>LR990946.1:13109423-13231098 GCA_905163415.1 Noctua fimbriata
CCCCCCCCCCCCTGTACTATTCAATCCCCAAATCTTCTACTTTAATCTTAATACCCGCACTCGTCAATATTCATAAGCATAATGTTTTTAAATTTCAGATGTTTTACTAGGAGGTCGTTCACTTTAACGTCATTTATCCCATAAGAGCATTTTACTAGGTTATCACTCAACATGGCGAGATACGGAGCAGTTTCATTGAGCACTACCGAAAACCGTGATTTTTGACACCAATAAAAAGGCGTTTCCCAATAATAACTTTTGTAGACTGTTATATAATTTCATAATTATACATAATGTTTGGTTAACGGCTTCGAAGAGTCCGTTTACATGCTTTGCTGGAAGCATTAATACTCACAGGCTGAGGTGGCGCACGGCCTAGCGGTACATGTTGGTGTAGCAGGGCGCCATGCAGGGGTGCAGGTGCGGGTAGTTGTGTGTTACTCACAGGCTGAGGTGGCGCACGGCCCAGCGGTACATGTTGGTGTAGCAGGGCGCCATGCCGGGGTGCAGGTGCGGGTAGTTGTGTGTTACTCACAGGCTGAGGTGGCGCACGGCCTAGCGGTACATGTTGGTGTAGCAGGGCGCCATGCCGGGGTGCAGGTGCGGGTAGTTGTTTGTGTGTTACTCACAGGCTGAGGTGGCGCACGGCCCAGCGGTACATGTTGGTGTAGCAGGGCGCCATGCAGGGGTGCAGGTGCGGGTAGTTGTGTGTTACTCACAGGCTGAGGTGGCGCACGGCCCAGCGGTACATGTTGGTGTAGCAGGGCGCCATGCAGGGGTGCAGGTGCGGGTAGTTGTGTGTTACTCACAGGCTGAGGTGGCGCACGGCCCAGCGGTACATGTTGGTGTAGCAGGGCGCCATGCAGGGGTGCAGGTGCGGGTAGTTGTGTGTTACTCACAGGCTGAGGTGGCGCACGGCCCAGCGGTACATGTTGGTGTAGCAGGGCGCCATGCCGGGGTGCAGGTGCGGGTAGTTGTGTGTTACTCACAGGCTGAGGTGGCGCACGGCCCAGCGGTACATGTTGGTGTAGCAGGGCGCCATGCAGGGGTGCAGGTGCGGGTAGTTGTGTGTTACTCACAGGCTGAGGTGGCGCACGGCCCAGCGGTATATGTTGGTGTAGCAGGGCGCCATGCAGGGGTGCAGGTGCGGGTAGTTGTGTGTTACTCACAGGCTGAGGTGGCGCAAGGCCCAGCGGTACATGTTCGTGTAGTAGGGCGCCTTGCCGGGGTCTAGGTGCGCGTAGACGTTGCCCACGTTCTCGATGTAGTTAGCCAGCGCCGCAATTGTGAGGCCCAGCTGGTAGCCTTCGATCCCCACCACCAGCCCTTTTCTTATGTTCTCCTTAGTCGGCTCGATGGACTTATTTGAACCTGCTATCATATTTTGGAAAAAAAAAAGTAAAAACACAAATCATTATACATTAAAAAGACAAATCATTATACATTAAAAAGAGCATCGAAAACAAATTATCATAAATTAAAAAAAAAATATTTAAAACAGAATAATAGAACCACATAGTATAATAATCACATCAAATTACCTAAAACCATTATTTTAGGTCATATAATGCCTGTTCGGTTAGCCAGCCTTTGAGCTTAGCTTTAGAAGCAGTGTTAGACGTCGCGCTCAAAATATTACCCGGTAGCCGGTTGTATACCGATGGACCCATAACATGAATTAACTTTCCAGACTTAGATAGGGTGTGTACTCGTGGTAGAAACAAATTAGCTGGCTACCCAGCTAATTTGTTTCTACCACGAGTACAGTAATTATGTTTCCCTCCGCATTTATTGTATTCGTCTAGATGGTGCCTGACGTATACCGCCGCCTGTAATTATCACCATAGCGGGAATAGTCAATATTTTTAGCCGTTGTTCATGCGTTAAGCGCCTTCCTCTTCAATAATTGTGATTTGTGGATTAGATAAAATGATAACTCTTGGTTTCTCCAACATTTAAAGTGGTTTATTGCAATGGAGAGTTAGTAAAGGACAACCAACGACCAACAGAAATAGCAAACTTATTTAAGCAGCACTTTAAGGTTGAGTCACCACTTGTTGGAACGACACGGGTTGTCGATGCTGAGGCCGTTTCTGGTGACATTGACGTTCATATTACTCCTAAGGAAGTTGCATCGGTAGTAAAATCAATGAAAAGAGGTAAGTCACCAGGTTACGATGGCCTCAGTATCGAACATCTGAAATACGCCGGCCGGGGTGCACTTGCCACGTGTTTTTTTAACTTGTGTATCAGTCACTGTTATTTACCTAATAGCTTCATGTTTACAGTTGTGGTACCTGTTATTAAAAATAAAACTGGGAATGCCTCTGACGCTTCAAATTACAGGCCTATATCCTTGGCAACTGTTTCAGCCAAGGTGCTGGACAGTCTGCTTGACGCACAATTGGCTAAGCATATAAAACTGCATGACGCTCAGTTTGGCTTTAGGCCGGGGCTGTCCACTGAAAGCGCTATATTGTGTCTTAAGCAGACTGTGCAGTACTACAAGGATAGAAAAACGCCTGTCTTTGCCTGTTTTTTGGACCTATCGAGGGCATTCGATCTTGTCAGTTATAAAGTCATGTGGAATAAATTGCTATCTGAAACTTCTGTACCAGCTGAAGTTATATCAATATTCAAGTATTGGTATAGCAATCAAAGCAATTGTGTAAGGTGGAACGGTTCCTTCTCGAGTGTGTATCGGTTGGAATGTGGGGTGGCGCAGGGCGGGTTGAGCTCCCCTCGCTTGTTCAACTTGTACATTAACCGGCTGATTGTTGAGCTCAGCAGCACCAAGGTCGGATGTCATATTGACGGAGTGTGTACCAATAATATTAGTTACGCTGATGACATGGTGTTGCTGAGTCCATCAATCAGCGCTATGAGAAAGCTAATGTCAATATGTGAGTCATATGCGGTGGCCCATGGGCTCAAATATAATGTTGGGAAGAGTGAACTAATGCTCTTTAAAGCCCGAGGTTTTTCTTACCCAGCGTATCTCTGTGTGGCACTCCTCTGTGTAGGGTGTCTAAATTTAAATATTTGGGTCACTGGGTCACCGATGATTTAAATGATAATGTGGACATAGAAAGGGAACGCAGGTCGCTGGCTGTCCGTTGTAACATGCTGGCCCGCAGGTTTGCACGGTGTACGAATTCAGTTAAAATCACGCTTTTTAAAGCATATTGCCAATCTTTCTACACCTGCAGCCTGTGGGCCGGTTATTCGCAGCGGGCATACAGTGACCTGCGTGTCCAATATAATAATGCACTCAGGGTACTGTTGGGGCTGCCATGGCGCTGCAGTGCGTCAGGGATGTTTGCTGAGGCGCGGGTGGATGGTTTTGCCGCTATCGTTAGGAAAAGATGCGCCTCCCTACTCGCTCGCGTTCGTGGCAGTACCAACACTATACTGGGTGTTTTTACTGATCGGTGGGAGTCCCCCATGCTGCAAAGGTGGGTGCGGCTTCATGCCATAATTTAAATTTTGTTTTTGCCTATGCTAACATTAGTTTTTTAAGTACATTGTTACTAACAAAATATGGACCTAGTCTGAAATAAATGTTTGTTATTCATTTCCTAAACATAGAATTTACATTTTTAAATATTTCTATATAAAAAAAAAACATAAAAAAATATAAAACATAGTAGCCCACCGGCATCAGGAACAGGGTCCGAGCTACCGGTGGTCAGGGCTCTTGAGAAAGGAACCTCCTAACGATACGCGCCGTGTCCAGAAGTACTGCTTTCTGAATCAAGCCCTTGATCCAGCTGCCAAGCGAGAGCCTCCTCAGATGTTGGTCGAGGATATTGGCTATTAAGCCATTGGCCGACACGACTATCGGCACAATGACTGCTGTACTCACGTCCCATATGCCGACAACCTCGTGAGCCAGATCTAGATATTTGAATTGTTTATCTTTCTCTGCTTTCACGAGGTTCTCGTCATGCGGAACCGTTATATCAACAATCATTGCGCGACGCTCCAATCGATCTATCACCACAATGTCAGGTTTATTGGCAACAATAGTCCTGTCAGTGACGATAGATCGATCCCAATACAACGTGATATTACCATCATCGAGAACTGGGTCGGGCACATACTTATAAATAAATAAATAAATAAAAATCATTTATTTCAGACTGTAGTAGGTCCATATTAGGTTAGTAACAATCAGACTTATAAACTATAGTATGGCACTTCTGATTCCACAAGGTTGTACTTCAAAGCAAGTTGCTGGTGGATAATCTTGGCAACGAGGTTGTGTCTATGTAAGTACTCTCCGTTAGCCAGACGAGAACACCCAGAAATAATGTGTCGGATCGATTCTCCCTGACGGTGGTATGCCCGACATATGTCAACCGTGCCATCCTTCACAATGTATTTCCGGTAGTTATTCGTCATCATAACTTCGTCCATTATATATTGCACAGACAAAACCTTCGGTTTCTCCGAATAGGTCACCGAAACGCAGCCAAGCTACGGACGCTAAGAAGTCTACATCGGGTCCGTGTAGAACCCGATAAAAGCGTCCGTGAAGCTCCTTGCCCTGCCATACCTCCTTGCGATCATTAGTGTCTAATACTCTAGGTTTGCACCAGTTCTCGTTAGCCAGGGAGAGCGGGGTGAGGCCCTTCTCCACTGAGACCACATCTCGGTGCATCCCCACATCAGCCTCTAGGAAGTATTCCCTGAGACTGCATACCTCACGGTTGTGCAGGGTCTTAGCATTTAAGAAGCCACGACCCCCACACTTCCGCGGGATATACAGTCTCATCACCGACGACCATGGGTGATGCATTCATAATCTCCCCTTGCTTCACATGCATGACTGCACATTTGTCCACACCAAATTCCATCCTGATGGAGCTACTGAAAGTTTCCGTTACCTTCAGTAGCTTCATCAGTTGCAAATTGTTGGGGGCATAGAGTTTCAGATCATCCATGTGAAGAAGGTGAGATATGACCTGACCATCTCTCCTCAACCGATAGCCTAGACCTGAACCCTCCAGCAGTGTGCTGAGAGGGTTCAAGGCTATACAAAACCACAATGGACTCAGACTATCACCCTGGAACATACCGCGCTCGATCCTTATCGGTTCGCTGTTTCCCTGGATCTGTCGACATCCTGGATAGCGAAGGACCGTTCTCCAGTGCCCCATACATGACATCAGGAAGGTACGCAGAGTTGCATCAACTTTATACAACTCCAGCACCCTTATTATTATTATTATTATAAAGGTACAATAGAAAATGGTTCAATGTTTAGGTTTGAAGTGAAGCAATACAGAGCAAGGTTGAGATTCGAATGTTAATAACTTAAGGAAAAACGAGCGGCTAACGGTCCACGGAGAAGAATCCGGACATCCTCGTGAACTGCTCCTATTGGTGCTTCTTCGTTGAGGTCCTCTCATTGACTGTCCGAAGATGATGTTATAATTTTGAGTTATGACGTGTAGGTAGGTGCCCCAAAGAACGGAATGCCTACGGTTTGGTGATAGCACAATGAGCACGTTGTCAATATCATGCGTAAACATCCTCCCGGCCTTGAAAGATGGTCTTTCAATGTCTCAACAACTCAGCTTCATTCTCCCAGTGGACAAATCTTAGAAAACGCCCTTCTTATGATGCCCTTTTCGGTCTGGATATCCACCACTCGTGCAACTCCGTCGCTGCCGAACGGTGCTGATGATACGGCCAAGACACCATTTCAGTGGCGGTGCGTGATCATTCTTTATGAGTACCAGTGTGCCTGGCTTCAGATCAGCTTGCCTTGACTTACACTTCGTCCTAATCTGCATCTCGGAAATGTACTCTGTGGACCACCAGCTCCAAAAATGTTGACGAATCTACTCCACTCGCTGATAGCGTGACAGACGGTGCGGAGATTTGTCGATCAGGTCCTCACAGACCGGCGCTGTCAGTGGACGGCCAACCAAGAAGTGAGCTGGGCATAGGGGTTGATAATCATGGGGATCTGGGGACATAGGACTAAGAGGCCGGGAGTTCAGGACTGCTTCCACTTGTGTCAAAATAGTGTTGAACTCCTCATACATTAAGTGCAAATTCCCTACAACACGGCGTAAATGATGTTTGCATGATTGTAACCCAGTTTCCCATAATCCACCAAAATGCGGAGCGTAAGGGGGAATCAAACTAACTTTAATGTCTTGTTAACTAGCGTAATCAATGATATTGTAGCGACCCTAGCGAAACGATTGCTGATTTGCACTTTTGATAGCCGCCGAGCCGGGAGCCCGCTCGATTCGCCAGTCGCTCTCATACCATCGCCCTGCCACGTCCCAGTTTAGGATAATAAGTATAAACCAAGATTTGTGAACCTAAAATACTGTTCAACCAGAGTGTACATTATTTATCAGGACCCTACACATAACACGCCCAACAAGTGGTGACCCCGAACGTTCATAAAAATAGTTATCCACGTCGTGAGCGGCTCACGGGCGACGTGGCAGGTGCGCGTGGCAGTGTATAACCTCGAAACTTGAAGCAGCAGCTACTATGACGACCCCCACAACAGCCGGGGTGGTCGCGGCTGCCCAGGCAGCTGCCACAGGAGTAGCAGCAGTATCGGTGCAGGCAAGGATACCAGATTTTTGGATAGATTTGCCGAGATCATGGTTCTGCCAGTTAGAGGCTATAATGGCACCGCAGAAGCAGGGTGACGCGCAGCTATTCGAAGTAGCCATCGCCAGGTTGAACCAGGACACAGTGCGGCAAGTTACGGATACCATCGAAGCCCCGCCAGAGTCAGGCAAGTACGCGGCATTGAAAAGGCGTTTATTGGCGGTTTATGAGGAAAGTGCGGAGAAGCAGTTCCAGAGGCTAATCGAAGAGATGGATCTGGGTACACAGAAACCATCGCAGCTGTATAGGGCGATGGCAGCCCTAGCCAAGAATTGCAATATAACATAGGAGCCACTAAAAAGGTTGTGGCTGAATCGTTTACCCCCGGGCGTGCGGGCGGTCCTAGCAGTGACCGGAGACACGAAAATAGAGGTCCTTGCGGAAACGGCAGACAAAGTAATGGAAAACATAGGCACCGGTGAGGTCGCGTCAATAACACCGAGCACATCGGATTTGGCATGCGACACGAAGACGGATTTGGTCAAGCATCTCAGCGCTCTATCGATGGAAATGAAGGAGTTGCGAGGAGAAATAAATGACATCAGAAGGCGAGATGACAACCTGGGGCGAGATCAGAGAGCGCGGCGATGGCAGCAGGGGCGTTACAGGCCCAAGAGCCAGTCAAGGCCGCGTTGCACAACAAGTTCCCCGGATTGGCTATGCAGATACCATTTTCGTTACCGGGAAAATGCGCGAGCATGTGAGTCGCCGTGCAATTGGTCCAAGAAGCAGCAAGGTACGGGAAACTAGAGGCGGTGCAGTCATCATCGGTGGCAGACTGCACCGCGGGAAATCACCAGCTTTGCGTGCGAGATTACGGAAGCGGAATAGTGTATTTAGTGGACACAGGTGCCAATGTGTCAGTGATACCAGTGGGTAAAGTGAGAGGCAACAAAGTTAAACGTGAGTGTTCGTATAAGCTGTTCGCGGCGAATAACACTGAGATAAAGACTTATGGTGTAACTAACATAGATTTAAATTTAGGATTAAGAAGGAGTTTTAAATGGCAATTTATTATTTGTGATGTAAAACAGCCCATATTAGGAGCAGACTTTCTGGAGGCACACCAACTGATAGTAGATTTGCATAAAAAGCGTTTGATTGACGGTTGTACTAAGATGAGTAGGGAAGCATCCGTCGTAAAGTGTATTGAACCATCTATATCGAGCATTCAGTTAGATAACCCTTACAGGGAACTACTAGAGGAATTTCCGAGCATAACCAAACCTGTATCTTACAAAGAACCATCTAGTTACAATGTATACCACCACATAGAGACCACAGGCCCTCCAGTTTACACGCGCGCTAGACCATTGCCACCTCATAGGTATAAAATGGTACAGGAGGAGTTTAGGGTAATGCAGGAGTTAGGAATTTGCAGGCCATCAAGCAGTCCTTGGGCGAGCGCTTTACACGTCGTGCCGAAGAAGGACGGACAGATCAGACCCTGTGGTGACTATCGTGCACTCAACGCGATCACGAAGCCAGACAGGTATCCGATACCAAGACTGCAGGATTTCACCTACGGGCTAGCAGGTAAGACCATTTTCGGAAAAATTGATATCAACCGGGCCTATCATAACATTTGCGTGGCACCACAGGATATCGAAAAAACAGCAATCATTACCCCTTTCGGCCTTTTCGAGTTTCCGCGAATGTCGTTTGGTTTGCGAAACGCAGCGCAAACGTTCCAAAGATTCATGAATAATACAGTATTGCAAAATATTGAATATCTCAAAGACGGCCAGAAGAGTTCGTACCTATTCTGTAACATTGATGACCTCATTATAGCCAGTACCAATAAACAACTTTTCAAAAAACATCTAACGCTAATTTTCAGCAGATTCGATCAGTACGGAATAACAATCAATTTAGCAAAATGCGAATTAGGGAAAACGGAAATAGAATTTTTAGGCTACAACGTTACCGCAAACGGAGTTAAGCCATTAGACAATAAGGTCAAAGCAATACAGAATTATCCGCAGCCGGAAACAGTCGAACAACTGCGACGATTCCTAGGCTCAGAAACAGTTCTGAAAAGAACTTTTTTGACTTTCTGTAAAGAAATAGGAGTGTCAGGAGCTGTGAAGCCACTTTTCTACTCTTCGCTTCGCGTGTCTTCCAACTTCCGTGAACTCGATCCGTAACACAACATCACTCGACGGTGGCCTCCCGACACTGGCGCGCAAACTACGGAGCGCCTATATTTTATGCCATCTGCGCGCGCGCCGAGACGCTGCGGGCTTCCGTGAACATGCAAACGCCCCTTGCGGAAATAACACGGCAACAGTGCTACAGCACTGTTGCCGCGATACACGCGATACGCGACACGCGATTGGTGGAAATTCTGCTAGTGTTATTGGATTTTTATTTTGTAATTATTTATTCTAATTTAATGTACATGTTTTTATTGGCTAGTGTTAATTTGTAAAATAGTATTTAAGGTAACCTTTTGGAAAATAAATTATTCATTCAGATTCTCATCCATCAAATTCAAATTCAAATTCAAATTCATTTATTTCGTGAACACAGGGTATATACAGAAGATGTTATAAGTTAATTAGAACCGAACTGTGCCCCGCCAAAAGGCATACAAAATATCAAAGGTTTTTTTTTTTTAAACAAATGCATTTTCAAAATTCAAACAATAATTCTAGAATTCTACAATAATTATAAATCATGTCAAAATTATACAAAATGTCAAATAAAATGTCAAATAAATGTCAAATAAAATAAAGTAAAAAGAACCAACAAAAACAGAAATAAAATAATAATGTCACTAATTCATTAATACACAATAATCAAAATTAACAAAATCATTTAGTATCTCACACAAAATAGATTCGATTCAATTAACAGGGAATTAAAATTTGTCATTTAAATATTCGTCAACAGAATAATACACCTTGTTATTTAAATTCAAATTCAAATATTTTTGTTTGTTGTTTGTTTGTTTGTTGTTGTTTGTTTTTTGTTCATCGAACACGGAGTTTATCTTTAACCTTCTGACGACCCTAAACCAGCAACATTCTGCGTTCAATGTCACCTTGACCCTTTGTTCCTTGGAAAGTTGCAACCACTGGAGGTAAAGCAACACAACTATCGGTAAGCTGCATAAGCTTTCATCAAATTTCAATTAAATGCAATCCAATTTTACTTAAGCACGGGATTTGGTAGCTAATTTTATCGGGAACACCCAAATACTCCGAAATATTTTATTCCGAATGTCGATGTTCCGATTTTCAAAAGTCCGAATTTCATAATACCTAAGAATTATAATGTCTATTATTAAAAATCACGAAATTTATTTTACCGAAAGTCGTAAATCCGATTTTTTTTGTTTTCCGATTTTCATATGTCCGAAGAATCGAATGCTCGATGGGTTGTCGGACCGAAAACGGACATTCTGATTTTCAATACTTCGAATAAACTGCTAAATTAGGGTGTCTGATTGTGATACAATTGGTACTTCCTTTCTTCTCCTAAAATTGTTAGTGTCAAAGTTTTCCCAACATTAACAAAAAAGTTATTTACTTTGTTAGCGGATAGGAGAGGTGAAGGATTAGTAAGCAGCAACCTCGAATTTGATTCACGTTGTTTAGTCATGTAGATGACGTTTTTAATATGCTTCCAAATTTGCTTGCTATTGTTGCCTGCTTTATTTATTTCATTTTTATCGTAATTGTTTTTGAGCTTCTTTAAGAGATTGTTGCAGAAATTCCTGTATCTTTTATAGGTGTTTAGAATTATTAAATTATCAGGGTATTTCTTAGCTCTCTGGTGAAGTTTATCTCTGTGCCTTATACACCGAATTAGTCCAGGAGTAATCCAAGGTTTAATATTATGAAGACGATTATTTACTGTCACAACTGTCGTATTACGCAATATTGCTTGTTGGACATGTTTTTTTAAGTACAATAAGCCGAATTAGCGTCAGCAGTATTGTAAACTAGGCTATAATGAATGTTGCGTAAATCATATTCGAGTTTGTTTATGTTTAATTTAGTCTTTGTCTGGGGGTGATTTTGCTTAGGCAGCGTTAAATTTACGGAAAGTAAGACAGAATGGTGGTCAGTTATTGTTGAGTTAGTAACAAGCGTAATAAATGAATAAGTGGTTTTGATCATCATATGGTCGAGGCAAGAACCGCTCTGATGAGTAGGCAATGTGTGAGTAGGCAGAAAACCATGGTATGAGCATATGTTAAGGTAATCTTGAGTCCCTGCGTCGCAGTTTTCAGAGCCAATGTTAATGTTAATATCACCTGTTAGTATTACATTCTTAAATGGGCTAAGTGATTGAAAGATCTGGTTTAGGGAACTGTGGAAAGAGGTTAAGTTTCTTGCGGAAGGGAATCTATACAAAGCAATTATCGCTGTGGTTGTACCAATTTTGATGATAAGGTAGTTACTAATACAATCTTGTAGACGTTACGTTAGGGAATGGGCAACTACAGTACTTTCACAGTTTTTATGCCTTGTGACTGGGACTGTGGCTATTTTTTCATTGTTCGACAATTCAAAAGTGCCTGTAACTGGCCTATTTGAAATAAATGCTTTGATTTTGATTTAGATTTAGATCAGGTTCTTCGACTTTGACCTTTAATGATTCCTTAGTGAAGATAACGACACCGTTGTTTTGATTGTGGTTAATTTTAGTGTACAATAAGTTGTATCCTGGTATTTCCGGGAGATTATCATGGCGCTTTGATAGCCAGCATTCTGTTAGAACCATAATATCACAATTAAAGTGAAGAAAAATGTTAAAGCTATCTATGTTCTTATAAATACTTCGTATGTTTTGGGTTAGTATGGTTAGTGACTTTTGATACTGGGAAAGATATTGATTGCAGTCCTCAACCTCACATGACTTTGATTCGGTTAAAAATGAGTTATCTATGTCGTTAATTAAATTAATATCCATTCTTTTTAAAAATAACAACATAAATTACGTCTAAGATTTAAACAAATAATGTGGCGCTCTTAGGCGCCTTCATAGTCAATCGAGTTAATATACCTATATTTGGCAGCTAGTTTAGCACGACAAACTGCGTCTCCCGTCTTGTGGTTGACTTGTTTCTTAAAGCGCATGCGTGTAGCACATTTTGGGTCACCAGTTTTTTTATGCAGTCTTGGCTAGAGTGTCCTTCTTCACCGCAATGGCCACAAGCCGGGACAGCGTATGCGCGTAGCGCGGCATGACCGTACTGCTGGCACTTGTAACATCTCGTTACTAGTGTGAAGTCTCGTACCGGGCAGGACGTCCAATATATAAATAATCTGTCTTGTGTGATGAGGGCCTTGCGAATGACGGCTGAAACTTCTATTATGTAATTACAGCTCTCAGCATCTTTCCTACCAGATTTATGGCTTAGTTTAATTGAGGTCAGAAATGTGTCTAAGGTAATAGGCAGTTTGTCCGTTATGTTCTGGTCGTAAATGCATTTATAAACTTCATTTTCAGCCATTGATGCGGGAATTCCGATTACAATAATGCGAGGTTTGCGTTTTCGAGGTTCGTCGACGGTAAGGCTTGACGAAGCGATTTGGACAGTTTGTTTAAGCTTATCTAGGTCATCCTTGGTCTCAGTGCTGATGATAAGTCCTCCTTTTCCTACTTTACGTACGCCTCGTACTTTCAGCTTCATTTCACCAGGGCATATGATTTTTTGTACCATGTTCTTGGTTTCATCACTGGTCTTTGTGGTGTCGGATGGAAAAATCACCACGGAGCTGAGATTATTAGGGCGAATAAAACTACAGGACCCCTTGTTCACCATATCGGCAAAACATGTAGGAGTTGGAACCTGCTTCGTACAGGACTCTTGAATCGTGCGGTTCATCTCTGTAAGACAGTCCGCTAGGTCTCGAGCTTCGGTCATAGTTTTCAAGGCGGTATATGTTTGTAGGGCTCTAGATTTCAGCGACTGGTATTGAACAGCTAATTGCGAAACACCATGTCCAACTTTTCGGCAGAGATTGGTAATTCTTTACTTCTGGTCAGAATTAAGTTTACCCTCAGAAGCAATAAAACAGACCTCATTCAAGTGCTGCTCAATGGTCCCCAACCAGTTCTGAATCTCCGGAGTGGAGATTGGTTCAATGGCTTCTTCTTGGCACTGCTTTGGTTGTTAAGGCGGTCTCGGTGTTGGTGTCGGCGGAGGGCTACGTGACGTCATCCTACTCCGATTAAAGGGCCTGCTGTCCATTTTTTCGTTCATAATAACTATTTACACTCTAGTTAGTCCATTATTTTGAGTAAAAATCATTTACTACGCTGATTTTTATATCAAACTAATACACTTAAACGGGGTCAGAATTTATTACAAGAGTTAATTAATTTATTTTTATACTGCATTGATGTACAAGTCTGTATGCACTCAATGCACTCAATCCAAAAAAGGATATATGGCGGACTTCTAAAGATGGCGGATTAAGTTTTTTATGCTTTCTTACAATATGGGTATCAAATGAAAGGACTTGCTGAAAATATGAATGAGAGTTAAAATTTTTTTTTTTTTAAAAAACCTTTTTTTTTAAAGTATTTATTTAACTTGAAGTTGACTATAGTGTCAGGGCATATAGTCAATGAGACTCCTAAGAGTGTTGCTTGCAGCACCTCTCTCGCCCCTGGGCGCTCTGCTGCCAACGCGGCGAGCACCAGCGCGGGTGTCGGTACGGCAGTGGCGAAAACCGCTGCTCAGACCAAATCTAAGTCCCGTAATTAACAAAGGACACCGGCCCTGACTGGGACCAGTACAGATCCTTCCTCCTTTGTAGGCACACAGCCCCCCACGACGGTTAACTCCGGTGGCCGGGGCCCCCTCGTACATCCGCCCTCGCCTACGGCTCCTCAAGTCACCCCTCCCCTGCTGGCCGTAACTGGCCAACCGGAGGAGACCAACACCACAGGCGACGCGTTCGCGCTCACCTGGCAGGTGCAGAAGAAAAGGCAAGGATAGAAACTATCAGAGCATACAACGCCGCGCAGAACCCTCAGGGCAAGCTGCCACAGCTCCTTCGGCAGGTAATGCCAAAAGAAGGGACAGACCGTCCAAGAAGGAGCGGCGTCAGTTACGGTGGAAAAGTAAGATTCTACAAAAAATACAAGCTATGCTAAATATATATGCCGCGGGTCCGGTTAAACCGACCAGCGTAACGTCAACTTTTCCGCAGGCATGTGGTCGCACTTCGGAGCCGGCACTAGCCGACCAGAACCTAGCCAGCCGCCAACCAGCGTCGAGGAGGGACGAGCCAAGAAAACAGCACAGCGGCCTATTCGGGAGGTTCAGGCCACGGCCAAGCGAGCTCTCAATGAGACCTCCTCACCTCGAGGGGAGCGCATGCGGCCGCGGCTGGATAAATCCAAGCGGGCCGCCAATCGTAGCGACGCCCAAGCTGTAAGCTGCGACCTAGACTTCTCAGTCACCTGTGGCCGCACGGGGCTGATCAGCAGGGAGCTGGTTTACGCGGCTATCCAGAAGAAGATAGCCGCCGAGGCCTGCTCCCCCAAGCAGGACTCACCCGCACCGGCCTTCGAAGCAAGGCCGGTGTTGACTAGAGGGGTCCTCAAACTGTGGTGTGGCGACGACCACACCTTAGCTTGGCTAAGGATACTTATCTCCGAGTTGCCCCCACCAGCCCCTCGCTAGTGGTCAGGAGGCAGGCGGAGATTCAAAGACGAGTAAAATGCGGCATACTCATCCCGGATGAGCAAGGTATTTTCGCAGAGCCAACCAATATTGGGCGCACTTTGTGTTACCAAAATCCCTGGGTGGACATCAAGGGATGGGTGTTGCTGCACATCAACAAACAGGCCGATGCATGGTTTGTGGTGGGGTCCCTGAGGACCAAATTCCGACCCTGATGAAGGCTTAACGCCGTCTCTCTTTTGGTGTAGGGACGGTGTACATGAGGTTTCAAGGTCCGAACGGCAGATATGCCGATGTCCCTCAGGGATGGGATCCGGCCACGGAAACCATCACCGTGTCACAAAACGAGGTAGCAGCTCCCCTTGCGAACACGGCGGCTACACCCGCGGATGCTCCTACAGCAGCAGCGCCGGCTGCCCCTACTGCCGCCAGCGTGGGTGCCGTCCTCTCCTCGGGCGATGAGCTCGACAGCGACATCCTGTCATTGTTGTCGTCGGCCTCGGACCTGGAGGGTGAGGGCTTCGACGCGGGCGACCTGCTTGCCGGGCTGCGACTAGTAGGCGACAAGGAAGAATGGACCTGCGATGGCGTCCCCTTCGTCGACCTGTAATGTCCTACAGGTCAACCTCCACCACAGTCAGACCGCGACGGCTCAGCTGCGGAAGTGGCTGGAGGTTCAACAAACGGCCATTGCCTTGATCCAGGAGCCGTGGACCTCTCACAGGTGGTGAGCCGCATACGACGCCTGGGCCCTCAACAAGTCGGAGGCCATTGCTTTTCATGGCCCCCGACGGGCGCCGCCGTTGGGATCACACATTGTGGTCGGTGGGGTCCGGATCGCTGTCGAGTCAACCATGAAGTACTTAGGATTGGTGCTCGACAGCCGTTGGGACTTCGGCCCCCACTTTCAGCGGCTGGTGCCAAAGTTGATGGGCGCTGCGGGCGCGCTGTCAACACTGCTTCCCAATCTGGGGGGCTCGAGCACCGCCTGTAGGCGGTTATACGTGGGGATCGTGCGATCGATGGCCCTTTACGGGGCCCCGATTTGGGCGACAGACCTGACGGCCCGCACTATCGCGGTTCTGCGCAGACCGCAGAGAGCGATGGCCGTCAGGGTCATACGGGGATATCGCACGATCTCCTACGAGGCGGCTTGTGTACTGGCCGGATCCCCGCCGTGGGACCTGGAGGCGAAGACCCTCGCGACACTGCACCAGTGGCGCGAGGAGGCCAATGATCGGGGCGAGAGGCTGGTGCAGCGACAGATAACGCTGTACCGGTCTCAGCTTCGACAGGTCATGGTGGCGGAATGGCGGGGGAGGCTAGAGCTCCCTACCGCCGGCCTCGACACGGTCGAGGCGATCCGGCCAGTACTCGGCGACTGGCTCGGGAGGAAGCACGGCTCCCTGACGTTTCGGGCGACGCAGGTGCTCTCGGGGCACGGCTGCTTCGGGAAGTACCTGTGTCGCATAAGCAGGGAGCCGGACGCCCGGTGCCATCACTGCGTCCACTGTCTGGAGGACACGGCGTGGCATACGCTGGCCGAGTGCGCCGCGTGGGATGAGCCGCGCCGTGCGCTCGTTACGGAGGTGGGAGGAGACCTGTCGCTGCCGACCGTCGTTCGCTCGATGGTCGGCAGCGCAGAGTCCTGGGACGCGGTGGTGTCCTTCTGCGAAACCGTCATGTCGCAGAAGGAGGCTGCGGAAAGGGAGAGGGAGATGACGAGCTCCCGTCCATCCCGCAGCAGACGCACCGGGCGTCGGCAGAGGGCGGACAACGCCTCTTCCGGCCCCCCTAAATAGGTCCAGGGGCGACGGATTCGGGGACATCCGTCGCCCCCGATCACACTGGACCAGAGACGGCGGCGCGTAGTGTTCCACGCGCGCCTCTCTCAGACGTAACGGGGGGAGTTTTCCACCTCACTCCCCCCCGGGACGAGGCCCGCAGATCAGGCGGGCTGCACTAGTCCGGGGCAGCGGAAGTCGCATCAGATCCCGTTGCCCCCCGACGCAAGTGTGCGAGGGAACACCGGTGTGGTTTTAGTCAGTACGAGTCTGACAGACCCCTCCGCTCTCCCCAGGGCGGAGGAAAAAAAAAAAAAAAAAAAAAAAAAAACGAGCCGTGGACCAGGGCCGGCCGCATACAAGGTCTCTCCAATCTTGGTGGTAAGCTCTTAATTTGCACATATCACGATCAACCAAGATCGTGTATCTATACGACACGTAACATCACTAACAGATTTCTGTTGCAGGGATCTCTCTGCAGCTAGGCTGCTCATACAGCGTGGAGACACGGAGGTGGCAGTAATCTTCGCGTCGGCAAATATGTCCGATGCAGAGGAGCCGCCCCCGCATGAACTAGCCCGCCTCGTAAGACATTGAGAGAGCACAGAGGTGGAAGTCATCATAGGCGCAGACGCAAACGCCCATCATCCTCTGTGGGGCATGGACACGCATAACGCAAGGGGTAAGACATTAGTTTGTAGCGACCCTAGCGAAGCGATTGCTGATTTGCATTTTTGATAGCCGCCGGGCCGGGAGCCCGCTCGACTCGCCAGTCGCTCACATACCATCGCCCTGCCACGTCCCAGTTTAGGATAATAAGTATAAACCAAGATTTGTGAACCTTTTATTAAATCCATATAAAATACTGTTCAACCAGAGTGTACATTATTTATCAGGACCCTACACATAACACGCACAACAAGTGGTGACCCCGAACGTTCATAAAATAGTTATCCGCGTCGTGAGCGGCTCACGGGTGACGTGGCAGGTGCGCAGTTAAACCGCGTGGGTGCAAAGCAGTGTATAAGCTCGAAACTTGAAGCAGCAGCTACTATGACGACCCCCACAACAGCCGGGGTGGTCGCGGCTGCCCAGGCAGCTGCCACGGGAGTAGCAGCAGTATCGGTGCAGGCAAGGATACCAGATTTTTGGACGGATTTGCCGAGATCATGGTTCTGCCAGTTCGAGGCTATAATGGCACCACAGAAGCAGGGTGACGCGCAGCTATTCGAAGTAGCAATCGCCAGGTTGACCCAGGACACAGTGCGGCAAGTTACGGATATCATCGAAGCCCCGCCAGAGTCAGGCAAGTACGCGGCATTGAAAAGGCGTTTGTTGGCGATTTATGAGGAAAGTGCGGAGAAGCAGTTCCAGAGGCTAATCGGAGAGATGGATCTGGGTACACAGAAACCATCGCAGCTGTATAGGGCGATGGCAGCCCTAGCCAAGAATTGCAATGTAACAGAGGAGCCACTAAAAAGGTTGTGGCTGAATCGTTTACCCCCGGGCGTGCGGGCGGTCCTAGCAGTGACCGGAGACACGAAAATAGAGGTCCTTGCGGAAACGGCAGACAAAGTAATGGAAAACATAGGCACCGGTGAGGTCGCGTCAATAACACCGAGCACATCGGATTTGACATGCGACACGAAGACGGATTTGGTCAAGCATCTCAGCGCGCTATCGATGGAAATGAAGGAGTTGCGAGGGGAAATAAATGACATCAGAAGGCGAGATGACAACCTGGGGCGAGGTCAGAGAGGGCGGCGATGGCAGCAGGGGCGTTACAGGCCCAAGAGCCAGTCAGGGCCGCGTTGCACACCAAGTTCCCCGGATTGGCTATGCAGATACCATTTTCGTTACCGGGAAAATGCACGAGCATGTGAGTCGCCGTGCAATTGGTCCAAGAAGCAGCAAGGTACGGGAAACTAGAGGCGGTGCAGTCATCATCGGTGGCAGACTGCACCGCGGGAAATCACCGGCTTTGCGTACGTGATTACGGAAGCGGAATAGTGTATTTAGTGGACACAGGTGCCAATGTGTCAGTGATACCAGTGGGTAAAGTGAGAGGCAACAAAGTTAAACGTGAGTGTTCGTATAAGCTGTTCGCGGCGAATAACACTGAGATAAAGACTTATGGTGTAACTAACATAGATCTAAATTTAGGATTAAGAAGGAATTTTAAATGGCAATTTATTATTTGTGATGTAAAACAGCCTATATTAGGAGCAGACTTTCTGGAAGCACACCAATTGATAGTAGATTTGCATAAAAAGCGTTTGATTGACGGTCGTACTAAGATGAGTAGGGAAGCATCCGTCGTAAAGTGTATTGAACCATCTATATCGAGCATTCAGTTAGATAACCCTTACAGGGAACTACTAGAGGAATTACCGAGCATAACCAAACCTGTATCTTGCAAAGAACCATCTAGTCACAATGTATACCACCACATAGAGACCACAGGCCCTCCAGTTTACACGCGCGCTAGACCATTGCCACCTCATAGGTATAAAATTGTACAGGAGGAGTTTAGGGTAATGCAGGAGTTAGGAATTTGCAGGCCATCAAGCAGTCCTTGGGCGAGCGCTTTACACGTCGTGCCGAAGAAGGACGGACAGATCAGACCCTGTGGTGACTATCGTGCACTCAACGCGATTACGAAGCCAGACAGGTATCCGATACCAAGACTGCAGGATTTCACCTACGGGCTAGCAGGTAAGACCATTTTCGGAAAAATTGATATCAACCGGGCCTATCATAACATTTGCGTGGCACCACAGGATATCGAAAAAACAGCAATCATTACCCCTTTCGGCCTTTTCGAGTTTCCGCGAATGTCGTTTGGTTTGCGAAACGCAGCGCAAACGTTCCAAAGATTCATGAATAATACAGTACTGCAAAATATTGAATATCTCAAGGACGGCCAGGAGAGTTCGTACCTATTCTGTTACATCGATGACCTCATTATAGCCAGTACCAATAAACAACTTTTCAAAAAACATCTAACGCTAATTTTCAGCAGATTCGATCAGTACGGAATAACAATCAATTTAGCAAAATGCGAATTAGGGAAAACGGAAATAGAATTTTTAGGCTACAACGTTACCGCAAACGGAGTTAAGCCATTAGACAATAAGGTCAAAGCAATACAGAATTATCCGCAGCCGGAAACAGTCGAACAACTGCGACGATTCCTAGGCATGGTCAATTTTTATAGGTCACATTTAGAACGGGCGGCCGAAAGCCAGGCGGAGTTAAATAAATATTTGCACGGGGCCAAAAAGAAAGATAAGTCAAAAATAGAGTGGAACGATAGAGCGACGATCGCGATCGAGAAGTGCAAGGCAAGCTTAAAAAACGCCATTACGCTAGCTCACCCGGGAGAGTCGGGCAGACTAGCGCTAATGTGCGACGCATCAAACACCTGCGCAGGCGCGGTATTACAGCAAGAAATAAACGGTAAATGGAAACCCCTAGGATACTTTTCAAAAGGCCTATCAACGGCACAACAAAAATACAGTACATACGACCGCGAGCTAACAGCAGTTTATTTGGCAATAGTCCATTTCAGGAACATGATAGAAGGCCGCGAATTAACCGTTTTCACCGATCATAGGCCGCTAACATACGCATTCACCAAAATAGGTACGGATCGAGAAACGCCAATGCGAGCACGACAGTTATTGTACATCAGCGAATTCACGAGCGACATACAATACGTCACCGGCTCCGAGAATGCGGTTGCTGACGCACTATCACGGGTAGAGTCGATTGTATGCAACACGAGCATAGATTACGACGAAATCGCGCAGGCACAGGAAACAGACGCTCAAATTACGCACATGTTAGCAAATCCGCGAGGAAACAAAGTATTAGAACAAGTACAGTCACCATTGTGTAAAAGAAAGATCTATTGTAATATTACAAAAAACCAAATAAGGCCATACATTCCGTTACAATTCAGAAAGACAGTTTATAGCTCAATACATAACATAAGCCACCCAGGCATTAGGACCACACGCAAAATGATCACCAGTCGTTATTTCTAGCCGGACATGAACAAAGACATCGCCAAATGGGCGAGATCGTGTATACAATGTCAAAAAGTAAAGGTACACAGACACACAGTTTCAAAATTAGGCACATTTCCGATAACAGAACGATTCGAGCACATACATGTAGACATCATAGGGCCGCTACCGACTACAGGGGAGGGCTATCGATATTGCGTCACTGTTATAGATAGATTTACCCGTTGGCCGGAGGCATTTCCAGTCACGGACATTACCGCGGACACCGTAGCGAAGGTGATCTATGAAGGCTGGATATGCAGATTTGGGTGTCCTAAAACCCTAACCAGCGATCAGGGTAGGCAGTTCGAGAGCGAGATTTTTACCAGTATGATGAACATGTTAGGCATAAAGAAAATCCGTACAACAGCATACCATCCGCAGGGAAATGGTATGGTAGAAAGAATGCATCGCACCCTTAAGGCAGAAATAAAGGCAAGGCTGTTAGAAAATAGGTCATGGGTTGACGAATTACCTACGGTATTGTTGGGACTTCGCGCAGCCTGCAAAAGCGACCAAAATGTAAGTTCAGCAGAACTAGTTTTAGGACACACGTTGCGATTACCGGGCGATTTTTATCACGAGGTAGAGAAATCGCAAGTAGGACATTTACCGACCTTTGTAAGCAAACTTAGAAATATAATAAACAGCATGCGCCCAAAGTCACGAGCGGATAGCAGCTCACGGAAAATATTCGTTCATAAGGATTTAAATACTTGTACACACGTGTTTGTTAGAAATGACATGGTAAGGAAACCATTAACACCATCGTATAGTGGTCCATACCAAGTCATTAGCAGAGGAGAAAAGACTTTTGACATACAAAGGGACGACCGTCAATCAACCGTGTCCATTGACAGATTAAAACCAGCATATATGATCAATAAGGACACAATACCAGAAAGCCTAGGGAATAATAACAACAGCGAAATGCCGAAACAGCAGGTTGAGCAAAACTCGCTACCGCCTATGATTAAAACCACGCGCTCGGGCCGAGTAATCAAGCGACCGGTGCGATTTTTGCTCAACTAGCAAAAATAAACAAAGTAGCAAAGGTATAATAATGTAAGGCATTCATGCACAATTCACTAGTAATTATCAGCGACTAATACAAGTAAAGAGCAGCTCGAATTCACAAAAATGGGAAATACACACAATAAGGAAAACATTTCCATAGCCCAAGCCCAGATAGTAACGGGACAACAATTAGAAAACAAACTGAATTATTTTGGGATAATACTTCTCATCATCGCGGTAATATTGGCAATTCTGCTATGTTACGCAATAAAAAGAGGCTGCATGGGCCAACTGAGAAGTTGGTTAAGAAAGGAAGTGTCAATGCTGACTGGGACAGCGGCAGCGCCCGGAAATATGGGTATTCCGGCAACCACAGGAACCGCGGCAGGTTACGTGTAAACAGAGAACGAAAAGTGAATTGTGCAAGAATCGTCAAGTTTAAATTTCGGTGTTACGCTGACAACAACAAGCAAGCAACGTAGTTGTCATCGTAAGATCGGTCGTAATTAGCTGTGGCATTCGTGTTTAACTAACGCAATGTAATACCCAAATGTTTGATGTGTTGTGTTTGTATTTTTATTTTGTATCAAATAGATTGGCGCTGTCATAACGGATGCTGCCGACCCTAGTGGTGACATTGATTATTGCAGAGCGGACGTTATGTCAGCTACCCTTAGACGTAAACATACTATATACATAATTATATGTAATTTTCTAAAGACGGTTCTGGGGTATGAGAAGACCGCAAGGCAGTAGATAAGTAGTGTGTAAGCATATTGTATTGTAGTGTATTACATGGTTTTGTAGAACACCGTGTAAACCCAATGATTTCATGTTTAAAAATTTTTTGTGATTCATGTAAAATTTTTGGAGAAAGGGGGGGTGTGATGTAGCGACCCTAGCGAAGCGATTGCTGATTTGCATTTTTGATAGCCGCCGGGCCGGGAGCCCGCTCGACTCGCCAGTCGCTCACATACCATCGCCCTGCCACGTCCCAGTTTAGGATAATAAGTATAAACCAAGATTTGTGAACCTTTTATTAAATCCATATAAAATACTGTTCAACCAGAGTGTACATTATTTATCAGGACCCTACACATAAGACGCACAACAAGTTGATTACTTGTTCACTACAAACTTAACCCTACTGAATACAGGCTCCGAACCAACCTTCGTAAACAAACGAAGCCAAACAATCATAGACCTCACTCTGGCATCGGAGGGTGCAGCGGCCATCACCACCGGCTGGCAGGTCCAAAGAGGCCTCCTGCTCCGACCACAGATGGATTCGCTTCGACATCCAGGTCTGTATTACACCAATAACCCATCGTGCCACTCCCTTTTCAAATGAAACGAACCAGTGAACAACACCACAAACTGTGGCTAGACCACGGTGAGTGCAGGCATGCCAAGGAAGCACTTCCTGCTATCGACGGCCGCTTCACAAAACAGGTGCTTCGGCTCACCAAATTACAGCTGCGTACAGCTACAGCCGCCATCACTGGACACGGCTCTTTTACAAACACAGACAGACGGGAAGCCACTTTGTTTTATACTATGTAGTGATTAAAGTTCAAAGTCTAGTGTGGCCACCAAAATTGTTAATCGCCCACCAAAATTAAAAAAGCAGTGGCACGAAAATTGAATTTTTCCGCCACAGACCTCAATCTCACTAATAAAGCTCAATGTATCTGTGGCATATTGTGTCACACCACTATTTTATAGTTAATTGGCAACACGTTTCGTTTTTTTTTTGTTTTTTTTTCGTTTCCGGTAAAAAGGAATATTCACTGCCGCCATATTGTAAAAAGACACTTGTTCTCACGACTCGACTCAGTGTGTAGCTCTACCCAACATTATTACCCACACGAGTGAGACTGAAGACTGTTGTTCCTGTATCCACGAGTTTTATTTAAGAGAGTGGGTCTCGAAGTACGACCCACACCTCCAAATATCTAATCTCACAAATTCTCGGGAAGTATCAATAACTTTATCGGTTATAAAACTGTCAGTTGTTAAAAAATATTTATTTTTATTTATCTCTGATGATAGATCCATCAGAGTTTATAACACATTACGCCACAAATCAATCGAACCTGTGAAAGTTGGTAAGACCGTTTTGTCAAGTAGGAAATGAGTTGATGACCTTCAAACGCCTGAACAGATCTTCACGTCAGCTTTCAAAGAGAAAAACTGTAGCGATGCTACAGACTGACACACAGATATACACTTTAAACTTATGACACCCCTTTTTTGCGTCGAGGGACAAAAATTGTAAGAAGAGTTTGTACTCACCAGCACCTGGCTGGTTAATGTCCAGCGCCACGCGCGGCTTCCAGAAGAACGTGCCGGGCACCGCCGTCTGCAACACACGCCGCGGTCAGTGAGGCACCGGTACGAGAGAACAGTTGGTTAGGTGACGGTGTCGTTACCTCGCATGGCGGCAGCACGGAGAGCAGGGCGAACAGCGCGCAGGCGAGCGGCGCGGCGGCTTGCATGGCGATTGTGCTGGCTGGTGTGGTGAGAGGGCGGCACGCGCTGCACCGGAAGAAGCGGCGTGACGTGCGGAGATATTGTGAGAACTGCGCTCTGGCGGGAATGCGACAATCGCCGGAGACTGTGTCATCCGCCGCGCCAGATCACTATGTCAACAAAACCTCTTCAGTGTGTTAGATAAGTCAGCACCTGGGCGATGCCGTGCACTTTACAGATTAACGATGCACCTAACCTTTTTATATTTTAGTAAGTTTTTAAATAATAACAAAACTTTGACTATTTTTGCTTTAATTCTTAACACAACACGAAAATTAATAACAATTTAAAAAAAAACTGATTTGAGCACCATTCCATGGGCAATGGTGCTCAAATCAGTTCTTTCACCCGGGGTTATGACTAGAGAATTCGCTATTATTCGGTTTTCGGTATCCGGTGTTAGAATAGAATAGAACTACAGTACTTTCACAGTTTTTATGCCTTGTGACTGGGACTGTAGCTACTTTTCATTGTTGTCTTTCTTTCGACAATTCAAAAGTGCCTGTAACTGGCCTATTTGAAATAAATGCTTTGATTTTGATTTTGAAGACATTTATTTCAGACGTAGTCCATACGTCTGTTAATAACACAAAAAACCTTATAAAGCTATTGTTAGTACATGCAAAAATAAACCCACAGAAGAAAGCGGCACCGCACAGGAGCGCCAGTTTATGAAAATCCCTTGACGCGACAACCTGCAGTGTGTAGACGCATCCAGTGCCGCCACATGTGCGAGTCACAGCGGCCCACGAATTCGGTTTTACTCGACATTTTATTGTTATTCGTCGAACACCGAATATTTGCTATTAGGTACTGAAGTAAACGTTCTATCAGACCCTCCCTCGGTTAAGCCTTACATCTTGCCGAGACGCTTCAAAGTCCTAATTTCTACTAAAACAAGCTACGGAAGACGGCTTTAAAAGAATTCAATCCTGCAATTAAGTGCGCCATAAAATTAAATACGGTATTAACACTTAATTTGGCAAGACAAAAAAAGTTGTTTTAGGAAGATGCCGTTAATAATTGTGTTCTTATGCATTCAAAATACACAGGAAAAATAAAATAAAAAATCTTGCCTGAAGGTTTTCCTGAAAGACAATGTTATGTATACTTAACAAAATTAGATGGTTAACGAATGTTTACGACTTAATTATTTGTAAAGCTTCCGGCGAGCTCGATAGATGGCGTTGACGGCGAATTAGAAGTCGCTATCGTTTTGTTACATCGTTTAGTACCTAAGCAAATAGTTTTTTTTATTAAACGAGCTATCAAGTCAGATCAGTACACAGTGGTTTCATTTTTCGACTTCGCTAGTGTACCTTCAGGTCAACCACCCCTAAATACCATCAGGTATTTAACATTGGTCCAACGAACCGGATCATTTGGGCAGTAAAGTTTTTGTGACAAGTGGAGCCACCGTTGGCCCGCTTCTCCGTCCCGTGTACTTGCAGTGGATCGCTGCAGCAAGGTACACGGTCCTCCACACTAGCGGCGACAGCTTCACCCAGCATTGGCGGTGAGCTGAGTCAGCAGTTGCGGACTAGTTCAAGGAGTGGCCATAGAGGGCGCCACTCTCAGATCAACACTTTCACTGGATGACAGCAAGGTGACGCAGGCGCAGCCATCACGCGACGTCACAGGTGACGTCACGCGCAGTTCAGATAGCGGCCACCAGAGGACGCCACTTGCAGGTTGAAAACGGTGTTTGTGTCAAGTGCAGTTTTGTGAGTACACTTTATTATTTATCTTGTCCACGAATTGGACAAACAGGTTGAGTCAAACGATTTTGAACTCTATTCCAACACGAAGAAATAGTGAAGAAGTTTCGACTTAGAAAATAACTTCGTCATCTTGGACTTGTAAAATCTTAATAATATTTAATTTTAAACTTAGAACGTTAGTATATTACCAATATTTGTGAGCATGTTAGATTTAGGACTTAGAATATTTTATAGAAAACGGGGGAACGGGGAACCTATACCCGATTTCCACTAGATTTTGTGTGTTCCCAAAACACTTGTAAAATTTTAAGTAGTTTTGAGACTTGTATTATTTTTGTTTGTTAGGATTGTTCAAACTTAGAAAATATTAGTCAGCTGACATTAACTTATAAGTTTTGTGATTAAGTTTGCAACACTCAGAAGTTTTGCATATTCTTATTCTTTACTTACATTGATTTATCAATTTATACATTTGTGTTTATAAAATTTTGATCAAGTTAAAATCAATTTAAACGCATTTTATTTATTAATCAAGTACATAAATCAATTATAAAATGGAAGGATTAATTAATGTTTTAAAAGATCAACAGAATGTTATATGTCACAAAGGGATTGACAAATTTTAAGAAATGTAGTAAAGATAGATTAACGCTAGAATACATTGAAACAAAGCAAGAATTATTAGAAAGGGATTGGGCATTGTTCAAAGAAACCAACACTAAATTATATGAAGGTTATAAAGCAGAAGAAATAGTACAGAAAGTGGTTGATATCTATGATGCTACAGAGGAAACTTATGTTTTTTATAGAAGTTTAATGAAAACATCTCTTAATAAAATTCGTTTAGCTAAGGATTCTGTACATCAAACAGAAAATGCTTCAACAAGTATAAGTAAAGCAAGTAGTTCTTTTGTTAAGTTGCCCAAAATATCTATTCCTACATTTTCAGGAAAATATGATGAATGGACAACATTCCATGATCTTTTTACATCATTAGTACACAAAAATGATACTTTAGATAATGTTCAAAGGCTCCATTATTTAAAAGGTCACCTTTCTGGTGAAGCAGAGCAATTAATACGTCATACTCCTGTAACTGATGCCAATTACATTCAGTGCTGGACTCAGTTACAGAAGCGTTACAGTAATAAAAAATACTTAACAAATTGTATTCTTAGGAGGTTGTTCGGTCAAAAACGTATGCAGGTGGAATCAGCTACAGCTTTGAAGGAGTTGCTTGATACCACGTGCGATTGTCTTAATGCGTTGAGAAATTTGGATATAAACGTGAGTACATGGGATGTCATTATCATACACATTGTTACCTTTAAATTAGACAATGAAACGCGTAAACAATGGGAGCTTAGTATTTGCAACAATGACTCCAACAACGACTTACCAACATTCAACCAATTTAAAACCTTTATGGAAAATCGGTTTCGTGCGTTAGAGTGTTTAGAGCCTAAAAGGGCACCAGTTCATCAGGGCAATAACAATAATAAAAGTTCATCTGCTCATACTCCAAAGGCAATGTTGGCTACGAGTTCACCAATAAAATGTGAGTTCTGCTCAGAAGAACACAAACTTTGTTTCTGCAAAAAATTCTCAAAGCAGACAGTTGAAGTTAGACGTGATTTTGTAGCAAAACGTAAAATTTGCTTCAACTGTTTAGGCGGCAATCACATTGTTTCTGAATGTAGAAAACCTACCACATGTAAGGTTTGTCAAAAGCGCCATCATTCGCTGTTGCATTTAGGTCAGGAATCAGACAAAAAGGACCAACCTGCGACATCGTCGGCTATCGACAGTGTTGGTTCACCTAATACTGGTCCGATTGTTTCGTGTCTATCGACAGGTAATATTCCCAAGCCCAGGCAGGTTTTATTAGCTACAGCACTAATAAAAGCCGAGTCACGCTCTGGTGAATTTCAGACTGTCCGAGCCTTGCTCGATCAGGGTTCGCAGGCATGTTTTGTAACAGAGGCCGTAGTTCAGCTACTCAACCTGAAAAAAATCCCTATTCAAGGAACTATTTCAGGCCTTGGTGGTAATAGTTTAACCATGGCAACATACATGGTACATTTTAATATTCAATCTCGGCTAGATTCAAATTTTAATCTTAAAGTTAACGCTTACGTACTAAGTAAAATCACATCCCACTTACCTGAGAGTAGAGTCAGCACTAGCTCAGATTGGTTAAGCTTCAACACGCTGCAGCTTGCAGATCCAAATTTCAACACTCCCAATAAAATAGATGTTTTACTAGGCGCTGATGCTTACAGCTGCATCATTAAAGCAGGCATAGTTAAGAGTCCGTCAGGCACTCTGATTGCTCAGAGCACTACCTTAGGGTGGGTTCTGTCCGGGGCAGTTAGTAAAGACTCATCTAAAAGTTCACCTAAAGTTAATGTTTTGCATGCACAAGTTAATGAAGACGAAATATTAAGAAAATTTTGGGAAATTGAAGAGCAAAATAGTTCAAAGAAAATACTAACACCTGAAGAAAAGAAGTGCGAAGAGTTTTATACTAAAACTACAGTGAGGGATAGCAGTGGAAGGTACGTAGTGAAACTACCGTTCCTCGATGAAAATCCTTCGAAAAGAGTTTCCACCTTTACAAAAAGGTGGAAACTCTCGTACTATCGCTGAAAAAAGATTTAAGTCTTTAGAAAAAAGGCTAGAAAGAAATACAGATCTAAAGGAAAAGTACCAGCAGGTAATAGAAGAATATTTACAACTAGGACACATGAGGCAGATAGACAAGAATGATAAAAATAAGGAAGTGGCGGTATACTTACCTCACCATGCTGTAATCCGGGAAGACAAACTTACCTCGAAGGTACGTGTTGTTTTCAACGCGTCCGAGAAGAACAACAATGGAGTCTCACTCAATGACACGTTGATGGTGGGACCTACATTGCAGGCTGATTTACGACACAAGATGGAGACTTCATCCTATAGCACTGGTAGCGGACATTGTCAAAATGTACCGCCAGGTCAGGATTTCGGAAGAAGACGCAATGTTTCAGCGCATATTATGGCGAGACAGTCCTGAAACCGAAATCAAGGACTACGAGCTGGTGACGGTTACCTTTGGTACGGCATCAGCACCATACCAAGCAGTTAGAACCCTTCATCAAGTCGCTTACGATGAGGGTAAAAATTACAATCTTGCTGCCGATATGGTTCTGAACTGCTTCTATATGGACGACTTGATGACCGGTTGTAATAACGTAGAAGCAGGCCTTCAAATCTACGGGCAAATGACAGCGTTATTAGGAAATGGTGGATTCACACTCCAAAAATGGAACAGTAATAAGCAAGAATTAGTAGACAAGATACAGGAAATAGAAAGTTATACAATGAAAGGACAAATAGATCATATTAGGACAAAAGACAACATGAACAAGGACAACATGAACGAGGACAACATGAACAAGGACAAAACAAATAAGCACAAAATCATACAGGACGTAAAACAAGAAATAGAGTACAACAAACCAAAGAAGCCAGAACACAATGAAAAGGAGGTAGAAATAAAATTAGATAGTACTATCAAAATTCTAGGACTTACCTGGAACCGCAACGCAGACACATTCCAGTACACGGTAAATCTTCCGCCGCCGACGACCGCACCTGTAACTAAAAGATCCATTATTTCTGTGATAGCACGACTTTTTGATCCATTAGGCTGGTTAGCCCCTAGTGTTGTGTTAGCGAAAGTATTTATCCAGAAATTGTGGCTTGCAGGTGTTGGTTGGGATGAGGAGCTAACCAACGACTTAATAAATGAATGGAGATCATATCGAGAGGAATTGTTACTACTCACCAAGGTTCGGATTCCTCGTTGGCTTGGCACCAAGTCGAACGACTATCTGGAACTTCACGGTTTTAGTGACGCCTCCAAAACAGCTTACTCAGCTGCGATTTACTTGCGGATTGTAGACGCAGATGGCAATGTTCAAGTGTCGTTGCTGGTTGCTAAAACCAGGGTTGCACCAGTAAAGCAGATAAGTATTCCGCGTTTAGAGCTCTGCGGAGCAGTCTTGCTGTCACAGATACTGTCTCAAACATCTGAAGTCTTAAGTATCTCCCAAGACAAGGTCAAAGCGTGGACGGATTCCACAGTGGTGTTGGCCTGGATAAATAGTCACCCAAGTAAATGGAAGACGTTTGTGGCCAATAGGACGTCTGAAATATTGACCTCGATGAAAGCGTCGCAATGGTTTCACGTCCCCACTAAAGATAATCCAGCAGATTGCGCCTCTAGAGGGATACTTCCCAGTTCACTGCTAGAAAACGATTTATGGTTTTCTGGACCACCGTTTCTTAAATTACAAAACGTAATTTACAATAGGCCAAATAATTATTGCAGTACAGATTTAGAAGAGTCAGCAAAGGCACATGTAGCGATCATTCCAAACTGTTCCTTCTTTGATAAATTTTCTGAGTTTCGAAGATTGGTTAGGATAATAATAATAATAATAACCCCACCGCTGTATCTCTACGTTGACGTCGTGGTGGGGCTTGCGTGCTCCGATGAGCTCTAGGTTTGTGCCGGTAGGGTTTACTTTGCCGAGATAGGTCTAGGGTGAGGGGCCAGACTAAGAGAGATACAATCCAAGCCAAGGTCGCACATGCCGAGGGCTGCATGGCTAGGGGAGAGGTTAGTCGCTAGTGCCAACTCTGGATAATAGGGGACCTCCAGTTTTATTTTCCCTTGCCGCAGTGAACGCAGGGCTCTGCTGTGGTCGACTTTTTAAGTCCCTAGCTACTCGTGGGATCAGCATGAATACTAGATCAAAAACAAAAAAACAACTCCAGGCAAAGCTGCCTCAAATATCTCCTTCATCACTTTTCCCATCAATTCCATCATCATCACAATCTTTCCTCGTCACTCCGACGCCTTCATCCTCGTCAATCAGCATACAGTCAGTGGATGTTGTACAGGAGACAAATTTTGTCGACGATACTGTACCCGCCGCTAGAACTGTAACAAGTCGTAGGAAATGGAGCATTGATATGAATAAATTCATCCTACGCACATATCTTCACCTCACTCATATGGAAACCGATAAAAATGCATACCTACCATCGCTTCACACTAAATTTTTGGAAAAATACCCAGATATGCAAGTAGGCCGACAAAGAATAGGTGACCAACGAAGAGCCATCGTTCAAAAGAAATTATTATCACAAGAAACAATAGATCAGATTTATGAAGAAGTCAGAGCTGAACTACAAATAGTCCATACTCAAATACAGCAACACTCCACACAATCAAAGGCACCAATTAACACACAACCCGGTCAGCGTATGAAATGGACGAATGAATATAATGAAGCAATAATTAGAATATATTATACTACTACACAACTAGAAACAAATAAAACAGCATATAGAAAACATTTACATGAGGGATTTATTAATATATATCCAGAACTAGCACATTTAACTGAGCAAAGGTTATCAGATCAAGTAAGAGCAATCATAAATAACAAATACATACACACTAACAGACTAGACGAAATAAAAAACCAAGTAGCTATAGAATTAAGAAATAGCAACACCTACACACAAAATATACAACACATAAATAACGACTCACAACAACCTGATGAGAACATTCACTCACTAAGTACTCAATACACAAATATTCACATCTCTGGCACAACTACCAATACCGCCACAACAAATAGTGTTATACTCCTAAATAACAGCTCCGAAACTAACATAGCGTCTCAAACATTCATAAATACAGACGAAGAAAATTTCTTAAACCACATAGATATAGGTCACCATGAACCTACGCAAATTAACTCTGATGCTTCTTTTGAAAAGAACCAAGAAATCGAAACCACATTCCAACAAGCTCAACAACTTTTTTCTGATACACAACCTACTAATAGACCATACATTCCCAAGCAAAGGACATCTAAAAAGTTCTCTGCCATAGTTACATACATAAACTCTGTCATTCTCACAAATTGCGTAAATGTCGACACAGACTTCATCAAATTGCAGAATGTAATTTACTGTGCAGCATGGACGGCAGCAACATGTAATGGAGCTAAAATATTAGGCACACAAAACGTAAGTCGAACATATATAAAAAGAAAACCAAAGTGGCAAATCAGGTTAGAAAAGAAAATTCAAAATTTGAGAGCAAGCATAGGTAGGCTAACACACTTTAATAATGGCAGCAGAAGCCCAAAACTAATAGCAGCAGTAAAAGAAATTAAAAAAAAATATCAGCTACACGCACAATACGAAGACCCCAATACACAAACAACACACTTTCTGGACACCTTAAAACAAAAATTAAACGCAGCGTCCAGTAGACTTAAAAGATATCTGACATGCACAAACCGTAAAATGCAAAACTCAAAATTTAGCAACAATGAAAAAGTATTTTATAGGAACCTTGCAACAAATAACTCAGACACCACCACCCAAAGTCTAGATACACCTGCACCCGAAATTTTACGAGAATTTTGGGCACACATTTGGGAAAATCCAGTATGCCATAATCATCAAGCAAACTGGGTTAACGAACCAGCACCAGAAATTCCAGAAATGGAATATGATTTTATACCAATAGGAACTTTTATAGACGTCATCAAACGCACCCATAACTGGAAATCGCCTGGCACTGACAATATTCACAACTATTGGTATAAAAAATTCACCAGCATACATCCTTTCCTACACAACCATTTAAACACATTCATCCAATCACCAAATTTACTTCCACCATACTTAACACACGGAGTTACTTATATGATACCTAAAGACATCCAATTACTTGTTTACAAACTTTATACAAAATTTTAACTGCCTGTGTAAGCGAGGTACTATATGAACATTTAACTAAAAATAACATCCTAGCAGAACAACAAAAGGGATGTCGTAAGAATAGCCAAGGCTGCAAAGAACAACTTACAATTGACGCGATCACTATGAACAGCGCTATTAAAAGCAAGACAGATATCCACACAATGTTTATTGATTACCGAAAGGCTTTTGACTCAGTACCGCACAGCTGGTTATTACACGTTTTAAATCTGTACAAAATTCACCCAACATTGAAACACTTCTTAGAAACCTCCATGCAGAATTGGCAAACGGTCCTAAAAATTAATTCCTCTTCTTCGAGTGTAGCAACTGAACCAATCCGTATAAAACGTGGAATTTTTCAAGGAGACGCTCTAATTCCGCTGTGGTTTTGCATGGCACTCAATCCACTCTCACACTTATTAGATAAAATAGTCGGAGGATTCACACTAGCAACCAATGACACACATTATACACTAACACACCTTTTGTATATGGATGACATAAAATTGTACTCAGCTGACAAAAACACAACTTTTTCAGTTAGCTGACACTACTCAGCAATTTTCTAATGACATTTGCATGTCATTTGGAGTAGATAAGTGCAAAATTTTGTCAGTAGTAAAAGTAAAGTCCAAAATAACAGTTACATACTCGGGTCAGGTGAATCGATAGAGCCAATGGATGAACAAAGTACTTATAAATACCTAGGGTTTAACCAGTCCAGACAAATACAACATAAAATGATAAAACAAGAACTGCTCAAAAAGTTCTCACACCGCCTTAACCTCATTTTGAAAACCAACCTTAACTCTAAAAATACCGTCAAAGCCATCAACACATTCGCAATACCTATACTCACATACTCATTTGGAATAATACGCTGGTCAAAAACGGATATCAGAAAATTGCAACGCACTATAAATACAACGCTAACAAAACACAGAAAACATCACCCAAAATCAAGCATACAGCGACTCACCCTACCACGTCAAGAAGGTGGAAGAGGATTGATAGATATACACAATCTACACAACAAACAGATACTTTCACTCAGAGCATACTTCCATAACAAATCAGAAAATTCATCACTACACAAACATGTAACAGAACAGGATACGAAACTTACGCCACTCAACCTACACAATAGGAACACTCAAACTAATGAAATACTCATAAGCACACAAGATAAGATTGCCGCATGGTCTGTCAAGGCCCTTCACGGAAGACACCGAGCCTACATGAGCCAGCCACACGTCGACAAAGCTAAGTCGAACGAATGGCTCAAACGAGGCGAGCTGTTTCCCGAAACGGAAGGATTTATGTTGGCGATCCAAGACCAAATAATAGCGACTCGTAATTACAGGAAATATATTATTAAAGACCCTCACCAGCCGACCGACTTATGCAGACATTGCAATACAGCCTCTGAGACCATCCAACATATTACAGGAGCATGTAAATCACTTGCACAGACCGACTATAAGCACCGACATGACCAAGTTGCCGCTATTATACACCAACAATTAGCATTCAAATACAAACTCATAAGTGAGATGAAACCATATTATAAATATAAACCAGAAATAATACTAGACAATAATAATCAGAAAATCTATTGGGATCGGACGATAATAACAGACAAAACTATACATTTTAATAGACCAGATATTACTATTCACGACAAAGTCAGTAAAACAGTTTACCTAATAGATATAGCTATCCCAAATTCACACAACATTCAAACTACAATATCGGAAAAGTTAAGTAAATACCAAGACCTCGCCATAGAAATAAAAACCCAGTGGGAAGCACAAACCGTCCACATTATCCCTATAGTGCTTTCTTCCACTGGTATAGTACCAAAATCTCTTATGCAAAGCCTTAATACTTTACACATGCCTCCCCACACACTGCAGCTGCTCCAAAAAGCAACAATTCTTAACACCTGTCGCATCACCCGGAAATTCCTTACTTCTTCTACAATATCATCCACATTCTCCATTTAAACTCCCCCTACAAACTTGGCTCCGGCCCGTGGGTAGGGTTTTTGTACTCTCTTACGAGAGAAGAAAATGAAAGAACTCGAAATAATAATAATAATAATATAATATTCCACAACTATCACACAACGCCGTCTAGTCTCAAGCTAAGCAGAGCTTGTGTTATGAGTACTAGACAACTGATAAACATACTTATATATTTCTAAATACATACATATATAGATAAATTACACCCAGACACAGAACAAATGATCATGCTCATCACACAAACATTTGTCCTGGGTGGGAATCGAACCCACGACCTCCGGCATAGCAGTCAGAGTCACTGACCACTAGACCAACAGGCCAGTCAAGGATCGTTGCATACTGCCGAAGATTTTTAAAGGAGAACAAAATATACAGGAAAGGATATTTACAAAAAACAGAATTAGACGCTGCACTCGAATGCTACATTAGGAAAACACAGGAAGAACTATTTACAACAGAATATAAGGAACTGAAAGAAAAAGGCTATCTACAATCAAAAACAAGCCCATTAAGGTGTCTCTGCCCCTACCTCGATGATAAGGACATTATGAGAGTTAGAGGTAGACTGGAGAAATCAGAGCTAAGCGAACAAATGAAGCATCCGATAGTCCTGCCTCACTCCAGTCATCTAACTCGGCTAATCATAGCTGACGCACACCATAAAACCCTTCACGGGGGTCCTCAGCTCATGATAAATTATTTGAGGACAGCCTACTGGATTATTGGGGTCAGAAATGTGGTCAAACATCATGTCATCAAGTGTGTGACATGTGCCAGGCAAAGAGCCAGTACTAAAAACCAATTTATGGGTTCACTACCAGCTGTTAGGTGTACCCCAGCTCGAGCATTTTTGCATAGTGGGGTTGATTATGCTGGTCCAATTAATGTAAGGACAACCAAAGGTCGTGGCCACCGTTCATACAAAGGCTATATATGCCTGTTTGTATGCATGGTCACTCGTGCACTGCATTTAGAAGCAGTGAGTGACATGAGCACTCAAACCTTTTTAGCGGCGTTTAGACGTTTTGTCTCGAGACGAGGCCATTGTGCCAAACTGTGGAGTGACAATGGCACCACGTTTGTAGGTGCCTCCAGGGAGTTGCAGCAGTTGACAGCGATCCAATCGTCACTAGCCGAACACCTCGAGGCGAATGGTACAGAGTGGCACTTCATTCCTCCTCACAGTCCCAACTTTGGCGGACTTTGGGAGGCCGGAGTGAAGTCCACAAAGTTCCATTTGAAACGAGTGATTGGTGAAGCGACTCTCACATTTGAAGAACTGACGACACTCCTCAGTCAGGTAGAAGCGTGCTTGAACTCGCGGCCTATGTGCACAATTAAGGTAGATGATCCTAGTGAACCGTTACCTTTGACACCTGGACATTTTCTTATTGGAGAGCCCTTAGTCAATGTACCAGACCACAAGTACGAAAATTCCAACATTAATTATTTATCACGCTGGCAATTCATTCAACGAATGCTTCAGTCGTTTTGGAGACGTTGGTCTCACGAATATCTCGTTACGTTGACGAGACGTTACAAATGGTCTTCCCAAGTTGCTGAGCCAAAAATTGGAGACATTGTGCTAGTCAAAGAAGACGACTTGCCACCAAGTCGTTGGTTGATGGGTAGGATACTACAGAAACATCCTGGGGATGATAACATCACCCGTGTCATTTTTGCATAGTGGGGTTGATTATGCTGGTCCAATTAATGTAAGGACAACCAAAGGTCGTGGCCACCGTTCATACAAAGGCTATATATGCCTGTTTGTATGCATGGTCACTCGTGCACTGCATTTAGAAGCAGTGAGTGACATGAGCACTCAAACCTTTTTAGCGGCGTTTAGACGTTTTGTCTCGAGACGAGGCCATTGTGCCAAACTGTGGAGTGACAATGGCACCACGTTTGTAGGTGCCTCCAGGGAGTTGCAGCAGTTGACAGCGATCCAATCGTCACTAGCCGAACACCTCGAGGCGAATGGTACAGAGTGGCACTTCATTCCTCCTCACAGTCCCAACTTTGGCGGACTTTGGGAGGCCGGAGTGAAGTCCACAAAGTTCCATTTGAAACGAGTGATTGGTGAAGCGACTCTCACATTTGAAGAACTGACGACACTCCTCAGTCAGGTAGAAGCGTGCTTGAACTCGCGGCCTATGTGCACAATTAAGGTAGATGATCCTAGTGAACCGTTACCTTTGACACCTGGACATTTTCTTATTGGAGAGCCCTTAGTCAATGTACCAGACCACAAGTACGAAAATTCCAACATTAATTATTTATCACGCTGGCAATTCATTCAACGAATGCTTCAGTCGTTTTGGAGACGTTGGTCTCACGAATATCTCGTTACGTTGACGAGACGTTACAAATGGTCTTCCCAAGTTGCTGAGCCAAAAATTGGAGACATTGTGCTAGTCAAAGAAGACGACTTGCCACCAAGTCGTTGGTTGATGGGTAGGATACTACAGAAACATCCTGGGGATGATAACATCACCCGTGTCGTCACGTTACGCACCAAATCATCAACAATTAAAAGGCCAACATCTAAAATATGTATTTTACCCGTAGTCGAATAGGGAAGCTGTATTGTTTTTACTGTTTACATATTTTATTTTACCATGTTTATTTTTTTTACAACTGTTTTACACTTTTTACTTTGTTAAATTAATCAATTTATGCAACCATTTTTACGCTTGTTAACTTTAGATCAACTGTGAGAAATCTAATTATACACGTATTTTAAGTTTTTCTTTACACTGTTTTCAGTACACTTTTTGTCTAAAACCTAGAATAATTAATGTTTAGCTTTAAGTATTGTAACATTCTTGTTAGCCATTACGAATTGAGTGTTAGTTATAAGAACCATAGCGTAAAAATTGTTTAGTTCAACATGTACCACTTTAGTTCACTTTAGAAGGACATTCCGTCAGTAACGTCCTTGGTGGGCGGTATGTTTACGACTTAATTATTTGTAAAGCTTCCGGCGAGCTCGATAGATGGCGTTGACGGCGAATTAGAAGTCGCTATCGTTTTGTTACATCGTTTAGTACCTAAGCAAATAGTTTTTTTTATTAAACGAGCTATCAAGTCAGACCAGTAAACAGTAGTTTCATTTTTCGACTTCGCTAGTGTACCTTCAGGTCAACCACCCCTAAATACCATCAGGTATTTAACAACGAATGTTCAGGTCAGGGATGAACTGGGTTGAACCGAAATCGCGTTAGTATTAATAAAACAACGATACGGTGTGAACTCAATAGGATTTTTAATCAACAAAAAAAAACTAACATCAAGAGGGTCATTAACTGTGTGCAAATCAACACCGCGATTCAGGAATCGACGGTAAATGTAAAGCGACATCTGTTGGTGAAATATTGGAACTAATCCTAACATACCGCCCACCAAGGACAATTGTCCTTAACAATGACCGCCCACCATGAGACATATTAACGCAACGCTAAACTAACAAAGCACAGTTTATGAACATATGGAAACACATAACAATGCGTGCAATACACACAATTATTTTACACAATAACATCTAAAATTTTCTTAGTAGTGCACAACTGTATACACATTAAACTTAAACTAAATGTTAAATTACTGAGCCACAGGCAGAATGCACAATTTTGAAGTGGGGCGCTTTAAATAGGAGTTTTTACATTTCAAAGTTACCACTCGAGTGATATTATCCTTGCCTGGGTGTTTTTCAGTAACCCTGCCAATAAGCCACCTAGCCGGAGGTAAATCATCTTCCTTAACCAAGACAACATCCCCGATCTGTGGTTCAGGCACATTTGTAGTCCACTTGGGTCTATGAAGAAAGTAAGTCAAGTATTCGTTACCCCACCTAGCCCAAAAACCTTGTAACATGGCTTGCACTAATTGCCATCTCTTTAAGCTACTTATAGGACTTGTTTCGTAGTTTGACTCTGGTACGGTTAATAATGGCTCGCCTATCAAGAAATGACCAGGAGTCAATGGCATCGGTTCTTCTGGACTGCTACTTTCTATTACCGACAGTGGCCGAGAGTTTAAACAAGCCTCTATTTGAGTAAGCAGTGTGGCCATCTCTTCATAGGTGAGTGTCGACTTTCCTATCACTCTTTTTAAATGGAATTTGGTCGACTTTATTCCTGCCTCCCATAATCACCGAAATTAGGAGCGTGTGCAGGAATGAAGTGCCACGTGGTTCCGTTAATAGCTAAAGCTTCTGCTATTTCTCTAGTCAGGGTTGACTCTTGCAGCTGAAGCATTTCCTTTAATTCCTTGGAGGCCCCTACAAAATTCGTGCCATTATCGCTCCATAGCTCCGAGCGATGGCCTCTACGAGACATAAATCCTCGCTAGATGGCGCTACGTCTAGCCTAAAGTAAAAACAAACGTTCTGTTAGTAAAAAGTTGTTAAAAATACTATTAGTGCTGATAAGTGAACAAAAGTTGAGTGAAACAATAAAACATCCCCTAATACTTAAGTGACAGTGTTATCCACGGATTTCATACACAAACTGTGAAGTAAATACATAATAAACTTCGAATAATAAACTCTGCCTTATAACAAGAAACACGAAGAAAAAACAACATTAACAATCTAAATAAACAAAAGTAAAAAATAAAATAAATAATCTTATATAATAGTGATCCTCGACGGCGATTTCCTCCGACAGGTGGAGGAAATCGCCGTCGAGGTAGACCGCGGCGAAGGTGGTGTGACGATCTGATCTCGTTTGCGGGGCGACCATGGTCTGATATCGCACAGGACAGAGAGGTTTGGAAGGAAAAAGGGGAGGCCTTTGCCCAGCAGTGGGACACTCAAACAGGCTAACAAAAAAAAAAAAAAATAGTGTTCCAAAATCATCAAAACCAGCAAGAAAAAAAAAACCACGTATAACAAAAACAAAGTGCAAAAGTGACACACAGTGTTTTTAAATCTCAACCGTCATACAATCATAACAACGGACTTACCTGGCAAAGGTTTTTTTCTTGTTGCAAATGATCAACAAATTGGGTATAAAATTAACATGTTCGGATGGCTTAGTGGCTAGTACATGGTCATCTTTGCAATTAGCTAGTCGCACATGAGTGGTCGTGAGTTCAAACCCCAGTGACAACACCACTTTTCGTAAGCCAAAAATCATATTTGGAATTTATAAAGAATTAAGTACAACAACTTAGTTTACTTTGAGCGAAGCGAGCGCTGGAAGATAATAGTATAACCTCATGTTATCAAACTCGGCAAAAAGTCACTGTAAGATGGCAGCACTAGTAACATGCCATAAATGCAAGAAATTAGTAAAAAGTACTCCTTTGTGTTCTGCCTGTGATATCCGGTATGAATTGGATTGCGATGGTTACCCAGAGCAAACGTATCGCCTCAAGGATGCGGAAGCAAAAAAGCAGTGGAGATGTAAGGCGTGCATCAGAATTAATATACAGTAAAAGCTCCCTATTCGCGCTTCCGTCATTCGCGTTTTCACCATTCGCGGATTAAAAAAATGCAACCCAATTTCTTTATTTTATTAAATAAAATATGCTTTATCTGCGGAGATTTTAATATTGACTTGTCAAAACAGGACAATAAAAGAAGTTCATTTACATCATTGTTGAAATGCTATAATTTTAGATATTTATTTGATTCAATTACATTTGTGCGAAATAACTCCAAATCGTGTATAGATAATATATTGACCAACACCTGTGATGGAAATATTGGCAGTACAGACATTGACCACAATCAATTAGCGGATGGACATGCAGCAGCCCTCTTCTGTACAGCATATTTGGAAAAACGTACTGCTACACAATGCGCTAGTTTTAAATACATAGAGAGAAGATTATATAACGAGAAGAATAATAATGCATTTAGACAGAAACTACTTGAACACGACTGGAATTTAGGTACAAACGCGTTTATACGAAAATTTAAAGAACTACACTCTAGTACTTTCAAAAAAAGTAAAGTTAAAATCAACATAAAAAGAACTAGCCGATCTAAATGGCTAACGAAAGGAATAAGGATATCCAGCAAAATGAAGAGATTTCTAAATTTTATAAATAAAGCTAAGTGTGACAAATCGTTATTAAAATATCGTGAACAGTATCTCAGAACTTATAAAAAGGTGATTAGGAACGCTAAAAAGAAGGAAGTAACTAATCAAATAAATAAAGCAGCTAATTCTAGTGAAGAAATTTGGAAAATAGTCAATAAAACTCGGAAACAAATAGACAATAATTTCGAAAATGATAACATAATACTTAAACATAATAATAAAATAATTTGTAACCCTTTAGACATTGCTAACATTTTTGCGGAAAAGTTTGACAACAGTAAAGGTGTAAACACTGGTAATCCAGAACTGGCCAAGAAACATTTAATTGAAAATACTGACAGAGTTTATAAGTCTATGGCTTTTAATCCAGTCACGCCGATAGAGATTTACAAAATGGTAAAGGGTATGGATAGTAAAAAGTCATTTGGACACGATGAAATACCGCTGAGCGTAATCAAAGATAATATAGATATACTGGCACACCCGATACCTGAAATAATAAATAACTGCGTCAATGAAGGCGTCTTTCCGGACCAATTTAAGTTAGCCAGAGTTCTACCTTTATTTAAGAAAGGTGCTAAAACAGATCAAGGCAATTACAGGCCCATTTCATTGTTACCGGTTCTATCCAAACTTTTTGAAAAAGTGATCAAATCTAGGCTTGTAAGACATTTGACTAGTCTAAAAATAATTAACCGTAACCAGTTTGGATACCAAAAAAGTAAAGGAACACTAGATGCAATAGACTCGTTAGTTAATAACGTGGTAAATAAGCTGAACAATAAACTTAAAGTTGCTGGCTTATTCCTAGACTTAAGTTCGGCGTTTGATACTGTAGAACACTGCATTCTAATTGATAAGTTAGAGCATTACGGAGTAAGAGAAAATGTTTTAAAAATGTTGAACTCTTATTTGACCAATAGGAAACAGTACGTCGAAATTAAATCACTTCACGAAGGTGTGGAAGAAATTCATCAATCGAAATCATTTACTGTAACTAGAGGTGTTCCGCAGGGTTCGGTGTTGGGCCCCATTTTCTTTATAATATTTCTTAACGATCTAACTGAATACATTAAAAACATTTTACCAGATGCTGACTTGATAATATTTGCTGACGATACGAGTGCTGTTATAGCTGATGACAATGTAGAGACCTTAAAATGTAAATTAAATGCATTAATAGCCTCTTGTGAAAACTGGTTTTCTATGAATAATCTTAAATTAAATGTAAGTAAGACAAAATGTATGATATTTAGATCTACAGTTAGGAACAAAGCTTTAGTAAGCGTAGAATCCCTGGGCAGGAAAATTGATATAGTAGAAAGTTTAAAATTTTTGAGAGTACAAATTGATTGTTTACCCAACTGGAAGCCAGAACTAGAGTCAATTACGAACACAACAAATAGTGCGTGTTATGCTATCAGGTCTCTCAGGGATATTTTATCTATTGCCCAACTTCGTACCGTCTATTTTGCTCTAGTTGAATCTAAACTTAGATATAGCATTAAATTTTGGGGAAACAGCTATAAATATAATATTAAGGCAGCCTTTACTATGCAAAAGCGAGCATTAAGAACCATGCTTCGTTTAAACCAGACAGAATCATGTAAGGAGCATTTTATTAAACTTAGAATTTTAACGGTACCATGTCTTTATATTTTAGTTCTCCTTACTCATTTAAATAAAAACTTAAATGAGTTTGAAACAGACGATGAAAGAAAAAATAGAGTAGAGACTCGCAGAAAAGATCTTCCTACTATTCTGCAGGCAAAGCTTAATGTTGTCAAACACTCGTCACGCGTGCAGTCTGTCAATCTGTTTAACAAATTACCAGCAGAGTTAAAGAATATTCAGAATGTGAACATGTTTAAAAATAAACTCAGGACTTTGTTAATCAATAAAGCCTATTACAGCATTGACGAATATTGTAATGACAGAAAATCTTAAAAACTAATATTCAATTAAACCTAAATTAAATATGTGTACCTACCCATTGCTCTTTGACATTATTATAATTGTAGCTTTTTTTTTTATTCTTAATATTTTGACGTTGAATTTATGTATTTTTGTAGCATTTTCTGCTAGGGACTTCTGTGTATTTGTATTTGACATTTTTTGACATTTTGAATAAGAGTTTTATTTGTAAAGTTAGTATTTTTTTTTTTTTTAAATTTGAATAGACTTTCTAACTTCGATGATGGGTGAGGAGCGAGGTTACTTATATTATAATGGTTTATGTGTTTATTTTTTTGTGTGTACTTACTGTGCAAATATTTCGACACAAATGTATTTTTGTTATGAAATAAATAACTTAACTTGAACTTGAAAGGCTGCAAGGAAACCCTGTGTAGTCAAATCGCTGACAATTTCTAAATGTATAGCCCTTGTTGCCATACATATAAAAAGACAAATGTATCCCTTATATGAGCGATGCCCGCGTCCCTTTGACGTTCTAATGTCTATAGGTCCCGCGTAATCAACTCCACTGTGTAAAAATGCCCTGGAAGGAGTTCCACGAACTGAAGGTAGAGAGCCCATCAGTTGATTCCTCACAGTAGCACTTTGTCTTACGCATGTGACACATTTATGGACATGTTCTTTGAGAAGGGTTTTAACACCAACGATCCAATAAGCTGTACGTATATAAGACAACATGAGCTGAGGTCCGCCATGCATGGTCTTTAGGTGGGCATCTGCTATGATCAGCTGGGTTAAATGTGATCGATGTGGCAATAAGATTGGATGTTTGGTCTTCTCGTCCAACTGAGCTCTTTGAAGCCGGCCACCAGCTCTGAGTATATCGTCTCCATCAATATACGGATTTAACGTTCGAATTTTACTTGTTCTTGTTTTTATTTCACGTTTCTGTTTAATTTCCGTGTACTCTATTTGAAATCCTTCAATTTGGCATTGCCGAATACAACACTGTAGTGACTTCTCAAACTCCCAGCTGCGTAAGTACCTTGGCCGATCTCTGTCTGTTTTATAATTTAAAAAGCGTCGACAGTAAGCTAAAATTCTTACTAGCTTAGAAAGAGATGAATATCTGTTCTATACGAAATTATCAACAGTAGAACAATGGGTATTTATTGATCTTTCCGAATTCACTTCTAAATCCTTTGGTTTTGGGTACACTATCTCTCTATCATGTAAAATGTCTGGTCCATTCAGCCATAATCTATTATTTATAAGCTCTACAGGTCTTATCCCACGGGAGGCGCAATCCGCGGGGTTCTGATTGGATGGGATATCAGCCCATTGAAATGCGTCCAATGTAGTTAGGATCTCTGAAACCCTATTCGCGACAAAGGTTTTCCATTGACTAGGGTGTTTGTTTAGCCATGCAAGCACGACCGTTGAGTCAGTCCATGCTCGCAAGTGGTTCTTCGGTATACCTAAAACTTCTGACACCTCAACTAGCAAACGAGTGACTAGCACTGCGCCGCATAACTCTAGGCGCGGTATGCTTACTTGTTTTATGGGTGCAACCCGTGTTTTTGCTGTAACCAGTGAAACGTGCACATCGCCATTACTATCCACTATTCGTATATATACTGCAGCAGAGTATGCGACCTTGGAGGCATCGGAAAAGCCATGTAAGTCTACAACAGTATCGCCTGATTTGGTTCCCAGCCATCTGGGAATTTTGAACTCGATAAGTTGTGTCAATTCACTACAGTAAGTAACCCATTCATTTAGTAACTGGGTTGGGACCTCGTCGTCCCAGCCTATTCCAGCCAACCACAGCTTTTGTATAAATACCTTTGCTGTTATAAGCGCCGGTGCCAACCATCCTAATGGATCAAATAATCGTGCTATACTAGAAATAATCTTTCTTTTAGTTTCAGGTCCTGACGTCGGAGTAAGCTTCACTGAATATTGAAATATATCTTCACTACGGTTCCAGGTAAGTCCTAAAATTTTCATAATAGAATCTAGTTTTATTTCTAGGTTTCGTTCTATTTCCTTCTCCTCCCCCTGTTCCTTTCCGTCTTCCGCTTCATATTCTGAACTTATTTCCTTTATTACCGTTTCATTATTGCTTGTCCATTTTTGCAGTTTAAATCCACCCTTGCCAAGTAGCGTATTCAGGTCCTTATATAACTTTATTCCTTCTTCTATGGTTTGACAGCCACTCATAAGATCATCCATGTAATAATCTTCTAGCACCTTCCTTGCAGCTTCTGGGTACTTCTCTCCTTCATCCAGAGCTACCTGTTGTAGAGCCTTTACTGCTAAATACGGAGCTGAGGCCGTTCCAAACGTCACGGTTACTAACTCATAATCTTGAATTTTATCTTCAGGGTTATCTCTCCATACAATGCGCTGAAATACCGAATCATTATAGTCAACTCTTACCTGCCGATACATTTTTATAATGTCAGCTGCCAAACAGATGGGGTGAACTCTCCATCGTATTATAAGGTGTCGCAAATCTGGTTGTAGTGTTGGACCGATCATTAAAGTATCATTTAATGACACGCCGTTTACCCCTTTGCAAGACGCATCAAAGACGACCCTTAACTTGGTGGTCGATTTATCTTCTCGAACCACCGCGTGATGAGGAAGATAAACTGCTTCAGACTGCTTAACATCATTCTCTGGAACAGGAGTCATGTGACCTAACAGTAAATACTCCTTTAAAACGTCTGTATATCTTTTCTTCATTTCTTTGTTTTTATCCAATTTTCTTTCTAATGCCTTTAATCTGTTCACAGCAATATCCCGAGACCTGCCATATTTGCATGCAGGGTCCACGTCCCGGAAAGGTAAACGTACCACATGACGTCCTTCGAGGGTTCTAAATGTGGTAGCCTTAAAAATTTCTTCACATTTCTGTTGTTCTTCAGTTAACATTTTTTGTGAAATGGAAGAATGATCTGATTCCAACTCCCAGAACCTTTTTAAAACTTCATCTTCATTTATAGTAACGTTCATAACTACAAGCCTCGGTTGAGTGTGATCGGCGTGTTCAGTTGTAGATACTACGCCAGACAAGATCCAACCGAGAGCAGTGTCTTGAGCAATAGGCGTACCGGGTGGTCCTTTCAAAACACCCTGTTGTAAAATTTGTACAGTATATTTCAGCACCTAATAGAATATTAATTATATTAGGCGTGTCATACTGGGGGTTAGCTAATGAAATTGAATATAAACTAAAGTCTTGCAACCCAGTTATTTTCATAACTGGGAGAAGAGTGGTGATCGAGGGCAATACATAAGCACTGACTATAATTTCAAAAGTGGGATCCACTCGTGACTGGATTTTTATATTAACCCTTGACTTGGAGGTGACCTTACTGTCGTCTCCAATTCCGGAAATCATACCCCTTGCTGACATCTTTTTTAATCCTAGACTTTGGACTGTAGCCTCAGCTATGAATGAGGCTTGTGAGCCTTGATCGATCAAAGCTCTGATAACCCTTTTTTCCCCGTGTCTCGACTCAGCATTGATTAGTGCAGTGGCTAACAATACTTGACTACCTTTTAACTTACCTGTGGAGAAACATGACACCACCGATGTACCATCATTGGATGTTGACCCCGCCGCTTGTGTGGTCGGGTTGACCTTAGTGACGTGATCACTTCCCTTCGATGATTCAACAGATGCAGGTATGCTGTTGCTTGGATGAAGAAGTGAGTGATGCCGACGATTACAAACACGACAATTAGTGGCCTTTTGGCACTGTTTAACTGAATGATTCGACCCCAAACAGTTGAAACAGATACGCTTCTTCATTACAAAATCATGTCTGTGTTCATAATCATTATTTGCAAACTTTTTACAAAAACATAATTTGTGATTTTCTTCACAATATTCACACACTACAACATTAGAGGTATGAAACACCTTTGGTCTATTGGTCTGAGCACTGGTTTGTTGAACTACAGATCTTGGTTTGGTATTCTCAATAAACTCCAATGCTCGAAAACGACCTTCAATAAATTTTGTGAACTGATTAAAGGTTGCCAATTCATTTGAATTTTCACTATCACTTGTGAGATGCAATTCCCACTGTGTCCTCGTTTCTGGGTCTAATTTGTATGTGACAATGTGAATAACAATAATATCCCATGAACTTACGTCTATTTACAAATTTCTCAATGCATGTGAACATTCAGTGGTTGTATCTAATAACTGTTTCAAGGCTGAAGCTGACTCGACATTTGAATTACGCTGACTAAATAATCTTTTTAAAATACAATTTGATAAATATCTTTTGTTATTATATCTAGACTCTAATTTTGACCAACATTGAGCATAATTATCTGCTGTGATGGGTACAAATTTTATCAGCTGTTCTGCCTTCCCTGTAAGATAGCCCTTTAAATAATGTAATTTTTGTACTGGATCTAATGACTGATTAGTGTGCACCAAAGAAATAAATAAGTCCTGAAATGTTGTCCATTCGGAGTATTTACCAGAGAAAGTAGGAATTGTTATTTTAGGTAATCTTACAGAAGAACTAGACGCCGAAGGTACAGAAACATCTGAGCCCTTAGAAACCGCTGTTCCTAGCGGTGAGTACTTGCACAATGCAATCTTTAGTTCTGACTTATATGATATGTAAATTTCCTCTGTCGCCTCGTACATATCACTTGTAATGTCTTCTAAAGATTTTAAAGTTTTGCTGTCTAATTCTAATATTTCATATGATTTTTACAAAATGCTTGCCAATCTCGTTCCAACTTTTCTAATCTTGTTTCTATATATTGATAACATAATCGATCTTTAGGTGTTTTCTTAAAATTAGATCTTGACCTTTCTATCAGTATTTTTAAGTTTGATTGCAAATTACTATACTTCTCCATTATTCACAGTAAAATTTAAACTTTGTTTACAATACAATACTTTGCTTCTTAGCAGCAAATATTTCGTAAATTTTATAAGTGTTTTATAAGTGTTTACCAAACTTTAACTCTAAGCAAACTCGGGCATAGATTCCTCGTTCCCCCGTTTTTGTTCGCTTATTCTAAGTCCTAATATTTACTACGCTATTTATTCTAAGTCCAAGATTATGCATAAACGACCAAGTTAATGGAATGTTCGGAATTTTGAATATTTCTTGAACTGTTTCTTCACTGATGAACGATAACACAAATGTATTCACAGTTTGTCTTCGGCACTCACACGTACACAATTCACTGACGGGTCGCTGTGTCGTCACGATGCTCTGCTGACGTCACGATGCTCTGCTGACGTCACGATGCTCTGCTGACGACACGATGCTCTGCTGACGTCACGATGCTCTGCTCACGCCACGGTGCTCTGCCGCCGTCACGATGCTCTGCTAACGTCACGGTGCTCAGCCGCCGTCACGATGATGGAGATCTTCTTCCGCTTCCCAGGGCTGGCTGATGACGTCACACACCTGGGCAAAGGTTTTGGGGCCTTGTTGTTGTAGTAGCGGTTTCTCCGCTTTGCCCAATTCCGCTACCCCTTTCTCAATGTTTTGGAGGGTCTTTTTTACATCCCCGACTGCCAGTTCCGCTTCCAGATTCAGCGCCAAGGGCGCCTGGATCGTCGGTTCTTTATCACGCAGTACGCGGAGGTCTGCTGAGACCATCTCCAGCCTTTCGGTTAGTGGCTTCAATTGTGGTGTAATGTTGAGTGGTGGTTGTGGTGGTGGGGGAGAGACTATGGGCCTGTTCGCGATGGCCTGCAGTTGTAAGTGCACCTTCAGTAACTCCTCCTCAAATTTGGCGGCAGTCAGGAGGCCCGTCTCTGGCTCTGGGCAACTAAGGTCCGGCTGCATAATCCTGGGCTGGGTGAGGTCTTCCTTGAGCCTTTCCAAAGCCTTACGGAGCACGACCAGCTGGTTTGAAATGCTGGTCACGTTCGTGTCAAGGCGCGAGAGGCCGGCCAAAATCTAATCCCACTTTGGATCCCCCGGGGCGCTTGCGATCTCTTGCCTTGTTCTCTCGTGCTCCCTCTGGTTCTGGAGGCTCGCGGTTGTGACTTCTTTTTTCACGTCCTTGATGCCGTTGAAGGCTTCAAGGGTTTCGTGACCCAGCCATTCCCGGATCCCTTTTGCCTCTTTTTTCGTCTCTGAGACGTCCATCCTCATGAGGGAGAGCTCGCCCTTCATCGTCATTAATTCGCGATTATGAGCCCTCTCGACCCGCACTAGCTCTTGGGCGTGTCGAGAGCGCTCCTTCTCGAGATTATACTTGTAACGCGATCTCGAGTCAGCGAGTGACAGGGCTGTCTCGTAGAGGCCCTGAAGGCACTCATGGGCTGTGGCCTTGCACTCCCTTTTCATATTCCCTTCCGCTTCCAGGGCGTCCTTCCCTTTTTGGAGAAGATCGTTGGCCTCTCGCGTAGCCAGGTCCATCTCGACCCCGGTACCTCTTCTCGGCGTTATATAGAGGAGGCTCGGCCGCCCACTTGGTGGTGCTTGGCTCTCTGAGGAGGCCACCGAGCTTTCCTCGTCCGAGATGATCTGGCGGGGGGGGGAGATGCCACACTGCTCCCAGTTAATGACGATTTCAGCGACCCTAAGATGTTCTGGGTTTGTCGTCTCGGGCGCGGTTAGTACTGGCGGTGCCCTGTTCGCTACGTCCGGTTCCGACGCAGCCTTTGGCACTTGTGGCGTCTGCGACGGACGCGCCGACTGTTCCGAGACCACCGATTTAGCCGTGTTTTTTAGTACTTTTTCCCTAAGAGATTTAGGGGCTTTCGCGGCCTCCGTGGTCGTTTTGCGGGAGGTGATGGCAGGTTCGGAAGACATTTTCGTAAAGCTAATGCCTAATGCCTTAAATGCTACAGTTATCACTGTATAATTAATGTATTGCTTAAATGCTAATTTGAACTCTAAGAAATATTTTATAAATGTGCCTGTTATTATAATTTTTTTTTTTTTTTTTTTAGCGCGGATCTGATGTTACTGTTGCGATGTTTGATCGGTTACTGGGTTAGGTTAGGTTTTTTTTTTTTTTTTGGCAGGAGGGGAAATCCGGTCGGACACTCAAGCTGCGTCACAGACGAGCCAGTCTGAGTAGTGCCGGGCTCCAACCGGCTAAAACCACCTCCTGCCTTACAAGCTTATCCACAGACATAAGCGTCCGTGCCTTTGTTTAATTACATTTTCTTTGAGACTCTGAGCTCCACGTACAAGTGGTGACTCTGGAGTACAACTTACTTCTACTTAATTAACTTACTTACTACAAATGAGTCCATCAATTTTTTTTTTTCTTTGTTTTTTTTTTTTCATTATACAGTATATATATATATTTTTAATTTTTTGACGGTACACAGCTGGCAACAGGGAACCTGACCGGACTCTACTGACAGCGTTCGTTCACGAAGACTGACGCCTGCATTGGCACCGCCCTACTCAACCATATTTGAGGGAGTCGAACGATCCAACACGTGTGTGTTGGATCGTTCGACTCCGCCACCATCAGCGAGTCGTTTAAGTGAGTATGACAAGGTTCATGATGCCAGCTGCACCTCCTTTACAAACTATTTTAAAAGAAAACCTTACACTAGACATTGGGTAGGAAGGGTTGGTTATGGGTTACTCGTCAGCTGCAGGTTTCGCACCGTGGAACGGCTGCTGCAGCCGGCTTTAATAAGTTAATGTCAAATCAGAAAGGGTGTCCACCCTGTGTCGAAAAGCATCGTCGGTCAGTGCTTCTGGAGGCGTATCAGCGCCTCGACGACCTTCGTGTCCCGATGTCGCATAGCCTTCATCATGTTGTTATTTATGATGTCGTTTGTTGAAGCCTCCTGTGCTAGTCTCACAAATCGTCCAATAGCGTCGTCTGCGTTGTCGGCGTAGTACACACAGCTGGCTGTGTGTCTTGATACGGCCACTACCGCATGGGGGACGCTGCTGTGGAGCACGATGTTTTTAGACTTTGTCTTCAGGATGAAGACTGTCTTGCTTGTGAGTCCCTGAGCTTCGTGGATGGTCAGAACGCTCGATCCATCACCCGAACCATATCCTTGGTTAATGAGGAACTTTTTCTCCTCCTGCGTGTGTACCAGGAACAGTATGTTGGAGAGTTAGGTTAGGTTAGGTTAGGTTCCCCACCGAGCCCCACCGAGGGTGTCTCCACGTTGTCGTCGTGGTGGGGCTTGAGTGTCTCAATGATCTTGGAGTTTTTCCCATTCCAAGTGAGAGACCAGACTAAGAGAGACACACACGCCGGAGTCGCTTCAGACTCTTGCGAGGGGTGCCCTGTCCGTCGTCCCGGGCAGTGCGCGATCACGATTCACGCTCCGAGTCATCGGAGTGTGAATATGGGGAGGGACACATCGTGTACCGTGCGATGGCTCACGGAGCGGGTTCATCGGACGGTACGTGATTGGCGATTCACTCCTCGGGGTCCTCGGGGTCCTCGGGGAGTGAATCTGGGTTTGGGGTCCTGTTTTCACATGCTCTGGTACGCGTCTGCCTATCAGACGTGACTGAGAGGGTGATGGAATGGTCATTGGGGGGGGGGAAACGATGAAAGTAAGGAGAGAGGGACCACACCCTTCAAAGGAAAACAAAAAAAAAAAAAATGAAAAAAACGATCTGGAATATTTTACCCCAGGGCGGTACCAGCTGCTCAGCAGCTGGAGAATCCGCCACGATCCCTTCGGGATCGTCAAGCCCCTCGTATTCTGGGGGGGGCAACAGACGTTTTCCGCTTGCCGATGGCAACCAGAGCCGAGGAGGCTCCTCGAGATCGAGGTCTTTTGAAGACCTCATCTCTTTTAATTTTAATCGAGGACGGGTCGAGCGCCACGCGTCGGACGCAGTGTCGGACTCTGGCACTGCGTCACTGAGGCCAGGAGCGGAGGCTCCAGCGGAGCCTCGCGTGGTTTTGGAGAGGGTGGGTGGTATGTCGTCTACCTTCGACAACACACCCGCCCTTTCGCAAGCCGTTGCGGCCGCTCCCTCCAAGTTTTGGGGAAAGCGGCCGCGTGTCTGTGGGTCGGACGCGGGTTCGGCGGGTTTGTCCTCTAGCGAGGAGAACCTGCCGGCCCCCAAGGTGTCGACAACCAGGAGGGGCAGAGGACGCGGGTTGCCTTCCGGAGCAAACACTCCGGCACCGTCACGCGACACTCGGGGCCGCTTCCTGAAGCGCCCTGATACGCCGATGGCCAGCGGAGTTAGCGACTCCGACGGGGCAATGAGCGTGTCTCCGGCGTGCCAATTGGCCGTCAATGCACCTGTAGAGGAGAGTGTGGATGCGCCTGTCAGCGCTGAGGTTCCTCTAAATGGGCAGAGTTCCTCCATCACAGCAGAGGAACTCGAAAAAAGAGCCCTACTGGACATCGAGGTGGTTTTGGACACCACTCGAAAGTCCAAAAACTTAAAGGGCACGAGTCAGCGGGCAATCAGAGAGGCAGCAGAGCGGGTCAGACTGGCTATAGAGGGGCTCGCTAGCAGGAGCTCCAGTGAAGAGACTCGAAGGCTCCACCTGCTGAACGACCGACTGCGGATGGAGGTCGAAGCTCTCCGTCAAGAGATGGTGGCCCTGCGGGAGGAAGTCGTGGGTCTCCGGGTACGGCCGGAAGGTCCGCCGCAGTCGGGGCCCGTAGATCCAAGGTGTTCTTCTGCTCCGGAGAAGTCGCTCCCGCAGGTAACATCTATGAGCGAGATGCAGGCGCATGCCATCGTTTCCCAGATCGGGAAAATGATGGATGCCCGGTTTGCTGGCATCGAGGAACGCCTTTTGCCGGCGAGGACCGTTCGTCCGCCTCTGGCAGCAGACCGCAGGAGTGTGGCGTCTCCTGCTAACAGCGCTAGCGGCACTGGCAAAAGGCCGAAACAGCCTTCCGTGGCTTCTCAGGTGCCGTCTACGGTGCCTGAGACGCAAAGGGGTGCTCTTCCGAGTGGGTCCGTTCCAACGGCCACTACACGAGCCCCCAATGCAGACCCATCGGCGTCTGCCAGTGAAGGCTGGCAGACCGCAAGGAGGAAGAACGGGAAGAAGAAGAAGAAGAAGACTGTGGCGGCCTCCACCGCTCAGGGAGACAAGTCTTCCGGGCCCAAGAAGGGCAAGAACGCCAAGAGAGGGCTTCGTGCGCCCAGGTCTGCTGCGGTAGTACTCACCCTGCAGCCTGAAGCAGCGGACAGGGGTGTCACGTACGCGGCCGTCCTCACCAAGGCCAGACAAGCCGTAAACCTGAAGGAGCTTGGCATTACAGATGTCAGGTTCCGACAGGCCTTAACCGGGGCCCGCATGCTGGAGTTCCCAGGGGCCGAAGGCACTGTTGGGGCAGACCGCGTTGCAGAGAAACTGCGAGCGGTATTGGCAGAGGAGGTCAAGGTCTCCAGGCCGACGAAGTGCGCTGAACTGCGCATCTCAGGGCTTGACGACTCCGTGTCCGGGCAGGACGTGCAGGACGCGATTGCGCGTAAGACTGGCTGTTCGTCGGACGCGGTCCGAGTCGGTCCAATTCGATCTGGCCCGGGAGGCGCCAGCTCTATCTGGATCCGTTGCCCCGTTGCAGTGGCAAAACAGCTGGCCGACGCCGGCCGGCTCTTGGTAGGTTGGAGCTCTGCCAGAGTCGTGGTTCTGGACGCTCGGCCCATGAGGTGCTACAGGTGCTGGGGATTGGGACACGTGGGCCGGAGATGCGACTCTGGCGTGGACCTCAGTGGACACTGTTTCCGCTGCGGTAAGCCGGGGCATCCGGCGTCCGCGTGCGCTGCCGACCCGCACTGCTTACTGTGCGCGGCGGCAGGAAGACCGACCGGCCACGTCGCTGGCAGAAAGGACTGCAGGCCACCGGTCCGTTCTAGCAGGGACGGTCTGACATCTCTGCTCCAGACTGCTTCCGGCGCAGTGCGATTGGAGGAACCATCGCAGGGGGCGATAATGATAGCGGACTAATTATGGACCCGGTCCGTTTTCATTCTCTCCTCCAGGCGAACTTGAACCACTGCGCAGGTGCGCAGGACTTGTCCCCCGGGACGGACGTCAGGGGGGAGGCGGTCGAGGAATGGGCAGCGGCTGCGGGCCTCTGTCTTTTAAACAAGGGCTCCGTTAACACGTGCGTCCGGCAGCACGGGGGGTCAATAGTGGACCTCTCGTTCGCTACCCCTGCTGTCGCCGCACGGGTTCGGGGTTGGCGGGTCCTAGAGAGTGTGGAGACTCTATCGGATCACCTGTACATCTGTATGGATGTCTCCGCCTCTTCGGGCCCAACAGTCATGTATCCAAGACCTAACGCTCGGCAGTTCCCACGGTGGGCGTTGAGGCGGCTTGACGGGGACCTCCTAGAGGAAGCAGCCATTGTCCAGGCTTGGCTGTCCTCGCCGCCTGCAGCAGAGGGTGTCGACGTCGGGGCTGACCGCTTTCGCGAAGCCATCACGGCTGTGTGCGATGCAGCCATGCCTCGCTTCCGAAAACGTCCTCCAAAGCGGGCGGTCTACTGGTGGTCCCAGGAGATAGCAGACCTCCGCGCGGCCTGTATAATTGCCCGGAGGATCTACTCACAGGTTCGCAGGTTACGCCGCCGTGATGAAGAGCTGGAGATCCTACAGACCCAATTGTATGAGTCATACCGCAACGCTCGGGGGGCTCTGCAGTTGGCGATCTATCGAGGGAAGGAGCAATCGAGAGCTGAGGCACTGGAGGATCTAAACCGTGATCCCTGGGGGCGTCCGTACCGTGCAGCGCGGAAAAAACTCCGTGCCCAAGGCCCTCCACTGACGGAAACCCTCCAGCCTCAGTTCCTCGTCAGGGTCGTGGAGACACTGTTCCCGGATCGGGCGGATCACCCATCCCCGCCAATGACCGAATCGGAGGCCGACCAAGATGTGGAGGTAGAGACTCCTCCAATATCTGACGCGGAGATGGGGGCAGCAATTCTGAGAGCGCGGTCCAAGAGGACTGCCCCCGGACCGGATGGGGTGCCTGCAAGGGTGTTGGCACTCTCTCTGGAAGCGGCCCTGGAAGATAGGCTTAGGGAGCTGTTTGACGCCTGTCTAACGTCGGGACGGTTCCCTAAGGCCTGGAAGGAGGGTCGACTGGTGCTGCTCCAGAAGGCAGGGCGGCCCCCGGAGTCTCCATCGGCGTATAGGCCGATTGTCTTGCTGGACGAGGCGGGGAAGATGCTAGAGAAGATTCTCGCTATCCGCATCGTCCGGCACTTAGATGCAGTAGGCCCGAACTTGTCGGACGCCCAGTTCGGTTTCCGGGCAGGGCGTTCGACGATAGACGCCATCCTGCGCCTCAAGGCCGAGGCGAAAGATGCAGTCGGCCAGGGCGGGGTGTTGTTGGCGGTGTCCTTAGACATCGCCAACGCGTTCAACACTCTGCCATTCAGCTGCATCGAGGAGGCGCTCCGCTACCATCAGGTGCCCGCCTACCTGAGGCTGCTGGTAGCAGACTACCTGCAGGGGCGGTTTATCTCTTACGAGGGACGCGACGGCCAAGTTGTGCGCAGGGCCATCGTGTGCGGTGTTCCGCAGGGGTCGGTTTTGGGTCCACTCTTGTGGAACATAGGCTACGACTGGTCCTTGCGCTGTTTGCTCTCCCCCGGGCAGGGAGTCATTTGCTACGCTGACGACACTCTCGTCACGGCCCGGGGAGGGAGCTACGAGGAAGCGGCACGCTCAGCCGTCGAGGGCGCGTCCCTCGTCGTGGGGCGAATCGAGGCGATGGGCCTCAAGGTGGCCCTCGAAAAGACGGAGGCCCTGGTATTTCATGCGCCCCGACGACGGCCACCGGCCGGTGCACACCTCACTATTGGTGGTGCACCAATAGCGGTACGGGCAAGCATGAAATACTTGGGCCTGGTTTTGGACCGGAGGTGGAACTTCGGCGAGCACTTTGCTCAGCTTGCGCCGAAGCTGATCGGCACGGCGTCCGCCCTTAGCCGGCTGTTGCCGAACCTGGGCGGACCAAACGTGGTTTGCCGGCGGCTGTACACGGGGGTGGTTCGCTCGATGGCGCTCTATGGGGCCCCGGTGTGGGCGGAGTCCCTGTCTGCCCAGAACAAGGCTCTACTGCGGAGGCCACAGAGAGTCATGGCAGTCAGGGTCATACGCGGATACCGCACCGTATCAGTGGAAGCGGCGTGCGCCCTCGCGGGCACACCCCCGTGGGATCTAGAGGCGCAGGTGCTCGCCGAGGTCTACCGACGTGGCGCAGACCTACAGGCGGAGAGTGGCATGCGCCCGCCGCCTGAGCTGGTCACGAGATGGCGTAGGGAGGCCCAATCCCAAACCCTGCGCATTCTGAGGGTGAGGCTGGAGACGCCCAGTGCAGGTCACTGGACCGTGGGGGCGATCCAGCCGATCATAGAAGAGTGGACACGGAGGCGACACGGGACGTTGTCCTTCCGTCTGGTGCAGGTATTGTCAGGTCACGGCTGCTTTGGCAAATACCTGCACAAAGTGGCCAGACGGGAGGCGACTCCCGTGTGCCACCAGTGCGGCTGCAGCGAGGACACGGCGCTTCACACCCTCGAGCATTGTCCTGCTTGGGCGGTGCAGCGCCGTGCTCTCGCAGCAGCAATCGGGGCAGACCTCTCCTTACCGGCCATGGTCAAGGCCATGGTCGACAGCGGGGAGGCATGGGAGGCGGTGGCGTCCTTCTGCGAGGACGTCATCTCGCAGAAGGAGGTGGCTGAGCGCGTCAGAGAGGAGGACTCCCTCGCAGACGCGATTCGTCGCAGGAGGACAGGGCGGCGGAGGAGGCGCCATGGCGACCTGATGCCGCCCTAGGAGGTGCCAGCGGGCGATAGATCAGGGCGTCTATCGTCGACGCATTGAACGGCCCTCACGAGTGGTGGCGATGTCTCAGGTGAGCCCGGACATCGCCAAAGGAGTTTGGTACCCGGAGGCGGGTTGCGCTGGATGGGCCGCGAACGTCATGCGTAGCGGTCCTCGCGGCTCATCCACCAAGGCGAGAGTAGGCTCACGGCGGTGTTTTTTAGTGGGTGCAAGCCCCACATAACCAAACCGTCTCCCCGGACGGTGCGGTATGCGTTAGGCATTTTTCACCGCTTAATAAAAAAAAAAAAAAACAAAAAAAGGTTCCCCACCGAGGGTGTCTCCACGTTGTCGTCGTGGTGGGGCTTGAGTGTCTCAATGATCTTGGAGTTTTCCCATTCCAAGTGAGAGACCAGACTAAGAGAGACACACACGCCGGAGTCGCTTCAGACTCTTGCGAGGGGCGCCCTGTCCGTCGACCCGGGCAGTGCGCGATTCACGCTCCGAATCATCGGAGGGTGAATATGGGAAGGGACGGATCGTACATCGTGCGATGACCCACGGAGCGGGTCTATCGGACGATGTGTGATTCACGATTCACTCCTCGAGGTTCTCGGGGAGTGAATCGGAGCTGGAATATTTCGTCGTGTACCGTGCGATGGCTCACGGAGCGGGCTCATCGCACGGTACGTGATTAGTGATTCACTCCTCGAGGTTCTCGGGGAGTGTATCAGGGCTGGGATATTTCGTCGTGTACCGTGCGATGGCTCATGGAGCGGACTCATCGGACGGTACGTGATTGGTGATTCACTCCTCGGGGTCCTCGGGGAGTGAATCGGGGTCGGGGATCTTCCCTCATAATAATATGCCACGCGGCGGGCTATCGTTGCGGGGCATGTTTTGGGATGTGACATTCGTCGCCCTCTGGTACGCGTCTGCCCATCAGACGTGACTGTGAGGGCGATAGACTAGTCATAAGGGGGGGGGGAAATGATGACAAGTAGGGAGACAGGGACCACACCCTTCAAAGGAAAAAAAAAATTACAATGAAAAAGACGCTTTGCAAGATTTTACCCCAGGGCGGTACCAGCTGCTCAGCAGCTGGAGAATCCGCCACGATCCCTTCGGGATCGTCAAGCCCCTCGTATTCTGGGGGGGGCAACAAACGTCTTCCGCTTGCCGATGGCAACGAGAGCCGAGGAGGCTCCTCGAGATCGAGGTCTTTTGAAGACCTCATCTCATTTAGTTTTAATAACAATGACCGAGGACGGGTCGAGTGCCACGCGTCGGACGCAGTGTCGGACTCTGGCGCTGCGTCACTGAGGCCGGGAACGGAGGCTCCAGCGGAGCCTCGCGTGGTTTTGGAGAGGGTGGGTGGTATGTCGTCTACCTTCGACAACACACCCACCCTTTCGCAAACAGTTGCGGCCGCTCCCTCCAAGTTTTGGGGGAAGCGGCCCCGTGTCTGTGAGTCGGACGCGTGCACGGCGGGTCTGTCCTCAAGCGAGGAGAACCTGCCGGCCGCGAAGGTGCCGACAGCCAGGAGGGGCAGAGGTCGCGGGACAGCTTCCGGAACAAAAACTCCGGCAGCGTCACGCACACCCGGGGCCGCTTCCTGAAGCGCCCCGATACGCCGATGGCCAGCGGAGCGAGTGATTCGGATCGCGTCTCATCCGCGGTCTCGATCGACGAGCTGGGAGGGGTCACCGTCTCTCTTGTGGGCACAAAGGCGGAGGCCAACGCCGCGAAGCGTGCTCAAAACAAAGCAATCGCGGCCGATGAGGTCGCCGAAATGGCCCGTCAGGCCCGAGAGCGGCGGTCTGCCCAGGCGGCCAATGGAGAGAGCCTAACAGCAGAGGCTCTCAACCGCCAGGTGATGGACGGCGTGGATGTTGTCCTGAAGGTTGCGACCAAGTCCGGCAACCTGAAGGGCTCGTTCACGCGCGCCCTCAAAGAGGCGGCAGAGGGGATCAGGGAGGCAGTGGAGGCTCTCCATGGCCGCACGACCTCGGAAGAGACGGCGAGGCTGTGGAGGGAGAACAGCCGTCTCCGATCCGAGCTGGAGGACCTCAGGCGAGAGTTTGCCTCTCAGCGAAGTGTCGGGCAGCAGCAGGCAGCTCCCACGTCGGCGACTGCACCTGCGGCGCCATCATCTCTAAGCTTGTCGGACTACGATATAGAGAGGGTGGCGAGAATCTGCATGGTGCAGTGTGGTGGCATGGTGAGTGCCCGCCTGGAGGCAATTGAGTCTCGACTCCCGCCAGCTGAAATCTTTCGACCCCCGCTTGCGGCGGATAGGCGCAGGACGGAAGAGTCTGCCAGGACGAGGCCCGCGCAGGTAACTCAGAAACCTGCAGAGGGGGCTAAGAACTCCGTGGCAGGGCCCAAGAAGCCCGTGGATGGTGCGTCCAGGCCCCCTCTCCAAACGTCCGAGCTCCCGGTGGCGGCTTCTCCCACCCACGCGACGACGGGTAAAGGTGGCCGCCGCAAGAAGAAAGCAGCGGGTACGAACGCGCCCCCTTCTACCCAAGAGACCACGCTCCCGGGTACCGCGCCTCCCACCCAGGAGGCGTGGACGACGGTGGTGAAGAGGGGCCGCAAAAAGAGGGTGTCGCAGCCACCCCGCCAGGGTTCGACTCGAACAGAGGCCACGAGGCCGCCCAAGGTCACTACCCCACGCTCAGAGGCTGTAGTTATTACACTGCAGCCCGAAGCCGCCAACAGGGGAGTGACCTACAAGTCGCTCCTGGCGGAAATGAGGCAAAAGCTGAAGTTTAGCGAATTTGGCACACCGGCTGGCTTCGTTTTCAGAACGGCAGCCACGGGTGCCAAGGTGCTTCAAGTGTCGGGTGCTGCGAGACAAGAGAGGGCGGACAATTTGGCCGCCAAGCTCCGGGAAGTCCTCAAGCCAGAGGACGCCCGAGTGTCCAGGCCCACTGTCACGGCTGAATTGCGCGTGAATGGACTGGATGACTCGGTTACCCCGGAGGAAGTAGTGGCGGCCATTGCCCAAATCGGTGGATGTCCGCCTGAGAATGTGGTGGCAGGCGAAATTCGCAGCGGTGCGGACGGGCTGGGCACGGTCTGGATGCGGTGCCCGGTAGCGGCTGCGAACAAGGCTGCAGATGGCGGACGGCTGCTGGTGGGTTGGGTATCTGCCAGGGTCAAACTCCTGCCAAGACGGGCTGTGCAGTGCTTCCGGTGTCTGGAAAAGGGCCACGTCCGGGCACAGTGCACTGCACAAATTGATCGCAGCGAACTGTGTTTCCGCTGCGGTCAACCCGGCCACAAGGCGGCCCAGTGCTCCGGAGTGCCAAACTGCAGCCTATGCGCAGCTGCAGGAAAGCTGAGGGACGTCCTCGGACCTCCTCGGGGTTGAGGCCCGAGGAGGTCCGGGTGTCCAGGCCCATCAAGACGGCTGAGGTGCGCGTCGATGGGCTGGACGACACTGTTTCCCCGGAGGAGGTGGTGGTGGCCATAGCCCGGAGCGGCGGATGCCCGCCAGAAAATGTGTGGGCGGGCGAAATCCGCGTCAACGCTGGAGGGCTGGGCACCACCTGGGTGCGGTGCCCAGTAGCTGCGGCAAAGAAAGTTGCCGACGCGGGACGTCTGCTGGTGGGCTGGGTGTCAGCGAGAGTTAAACTCCTGGCACCCAGGGCCATGCAGTGTTACCGGTGCCTGGAGAAAGGGCACGTCCGGGCCCAGTGCACTAGCGAATCAGACCGCAGCGATTTGTGTTATCGCTGCGGTCAGCCCGGCCATAAGGCGTCCCAGTGCTCCGCGGAGCCAAACTGCAGCCTCTGTGCGGCTGCAGGAAAGTCCGCGGGGCACAGAACTGGCGGCAACGCTTGCGGCGCGCCCAGAAAGCGCAGCAAGCGTTGGACCAAGGCTGCGGGGGCCGCACCCCCTAGCACCTCTTCGGCCGACTCCCGGCCTGTGGTTGGACGAGGCGCCGGGGAAATGGACTGCCAGTGATGGCGCTCCATTTCCTCCAGGCGAATATCAACCACTGCACCAGAGCTCAGGATCTCTTGGTCCTGAGTATGGCGGAGTGGTCGGTAAATGTGGCGGTGGTCGCTGAGCCGTACTTTGTCCCCCCCCCGAGATAACTGGGCAGGGGATCTGGACGGCCTGGTGGCCATCATCGGCGCGACTCTTGCCGACGTATCCCGGGGTCACGGTTGGGTTGCCGCCCTTGTGAACGGGATCGTCACGATCGGGGCATACTTTTCGCCCAACAGGAGTCTCGCCGACTTCGAGAGTTTCCTTGTCGAGTTGGGAGCCGTCGTCGGCCGGTCTCATCCTCGGCCCATTTTGCTTCTCGGTGATCTGAACGCCAAGTCTGCGGCGTGGGGATCCCCGGTCACAGACCCGAGAGGCGATGTGCTATAGGAGTGGGCCGTTACGACGGGCCTGGCTGTCTTAAATCGGGGTTCGGCCTACACGTGTGTGCGACAGCGGGGCGGATCCATTGTGGACGTGTCGTTCGCTAGTCCCGCTGTCGCGCACCGCGTTCGTGATTGGCACGTGGAAGCGGAGGTGGAGACGCTATCGGATCACCGATACATACGCTTCGACGTCTCCACCCAGACCGCTGAAGGTGGTCGTAGCCAATCGGCCCCCCGAAGAGACGGCCCGCGTTGGGCGCTGAAACGCCTCGACAGGGAGGCTCTCGAGGAAGCCACTATCGTCCAAGCCTGGATCCGGGAGTCGGCAACCGTCGGTCCCGTCGACGTCGAACGGGAGGCGCAGTGGTTTAGCGACGCGATGGCGCAAATCTGCGACGCGTCTATGCCACGCGTCTCCTCTCTGTCCGCAAGGCGCCGCGTGTACTGGTGGTGCGTCGAAGTAGAGCGGCTGCGCGTCGAGTGCGCAGACGCCAGACGACCGTACACGCGGTGTCGGAGGAGACGTCTGCGGGATCCCGACGAAGAAGCCGCGCTGTATGAGGTGTACCGCGCGGCGAAGGAGGCTCTGTGGCTGGCCATCGGCGAGTCCAAGACGCGCTCCAGAGAGGAGCTGCTGGCGACCCTAGACGGGGATCCGTGGGGGCGCCCTTACCGCACGGTCCGAGGGAAACTTCGCCCGTGGGCCCCCCCGCTAACGGAAGGTCTCGAGCCGCAGTTCCTGGAGCAAGTGGTCTCGGCTCTCTTCCCTGAGAGAGCCGAGTACGAGCCACCGTCGATGGCTCTGTCCACAGCTGCAGAGTCGGAAGAAGAGGAGAGCGAAACCGTCCCAGAGGTGACACAGGCGGAGATGAGCGCGGCCATATTGCGGCTCCGGGCAAAAAACACTGCTCCGGGGCCCGACGGAGTGCCTGGTCGCGCTCTAGTCCTCGCCCTGAAGGAGCTGGAGCCCCCACTGAGGGGACTCTTCTCGGCGTGCCTTGAGCGGGGCCAGTTCCCTAGCAGGTGGAAGACTGGTCGACTGGTCCTGCTCAGGAAGGCGGGGCGCCCAGCGGATTCGTCGTCGGCTTATCGGCCCATAGTGCTGCTGGACGAGGCGGGCAAGATGCTCGAGCGTGTAATCGCAGATCGCCTCGTCAGCCACTTGTGTACAGAGGGGCCGAACCTGGCCGACAGCCAGTTTGGCTTCCGGCGTGGGCGTTCCACCATCGACGCCATCATGAGAGTGAGAGTCCTGGCGGAGGAAGCGGTGTCCCAGGGTGGGGTGGTGCTGGCGGTGTCCTTGGACATCTCCAACGCGTTCAACACCCTGCCCTGGGGTTGCATTAGGGAGGCCCTGCGATACCATCGGGTGCCTTCCTACCTCCGCAACATTGTGGGGGCTTATCTTTCGGGAAGGTGTGTCACCTACATGGGACGCGACGGCACGGGCCGTCGCGAGATGTCGTGCGGTGTTCCGCAGGGGTCGGTTCTGGGCCCACCCCTGTGGAACATCGGGTACGACTGGGTTTTGCGGTGCGATCTCCCGCCGGGAGTGGACCTGACGTGTTATGCGGACGACACGCTGGTCACTGCTCGGGGGAGCTCGTACAGGGAGGCAGCGTTGCTGGCTACGGCTGCGGTCTCACAGGTGGTGAGCCGCATACGACGCCTGGGGCTGGAAGTGGCCCTCAACAAGTCGGAGGCCATTGCTTTTCATGGCCCCCGACGGGCGCCGCCGTTGGGATCACACATTGTGGTCGGTGGGGTCCGGATCGCTGTCGAGTCAACCATGAAGTACTTAGGATTGGTGCTCGACAGCCGTTGGGACTTCGGCCCCCACTTTCAGCGGCTGGTGCCCAAGTTGATGGGCGCGGCGGGCGCGCTGTCAACGCTGCTTCCCAATCTGGGGGGCCCGAGCACCGCCTGTAGGCGGTTGTACGTGGGGATCGTGCGATCGATGGCCCTTTACGGGGCCCCGATTTGGGCGACAGACCTGACGGCCCGCACTATCGCCGTTCTGCGCAGACCGCAGAGAGCGATGGCCGTCAGGGTCATACGGGGATATCGCACGATCTCCTACGAGGCGGCTTGTGTACTGGCCGGATCCCCGCCGTGGGACCTGGAGGCGAAGACCCTCGCGACACTGCACCAGTGGCGCGAGGAGGCCAATGATCGGGGCGAGAGGCTGGTGCAGCGACAGATCACGCTGTACCGGTCTCAGCTCCGACAGGTCATGGTGGCGGAATGGCGGGGGAGGCTAGAGCTCCCCACCGCCGGCCTCGACACGGTCGAGGCGATCCGGCCAGTACTCGACGACTGGCTCGGGAGGAAGCACGGCTCCCTGACGTTTCGGGCGACGCAGGTGCTCTCGGGGCACGGCTGCTTCGGGAAGTACCTGTGTCGCATAAGCAGGGAGCCGGATGCCCGGTGCCATCACTGCGTCCACTGTCTGGAGGACACGGCGCGGCATACGCTGGCCGAGTGCGCCGCGTGGGATGAGCCGCGCCGTGCGCTCGTTACGGAGGTAGGAGGAGACCTGTCGCTGCCGACCGTCGTTCGCTCGATGGTCGGCAGCGCAGAGTCCTGGGACGCGGTGGTGTCCTTCTGCGAAACCGTCATGTCGCAGAAGGAGGCTGCGGAAAGGGAGAGGGAGATTACGAGCTCCAACCCATCCCGCAGCAGACGCACCGGGCGTCGGCAGAGGGCGGACAACGCCCTCTTCCGGCCCCCCTAAATAGGTCCAGGGGCGACGGATTCATCCGTCGCCCCCGATCACACTGGACCCGAGACGGCGGCGCGTAGTGTTCCACGCGCGCCTCTCTCAGACGTAACGGGGGGAGTTTTACACCTCACTCCCCCCCGGGACGAGGCCCGCAGGTCAGGCGGGCCGCACTAGTCCGGGGCAGCGGAAGTCGCATCAGATCCCGTTGCCCCCCGACGCAAGTGTGCGAGGGAACACCGCTGAGTTTTAGTGGGTATACTGTCATACACCGACAGGAGTCCCACATACCCCGTCTCGTCCCCCGACGAACGGGCATGCATAAAGCATTTCTCAGCGAAAAAAAAAAAAGGTTAGGTTAGGTTAGGTTGGGGGATCCCCCACAGCGCATACTTCCTCGCAGTATCCCCTGGGCAACGCCGTGTCTGACCACCGTAACGGAGTGGCAGACCGGCGGCTAAAGTGCGCTGTGATTCGTAGACATAAAGCGGTAGTCAACGAACATGTCGAATTTTTTAAAAAACAAAAACCTGCGGGACGCCTCCGGGCGTTTCGTCTCGAGTCGCTCGTCCCTGGGCGATTTAAACGGCCCTTCTCAGGGCCAACCAAAAGGCCCTTCTCAGGGCCACACCGGCGACGCTCAAGCGTCGGATGCTGACCGCGCACCATCTGCGGTCAGCTTTTTTAGCGGACCAGGCGAGCTGTCGGACTCCGACGAATCCAACATGGATACGTCGGCGGCCGACAGCGACCGCGCTGGGCGGAAGAGGGCCTTCCTGAGGCCCGGGTCCGAGGGCTCCTCGGAGTCGATGGGGAGGGCGAAGAAGAAGTCGAAGTCTAAAAAGGCTTCGACTTCTTCTACGACTGGCACCCACGATGTGGGGTTGGCGGACGCTGAGCGCCAGCTCAACCTGGCCAAAAGGGCGCAGGTCCAGGAAGACCTGGAGGAGAGGGTCGCGGCCAGAGAGCGCCAGGCGCAAATCGCCAGGTCGAGGGCTGGCTATGGCGCATCGAGTGTGCTGTACGCCGACCACTCCCTGGCGGAGCTGGAGCGCATGGCGCTCGAGGACAAAGAGGAGGTTCTGGAGGTCGCCTCAAAGTCCTCCAATTTGAAGGGGACCTTCCAGAAGGCCCTCAAATGCCGTGCCGCCAGCCTACACGGCATCGTCCTGGAGCTGGTCGGGCGGACGGCCACGGACGAGACGCGGCAGCTGCAGGCGAAGGTGGATCGCCTGCAGGCGGAGGTCAGCCAGCTTCATCAGAAGCTGGCTGACGCCGCGGCCCGGCCTGCCCAATCCGCCCCAGCCCCGGTGGTAGGAGGCTCCTCCTTCTCCCCTGCCAACCTTGAGGACATCATCCGCAGGGTTGTCATGGAGGAGAGGGCCTTCACCAGAGCCTGCTTCGCAGGCATCGAGGACCGGCTCTTGCCGGAAAGGCGGCTCCGCCCGCCGCTTGCGGCGGACAAGAGTCGCCCACCGACGGAGTCGGAACCTGCGCCTGTGGCGGGCTCGGCGTCGGGTGCGCAGCCCCAGGCCCCGAAGCCCTCCAAGGGCAAGGGTAAGGGCAAGAGGAGCAAGGCGGCTCCTCAAACCCCGAGCCCTGCAACGGGCACGGAAGGCGCGTCTGGGTCGGCTGCCACTCCGGCGGCGGCCCCCCAGACATCGCAGGGGGTAGACGCCCTTCTTCCCTCCACCACCCCGGCCAACAAGTCGTGGACGGAAGTGGTCAGGAGGGGAAAGGGGAAGAAGCCCGCTGCGGCTGCTGGGCCCGCTGCGGCTGCTAGGCCCGCTGCAGCTGCCAAACCTGCCGCGGCTACTCGCGCAGCCAAAAAGGCTCCAGCCGGCGGGAGGAAGCTGGTTCCTCCCAAAACCGCGGCCGTCGTCGTGACCATCACCCCGGCGGCCGTGGAGCGGGGCGAGACGTACGAGTCCGTCCTAAGGCGGGCTCGTACCAATGCTGATCCCTCCCAGCTGGGGATCAGCAACATTACGTGCCGCCGAACCCTAACCGGGGCTCGAATCTTCGAGTTCTCGGGGGAGCGGCGGCACACGAACGCAGACCTCTTTGCAACAAAGTTGCAAGAGGTCATCGCGGATGCGGCGACGGTCGGCAGGCCCGTCAAGACCGCAGCCTTGGAGGTGGCCGATCTGGATGATTCGGTCACCAAAGAGGATGTGGTGGCGGCCGTCGCAGCAGCTGGAGGCTGCGACGCTGGCGCGGTGAAGGGTGGAGCCGTTAGGCCCGGCCGCCGCGGCATGGGCATCATCCGCGTGGAGTGCCCGGTCGCCGCGGCTGGTGCCGTCCTTGCTGCGACCAAGGGGCGGCTGCTCGTCGGGTTCGGCTCGGCCGTGGTGCGGGCACTTGAGGACCAGCCAACGCGCTGCTTCAAGTGCTTCGCGTTCGGCCACACCCGACCCACGTGTCCCTCCAAGTTCGACTGGGGGGACACGTGCTACCATTGCGGGCAGCAGGGACACAAAAGTGTCACCTGCCGCGCCACCGCGCAGCACTGCGCGGCGTGCGCCGCTAGTGGCCGCCCCGCGGACCACAAAATGACGGGCAGCAAGTGCAGGCCTCCCGTGAGGAAGGGCATAGTGCCGGCGCAGGTTCGCCCTGTTGCCACCGCCGCTGCCACCGCCGTCGTCGTCGCCGCTGCAGCTGCAGCTCCGGCGGCGGTAGCGGGGGAGGGAGGATCGATGTCGGAATAATGGGTTCCGACTATCGCATCCTCCAGGCGAACACCAACCACTGCAGAGCGGCCCAGGACCTGTTAGTGCAGGCCATGGCCGAGTGGTTGGTGAACGTAGCGGCGGTCGCCGAGCCCTACTCGATCCCCGGCAGCTGGCTGGGTGACGAGGACGGCTCGGTGGCATTAGCGGCGCGGTCTTCCACAGACTCCCCTCCCCTCTCGCTATTAGAGAGGGGACCGGGATACGTGGCCGCCGCATGGGGAGACTTGGCCCTTGTGGGGGTCTATTTCTCCCCAAACCGCCCACTCCGGGACTTTGAGATTTATCTCGGAGTCCTGGCCGCCGTGGTCGGCAGGGCGGTGCCGCGTCAGGTCTGCCTCTTGGGAGACCTGAATGCCAAGTCGGTGACCTGGGGCAACCCGGCCACCGACGCTCGCGGGAGGGCGGTGGAGCTGTGGGCAGCCTCCTCTGGACTCTCCCTCTTGAACAGAGGAAGCGTCCAGACATGCGTGCGGCGTCGGGGTGGCTCAATAGTGGACGTCACTTTCGCCACCCAGGCGTTGGTCGCGCGCGTGCTGAACTGGCGGGTGGACCTGGTGGAGACCATGTCGGACCACCGCTACGTGCGGTTCGACATCTCCGCCAGCGTCTCCGGAGGGATGCAGCCCGTCTCGGGGCGATCATCGTTCCCGCGGTGGGCTGTAGCCCGCCTGGACAGGGAGGCAGCGGGGGAAGCGGCGTTCCTGCAGGACTGGCTATCGCCGCCTACCACCGGCATGGACGTGGACGAAGCGGCGGGGCGACTCAGAGAGTCTCTGACCGAGGTATGCAACCATAGCATGCCTCGGTCTAGCCGACCGCCGCCCAGACGCGCCGTGTACTGGTGGTCGACGGAGCTGGCGGGGCTTCGAGCCGCGTGCGTGGAGGCGAGGAGGGCCTACACGCGGAGCCGGCGGCGGCGTCGACGGGACCCGGCCGACGAGGACCATCTCTACGAGGTGTACGTGGGGGCAAAAATGGTCCTCGAGCGGGCCATCGCCACCGCCAGGGACTCGTCGAGAGCCGAGCTGCTGGAGGGTCTCGACAACGACCCCTACGGGAGACCATATAAGGCAGCGCGCAACAAGTTGCGCCCCTTTGGTCCCCCGGTTGCCGAGACCCTGGAGCCCTCATTTCTGGACGGGGTGGTCCAGTCCCTGTTCCCGCGCAGGGGCAACTTCGCCCCGCCAGTGATGGGCCCAGCGCTGGAGGAGGCTCCGCCGCCACCGGACGAGGAAGCGGAGGAGGCCCCGCCTGTCACGGAGTCGGAACTTGGCGCGGCGATTCTCCGCATCCGCGCCAAGAAAACGGCTCCGGGCCCCGACGGCGTGCCTGCAAGAGTGGTGGCAATTGCCGCCGCTCAAATGCAGGAGCGGTTTCGGGACCTCTTCAGCGCATGCTTTGCGTCGGGGAGGTTCCCGAAGCCGTGGAAGGAGGGGCAGCTGTGCCTCCTCCGCAAGGAGGGCCGCCCGGCAGACTCCCCCTCGGCATACCGGCCCATCGTCCTGCTCGATGAGGTCGGTAAAATGTTCGAGGGGATAATAGCTGCCCGCCTAAAGGGCCACTTGCGGGACATCGGGCCGGACTTGTCGGACGCTCAGTTCGGTTTTCGGGCTGAGCGTTCCACCGTGGACGCGCTGGCCTGCCTCAAGGGCCAGGTGAAGGAGGCGGTGGAGGCGGGGGACGGATTGTTGGCCGTGTCGTTCGACATAGCCAATGCCTTCAACTCCGTTCCCCACTCCACCATCCTAGAGGCGCTCCGATTCCACGGAGTGCCTCGATACCTGCGCCGTCTGCTGGCCAGCTACCTGGAGGACCGGGCGGTCCTCCTGGTAAATAGGTCTGGACAAGTCCGGCGATACGCCGTCGAGGCCGGCGTTCCGCAGGGGTCGGTCGTGGGACCTCTCCTCTGGAACGTCGGCTACGATTGGCTCCTGCGGGGAGCTCTCCTCCGAGGCACGAGTGTCGTCTGCTACGCGGACGACACTCTCCTCACCGCCCGGGGGGGGAGCTTCAGGGAGGCGGCCAACTTGGCCTCGGCGGGTGGATCCTTGGTCGCGGGGAGGATCCGCCGCCTAGGACTTACGGTGGCGCTGCACAAAACCGAGGCCGTGTTTTTCCACGGACCTCGGCAGCGCCCCCCACCTGACGCCCACATCTTCGTGGAGGGCGTCAGAATCGAGGTCAAGGCCCAGATGAAATATCTGGGCCTCGTACTCGACAGCAGGTGGCGCTTCGGCCCGCATTTTAGCGGGCTGTCGTCGCGCCTGCTGAAAACCGCGGGCGCCCTCTCATGGTTGCTTCCCAACCTGGGGGGGCCCAGCGCACGATGCCGGCAATTGTACGCCGGCATCTTGAAGAGTATGGCCCTCTACGGGGCCCCTATCTGGGAGGACTCCCTCCAGAGGAGGGAGAACGCCGCCGCCTTACGGGCGCCCCAGAGGGCCATAGCTCAGCGGGCGGCGCGGGCCTACCGCACGGTGGGCTCCGCGGCGGCGTGTGCTCTGGCCGGCACCCCGCCTTGGGAACTCGAGGCGTGGGTGCTCGCCAGAGTATACGAGTGGACGGCGGGGCGGAGGGCGAGAGGGGAACGCCCCGCCCCGGAAGAGCGGGAGGCCGTCCGGCGGGAGGCGAGGGACGCCATCGTCGTCCACTGGACGCGGGACCTCGCCACCGCAGTCTTCGGCCGCCGAACCGTCGACGCGATCGGGCCGGTCCTGCGAGACTGGCTCGAGCGGTCGCACGGGTTCCTCTCGTTCCGTCTGGTGCAGGTGCTGTCCGGGCACGGGTGTTTCGGATCGTACCTGCACCGGATCGGACGGGAGGAGACGCCGTCGTGCCACGACTGTGGCGCGGCGGAGGACACGGCGCAGCACACCCTCGAGGTGTGCCCGTCGTGGACGGAGCCGCGCCGCAGTCTCACTGCGGCGATCGGACGGGACCTCTCACTCCCCGGTGTGGTTAACGCCATGCTGAGGGACGAGGGGTCCTGGGCGGCAGTCGCCTCCTTCTGTGAACACGTCATGTCCCAGAAGGAGGCGGCGGAGCGCGCGCGGGAGGTCGACCCTCACGCGGCGCCGGGGACATCCGTCGCCCCCGATCACACTGGACCCGAGACGGCGGCGCGTAGTGTTCCACGCGCGCCTCTCTCAGACGTAACGGGGGGAGTTTTACACCTCACTCCCCCCCGGGACGAGGCCCGCAGGTAAGGCGGGCCGGCACTAGTCCGGGGCAGCGGAAGTCGCATCAGATCCCGTTGCCCCCCGACGCAAGTGTGCGAGGGAACACCGCTGAGTTTTAGTGGGTATACTGTCATACACCGACAGGAGTCCCACATACCCCGTCTCGTCCCCCGACGAACGGGCATGCATAAAGCATTTCTCAGCGCAAAAAAAAAAAAAAAAAAAAAAAAAAAGGTTAGGTTAGGTCTTTTTTTTTTTTTTTTTTTTTTTTTTTATACTTCTACCTCCAACATAATCGGAGCCTATATTAGTTCTTTTCGCGTACATTCCAGTTCTCTCTTTTATTCCTCTCGCACTTGCATTCTGCATACTTTTTCTTTCTTACATACATTCACCATTCTGTCTTTAAGGGTAGGACGCCCTTCTACTTCTACTCTATCTATTTATTTATTTTCCGTTCTTTTTTTTTTTTTCGGGAGTAAGACATGGACACGTTTTTTATTGTTCTTTTACATTAAAATCTTATTCACTAATTTTTTGTTCCCTTTATATTACTTATCTGTTCTTAATTTTAATACAGGCTTCTTACATCTATTCTTATTTCTATGACACATTCCACGGGACTTCTTATAATTCTATTTATTAATTTAAACAACTATGTTATAATCTATTCTTATTACTATTTTATGTTTCTTACGACTACTTTAATTAATTTATGGGCAACTTAATTATTATTATTATCTATTGGTAGCATATCTTGGACATTTTATTTTCCTCTGTGTTTAATGCTTGACATTAATATTGTATATAATATTATGTAAGCATTTTTGCTTATACACTTCTGTTTCTCTCTATTACCTTTAAGCAAATTTTGACGCAATATTCCATAAACAGAGGCCTCTTTTTTCCTGACATTAGTTGCCACATAGTTTCCACATTTAGTTTGGTGTCGAGCTCGTGCTCGGCCTCAAGCCTTTGCCTGTCAAAGACGGGACAGTCGAATAATATATGTGGCACCGTTTCAGCAATCTCAGGGTCGCAGATGCACGATGGTTTCCCCTTACACTTGAAGCGATTCAAGTATTCCGAGAACCCACCGTGCCCCGTCATAATTTGAGTTGTAATGTTATTTACTTTGCACCTCCTGATTATCCTGTAGGCCGCCACAGCGTCTGGGAAAAACAGTTTTGTCACGGAGGCGGTTTCTCCCGAGCTGTACCTTTGGTTCCACACGTCAAGCGTTGCCGTACGAATGCATCGCTTGACGTATGAAACCGGAACCAGGTCGTAGTCAGGCTTTCGCTTGGAATCTTCAGCGGCTCTTTTGGCTAATTCATCGGCCCTCTCGTTTCCGTCCAACCCCACATGAGCTTTGATCCAAAACAAGGTGACAGCCTTGTTTTGGATAGACAGGGACCTCAGGTTTGCCCTTGCCTCCACTGCCAGGGGGTGGTGCCGGTTGTAGTTTTGGACGGTCTGGAGAGCTGCCATGGAGTCGCTGAAAACTCCAAACGATTGCGCATTGTGCTTCAGCATCACCCTGGTTGCGACGCATATTGCCAGAAGCTCAGCCTGGTAAACGGTGGAGTAGTGTGGGAGAGCAAGCTTGAGAGCTTTGGTTTCGGCGTCACCGTTCCAAATGGACAGTGCCGCTCCAACCCTACCCCCAATCTTGCTCCCGTCCGTGAAGATACGAACCTCCAGTTCGCTCTTGACAACATCGAGTTGGTCTTGGTTTACCAGGCTTACGAGTTCTAGCTCAGCGCGCTCCGCAGGGTGTGGAGCCTCCATTGCCGAGGCAGTCTGCTCGACGCTCCTATCGCCAAGTGCTCGCTGAGGTACCCCCCTCCTGGCCTCGTATAAAGAAGCCGCTTCGCGGACACGCAGGTCGAGAGGTAGTATCCCAGCCAGCACCAGCGCGGAGTTCAAGGAGACTGTCCGGTATGCCTTGCACAGTTTTTGCGCAATACCGCGTTGGACTGCTCCCAACTGCTTCCTGACGCCCAGCTTATCGACAGCCGGGGCCCAAACACTGGCGGCGTACAGGATGACTGGTTCCACGGTGGCCACATATATTATTCTTATGACTTCGGGGTGAAGCCCCCAGCTGGTCTTTGCAGCCCTGGTTAACTGTTTGTGGATTCCTATTGCCCTTCTGCACACGTTTGCGACGTGTGTGTTGAAAGTCAGCTGTCTATCGATGGTGACACCCAGGATTTTGATCTCGTTGGACATGGCAATGTCGATCCCACCCATGCTCAGACGTGGGGTGTCGTATTTGAGTTTGCGGGTAACTACCATAGCATTGGTTTTATGAGGGGCAAATCTTAGTTTATTTTGAACCCCCCACGCCTGGACATGTCCGAGAACGGCATTGGCACGTCCCTCGATCTCCAACGATGTATCACCATCGAATATCAGCACCACGTCGTCTGCAAAAGCTTGGCAATAGGTCTCCCCAGCTTCAAGGCTCTTTAGAAGCGGGTCCAGTAGAAGGTTCCAAAGTATTGGTCCCCCTATAGAACCTTGGACACAGCCCTTGCTCGAGGCCTTGCAGAACTCTTCACCTGCGTACCTGACCCTGACCCTTCGGTTTTCAAGGTAGCTGTCGATGACCCTCCTCAAGCCGATAGGACACTTTTCCTCAGCCAGACGGACTCTTATAGCTGGCCACCAGGCGCTGTCGAAGGCTCCCTCTATGTCCAATGATACCAGGACCACTATTTTCTTAAGTTCCAGTTTACTGCGTATATGTTTCATTAGGGCGTAGAGGGAGTCCTCGGTGCTCCTCTGGGGCATGAATCCATACTGGCGAGTACTCATCCTCGGAATCAAATGAAATTTGAGGCGGGCCACCAACATCTTCTCAAAAGTTTTTCCTAATATTGGTAATAGGCCAATTGGTCTGTACGCCTTGGGTGTGCTGTAGTCTGCTTTCCCCGGTTTTTTCAATACGACAACAGTCGCCTCCTTCCAAATCTCAGGGAAGAGGTGGTATCTCAAGCAGCCATTAAGGAGTGCCAAGGCTACCTCAGGAGCGGCTCTAATGGCTTGGCAACATATGTCGGCAGTGAAGCCGTCCGCTCCTGGAGCCTTTTTGGCGCTAAAGGACCCGCACGCAGCCATCAGCTCAGCCTTCGTGAATGGTGGCTCACAAGAGGCATCTTGCCCTCCAGCATTCACGATATTGGCCTTTTCTCTAATGAGGCGGTGGTTGGTGCCGTCGGTGTCCGGATGGTCTTCTGGGTAAAATGTATTTGCCAGTAGCTCAACCGAACCTTTAGTGTCCAACACATCCCCATCTTTCTCTAGTGGCTGGTCCTCTCCCCTTCCCTTGGTCCTTCCTATCACCCGATAGATCCCCTCCCAAACCCCTTCTTTGTCCTGTCTTGTGCAGAAGTTTTTCCAGCTCTCGATTTGGTCTTTGGCTGCCTCCGTCTCATACTCAACTTTCAGTTTCAGGTACTCATCGACGACCTTCGATCTTCGGGCCGGTGCAGCACACCTAACTCTGCGTTTTCTGGTAGCGACCTCTTTCTTCATCTCCTCGAGTTTCTCGGACCACCACGGCAAGGTAAGCACTTCATTATTTTTCTTTAAAGGCATTGATGAAGTGCATGCATCTTTTATTAAGTTAGTATAATGGTTAATAATTTTGTTAAGTTGTTCAGCTGAATTTAATTTTTCAATTTCTAATTTATTAATTTTGTGCTCGTGCATTAATTGGCCGAGTTTCGCACGAAACTCGGGCCAATTTGCTTTTTTTGTGTTGAAAATCCTAGTAGTCCTGTTAATTTGTATGCCTTTAGATCTATTTAATTTAATTTTGAAAAGAATGCCGTTATGATCCGAGCTCGTGAGACCCTCGTCTACCCTCCAGTCGTCTACCAGGTCCAGAATGTCCGTCGAACATGCAGTGATATCGACGTGGCTGCAAAAACGCATCCCCCCTCTGATCGTGTCGAAGGTCGGAATTTCCCCTCTGTTGAGTATATTAAGGCCCAGCTCGTCGAGAACTCCGGATACTTCTTCACCTCTTCGATCGATGGACAGGCTTCCCCACCAGGTACTTTTGGCGTTGGCATCTCCTCCAACAATCCACATTCTGGAACCTACTTTGCTCTCAATCCGTTTGAGATGTTCCAGATATGGTCCAATTGGCTGGTCCGGCTCAAAGTAGAAGGAGACCAGCGTGATCTTCCAGGCACTGGTTTGGATTCCCACCACGGTGATGTTGTTCGTGGTGAGTTTCGGGTATTGGACAACAATAAGATCTTTGTCAAAGACCGCTATTGCGGCCTTAACAGTCCCATCTCCGGTGTCAGTGCTCTGGAAGATCCGAACTCCCCTGTGGTTCCTCATTGCCTTTGCCCCACCTACGTATGGTTCCTGGAGGAGAGCAACGGCGACTCCGCGCTTTGCGGCTTCCGTCAGAAGCTCGTTGGTCGCGAGTCTTTTTCTTTGGAGGTTGGCCTGTATCATCGTGTACGGGTTTGGGTTGCCATGGGTGCCCTCAGCAGTACGCCACTGTTGATCGCGCGATTTGATCCCACTTACGGCGTGTCGGGCAGTCAAGGCTAAAAGCGTTATGGTCAGCGTCCCCGAGCTTGGCTCTTGTGCAGTTCTGGCACTTTGGCGGAGCACCCGCAAGCCAGTCGGCACATTCCGACCTCAAATGAGGGCCGCCGCAATGACTACACAAGTCAGCTGTTTCTTTACAGAAACGTCTGCCATGCCCGTAGCCCAGACAGCGCGTGCATTGAACTAGAGGGGTTTGGTCCTCAACCCTCACGCGCTGAAGGTCCACGTGCAGGCATCCGAGTTCAGTGGCCCGTCTCCAGATAGTGGGTGAGACGCTGACCACAACGTGGCTCGTGTGTGGGTTCCTCGTTCTTCTTCGGAACTTAACCACCACTCTGTCCTCCTCTTTGTCGAGATTGCGAAAAACATCCCTGTTTTGGTTTCTTAAGGCCATCAGGACGTCCTCGTCTGAATTAATTGAGAGAACGCTCCTGAGGATCAGCAGTGGGTCCTTGTTCTTCACTTCCTCGACATTGAGGTCCTGTCTATCCTTTGCTAGCTTCGTTTTAATTTTCTCTCTCTCCTCCGTGGTTTGGAAACCCATTATGATTTTCCTATCTTTTGCTTTCCTAACCTTTTCCACCTTGACCCAACCCTCTTTCGCATCTATCGCCTGCCGAACTTTATTAAGGACTTCATCTCCGGTTTCTGTGTCATCCTTGGAGGTAACTACGATCGAGTGCAGCGTACTCCGCACTGGGTTCGCCTTTCCGCTGTGGGTCGCAGTTACACTCGCATATGTTGCAGCAGTTCCGTTTTCGAGAGAAATCCTGTGCTGTTCGATCACTGCTTTTAGCTCCTCCATTTTTCTAGAGTTGTTCTCCAGCAGGATCGAATGGTTTTTGATGTGCATTTCCAGCTGATTTTGGTCGGCTGGAAACGAAAAGGTAGTGTCAGTGGCGGTGACGACTTCGGGCCGTGTAATTTCGTTTCCCGTTCCTGAGCCCTTACTTTTGGTCAGCCTTTCGGCCTCTTTTACTAGTTGGAAAAGCCGATCCAGCGCCTCGATGATGCCGCTCTTTATCTCGTTTTTTGTATTGCGTGAGCTGTTTAAAAGAAGTTTTGCTTTATTGAGGCAGGCCCTAGCTTCTGCCGACCGATCCGCATAATGCGCTTTCGGCGGGGAATGAACTTCTATCAGTTTTGTTCGCGGAGCTTTATTCTCCGACGATAGTGGAGGTTTGGTTATAGTTCTTGCAGGGCCTGCCTGTGCCGTCTTGGTGGTTATGGGTGGTGTTGAGTCCTTGCTGGTAGTCTTAACAGCCTCCCATTCTCCAACGCTACGTCTAACATTTGGAGGCGATGTGGTCGGCTTCTCAGGTGATTTCTCTCCATCAGCCACCTTCTTCAGTGGGGTCCTTATTCCCATCATGTTGGTAGGTATGCGTCAAAAGTATAAAGGTATAGAAGTGTATAAAACAGCACAAGTAAAGAAATAATAAAAATAAAGTGTACTACAGATCGTATAAATCTGAGTAAAATTGAAGTGCTACTCTATATAGAGTTAGCTCGGTCAGCCCAGCTCAAAAGAACGGGTCAAGCAATAAACACAAAGGAAAAATTTTGCTTCAACGGGTCGAAAGCCGTCGATGTAGAGCATAAATCAGCTAAGCTCTATGTAGAGCCGTTTTTCCACGTTCAATGGATAGCTCTCCTCGAGCCCTCACAAATAAACCCAAACTCGGTGCAATTCCACCAAAGGGTGCCGAAGATATCCTGACTTTAAGATTTTGGTTTTTTGCCAAGATGGCGACCAAAAAGTGGTTGCAAGTGGATATCTCCGGAACCACCGGTCCAAAAACCCTTGTGTTTGGGCTTCCCGAACTTGGCTCAATGAGACCTATCCACTGGTTCGGCTTTCAGGCTGAAAAAAGTCAATAATTGGAAAACGGCTGAAAAGTGCCTCAATCCAGAGACTATGGTCAGCTTATATATATGTAGAAAGTCCCGGCCCTCTACGACTCTCCGTTCAGGAGTTATGGGTCTTCAAAAATTGCACAAAATGGCCGCGGAGCTGTCAATGTCCAACTTTGACTGCGGATAACTCCCCCTGGGAAAGTCGCAGACCCCCCGAGTTTGGGCTCTCCCAACTTGGCTTGAACCCCGCTATCCGCTGAAATCGCTTTCAGGAGCCTGAAAAATTTTGGCTCCAATCCGCCTGAAAATGTATGGTAAGAAGGGCAACGATCACCCTAATAAAAGTCAAAAAACCGCAACTTCCCACGACCTCCGGTTCGGGAGTTATAGCGGTTTAAAAATATACAAAATGGCCGCCGAACTGTCAAATGTTGTGTTAAAAGACCCGTAACTTTCTAACCCGACGTCCCAGAACGTCAGGGTTTTGGGTGGTCAGTTCGGCGTCACTTCAGGTTTCTCCTGAAAACGGTTTCAGCGTCGAAAATTCCGGTAACGCAAAACGTCCCGAAACCCCACTCTCTCCAAAGGTTACAGCAAGCCCAAAGTAAAAATGAAAATCCGAGAATTTTCGGCCAAGCGGTCTCCGAGATATCGCAGTTTAAAATTTAAAACCTGGAAACCAAGATGGCGGGATTTTATCAAAAAGCTCAGTTTAAAAGATGTATAGACCGTGTTTGGGCTTATATGAGTCACAGTTGACGTATTAAACCCGGTCCCAGTGTCAAAAATAGCAATTTAACATTAAATTTTGAATTATAGCCAAAAATGAGTAAAAATTCGATATCTCGGGTCCCAGTAGACGAAAAATTCTGGAAAAAGTGTCTAAAAATAGGGAAAATATAGCGCTACACAGTATAATGAACAGCAATACAGAAAACTTACATTAAGGTTGAAAATTTTTTGAAAAAGTGATTATTTAATAAATTTCCTTATAATTTTAAAAATACTCAATCTAAAAATCTAAAAATTAAAATCTATATTAAGTTAATAAGCGCGCCAAGGACTGCAATTGGAGATCTTGAAAATATTAATTGAGTCCGGAGATATAGGAGTCCAATTTTTGAAAATTCTATACCCTCTTAAAAATCGGGTACAGTAGTTAGAAAATTTTTTCTAGCGGTTACCGTCTATTTTCATAGAAGAGATGTCGGCTGCGAAGTTTCAGGCGTCTGGCTCCACGTTCACGGCGTTTTCAGCACCACGTGTTTTTATATTTTGCTGAATATATCCCGATGCTCTGGGTTTTTTTAGTTTCCAAGTGGCTAATATGATGTGTGGTATTTACCCCCTCCCCTTTCTTCAATAAAAAAGTAGGGTCGTCGATTTCGTTTCGGCAGCGTTCACGTTTGAAGGTTTATCTTCACTGTTTAACCTCAAAATATTGAGGTTTTTCAGGTGGTGTGAAGAATGCACTGCACTGCGGATAATAACTTCCACGGGGGCGTATAGGTTTCACTTTTCCTCACACGTCGATACCAAATTTGTGAAAATCAGACAACTTTTTACCACTTTTTCGTATTTTTTAAGCCGGAGACGTATAAAAAACGTGGCGTTCGCGGCGGTGGTTGGAGCGCCAGCTCAACCTGGCCAAAAGGGCGCAGGCCCAGCAGGACCTGGAGGAGAGGGTCGCGGCCAGAGAGCGCCAGGCGCAAATCGCCAGGTCGAGGGCTGGCTATGGCGCATCGAGTGTGCTGTACGCCGACCACTCCCTGGCGGAGCTGGAGCGCATGGCGCTCGAGGACAAAGAGGAGGTTCTGGAGGTCGCCTCAAAGTCCTCCAATTTGAAGGGGACCTTCCAGAAGGCCCTCAAATGCCGTGCCGCCAGCCTACACGGCATCATCCTGGAGCTGGTCGGGCGGACGGCCACGGACGAGACGCGGCAGCTGCAGGCGAAGGTGGATCGCCTGCAGGCGGAGGTCAGCCAGCTTCATCAGAAGCTGGCTGACGCCACGGCCCGGCCTGCCCAATCCGCCCCAGCCCCGGTGGTAGGAGGCTCCTCCTTCTCCCCTGCCAACCTTGAGGACATCATCCGCAGGGTTGTCATGGAGGAGAGGGCCTTCACCAGAGCCTGCTTCGCAGGCATCGAGGACCGGCTCTTGCCGGAAAGGCGGCTCCGCCCGCCGCTTGCGGCGGACAAGAGTCGCCCACCGACGGAGTCGGAACCTGCGCCTGTGGCGGGCTCGGCGTCGGGTGCGCAGCCCCAGGCCCCGAAGCCCCCCAAGGGCAAGGGTAAGGGCAAGAGGAGCAAGGCGGCTCCTCAAACCCCGAGCCCTGCAACGGGCACGGAAGGCGCGTCTGGGTCGGCTGCCACTCCGGCGGCGGCCCCCCAGACATCGCAGGGGGTAGACGCCCTTCTTCCCTCCACCACCCCGGCCAACAAGTCATGGACGGAAGTGGTCAGGAGGGGAAAGGGGAAAAAGCCCGCTGCGGCTGCTGGGCCCGCTGCGGCTGCTAGGCCCGCTGCAGCTGCTAAGCCTGCTGCGGCTACTCCCGCAGCCAAAAAGGCTCCAGCCGGCGGGAGGAAGTTGGTTCCTCCCAAAACCGCGGCCGTCGTCGTGACCATCACCCCGGCGGCCGTGGAGCGGGGCGAGACGTACGAGTCCGTCCTAAGGCGGGCTCGTACCAATGCTGATCCCTCCCAGCTGGGGATCAGCAACATTACGTGCCGCCGAACCCTAACCGGAGCTCGAATCTTCGAGTTCTCGGGGGAGCGGCGGCACACGAACGCAGACCTCTTTGCAACAAAGTTGCAAGAGGTCATCGCGGATGCGGCGACGGTCGGCAGGCCCGTCAAGACCGCAGCCTTGGAGGTGGCCGATCTCGATGATTCGGTCACCAAAGAGGATGTGGTGGCGGCCGTCGCAGCGGCTGGAGGCTGCGACGCTGGCGCGGTGAAGGGTGGAGCCGTCAGGCCCGGCCGCCGCGGCATGGGCATCATTCGCGTGGAGTGCCCGGTCGCCGCGGCTGGTGCCGTCCTTGCTGCGACCAAGGGGCGGCTGCTCGTCGGGTTCAGCTCGGCCGTGGTGCGGGCACTTGAGGACCAGCCAACGCGCTGCTTCAAGTGCTTCGCGTTCGGCCACACCCGACCCACGTGTCCCTCCAAGTTCGACTGGGGGGACACGTGCTACCGTTGCGGGCAGCAGGGACACAAAAGTGTCACCTGCCGCGCCACCGCGCAGCACTGCGCGGCGTGCGCCGCTAGTGGCCGCCCCGCGGACCACAAAATGACGGGCAGCAGTTGCAGGCCTCCCGTGAGGAAGGGCATAGTGCCGGCGCAGGTTCGCCCTGTTGCCACCGCCGCTGCCACCGCCGTCGTCGTCGCCGCTGCAGCTGCAGCTCCGGCGGCGGTAGCGGAGGAGGGAGGATCGATGTCGGAATAATGGGTTCCGACTATCGCATCCTCCAGGCGAACACCAACCACTGCAGAGCGGCCCAGGACCTGTTAGTGCAGGCCATGGCCGAGTGGTTGGTGAACGTAGCGGCGGTCGCCGAGCCCTACTCGATCCCCGGCAGCTGGCTGGGTGACGTGGACGGCTCGGTGGCATTAGCGGCGCGGTCTTCCACAGACTCCCCTCCCCTCTCGCTATTAGAGAGGGGACCGGGATACGTGGCCGCCGCATGGGGAGACTTGGCCCTTGTGGGGGTCTATTTCTCCCCAAACCGCCCACTCCGGGACTTTGAGATTTATCTCGGAGTCCTGGCCGCCGTGGTCGGCAGGGCGGTGCCGCGTCAGGTCTGCCTCTTGGGAGACCTGAATGCCAAGTCGGTGACCTGGGGCAACCCGGCCACCGACGCTCGCGGGAGGGCGGTGGAGCTGTGGGCAGCCTCCTCTGGACTCTCCCTCTTGAACAGAGGGAGCGTCCAGACATGCGTGCGGCGTCGGGGTGGCTCAATAGTGGACGTCACTTTCGCCGCCCAGGCGTTGGCCGCGCGCGTGCTGAACTGGCGGGTGGACCTGGTGGAGACCATGTCGGACCACCGCTACGTGCGGTTCGACATCTCCGCCAGCGTCTCCGGACGGATGCAGCCCGTCTCGGGGCGATCATCGTTCCCGCGGTGGGCTGTAGCCCGCCTGGACAGGGAGGCAGCGGGGGAAGCGGCGTTCCTGCAGGACTGGCTGTCGCCGCCTACCACCGGCATGGACGTGGACGAAGCGGCGGGGCGACTCAGAGAGTCTCTGACCGAGGTATGCAACCATAGCATGCCTCGGTCTAGCCGACCGCCGCCCAGACGCGCCGTGTACTGGTGGTCGACGGAGCTGGCGGGGCTTCGAGCCGCGTGCGTGGAGGCGAGGAGGGCCTACACGCGGAGCCGGCGGCGGCGTCGACGGGACCCGGCCGACGAGGACCATCTCTACGAGGTGTACGTGGGGGCAAAAATGGTCCTCGAGCGGGCCATCGCCACCGCCAGGGACTCGTCGAGAGCCGAGCTGCTGGAGGGTCTCGACAACGACCCCTACGGGAGACCATATAAGGCAGCGCGCAACAAGTTGCGCCCCTTTGGTCCCCCGGTTGCCGAGACCCTGGAGCCCTCATTTCTGGACGGGGTGGTCCAGTCCCTGTTCCCGCGCAGGGGCAACTTCGCCCCGCCAGTGATGGGCCCAGCGCTGGAGGAGGCTCCGCCGCCACCGGACGAGGAAGCGGAGGAGGCCCCGCCTGTCACGGAGTTGGAACTTGGCGCGGCGATTCTCCGCATCCGCGCCAAGAAAACGGCTCCGGGCCCCGACGGCGTGCCTGCAAGAGTGGTGGCAATCGCCGCCGCTCAAATGCAGCAGCGGTTTCGGGACCTCTTCAGCGCATGCTTTGCGTCGGGGAGGTTCCCGAAGCCGTGGAAGGACGGGCAGCTGTGCCTCCTCCGCAAGGAGGGCCGCCCGGCAGACTCCCCCTCGGCATACCGGCCCATCGTCCTGCTCGATGAGGTCGGTAAAATGTTCGAGGGGGTAATTGCTGCCCGCCTAAAGGGCCACTTGCGGGACATCGGGCCGGACTTGTCGGACGCTCAGTTCGGTTTTCGGGCTGAGCGTTCCACCGTGGACGCGCTGGCCTGCCTCAAGGGCCAGGTGAAGGAGGCGGTGGAAGCGGGGGACGGATTGTTGGCCGTGTCGTTCGACATAGCCAATGCCTTCAACTCCGTTCCCCACTCCACCATCCTAGAGGCGCTCCGATTCCACGGAGTGCCTCGATACCTGCGCCGTCTGCTGGCCAGCTACCTGGAGGACCGGGCGGTCCTCCTGGTAAATAGGTCTGGACAAGTCCGGCGATACGCCGTCGAGGCCGGCGTTCCGCAGGGGTCGGTCGTGGGACCTCTCCTCTGGAACGTCGGCTACGATTGGCTCCTGCGGGGAGCTCTCCTCCGAGGCACGAGTGTCGTCTGCTACGCGGACGACACTCTCCTCACCGCCCGGGGGGGGAGCTTCAGGGAGGCGGCCAACTTGGCCTCGGCGGGTGGATCCTTGGTCGCGGGGAGGATCCGCCGCCTAGGACTTACGGTGGCGCTGCACAAAACCGAGGCCGTGTTTTTCCACGGACCTCGGCAGCGCCCCCCACCTGACGCCCACATCTTCGTGGAGGGCGTCAGAATCGAGGTCAAGGCCCAGATGAAATATCTGGGCCTCGTACTCGACAGCAGGTGGCGCTTCGGCCCGCATTTTAGCGGGCTGTCGTCGCGCCTGCTGAAAACCGCGGGCGCCCTCTCATGGCTGCTTCCCAACCTGGGGGGGCCCAGCGCACGATGCCGGCAATTGTACGCCGGCATCTTGAAGAGTATGGCCCTCTACGGGGCCCCTATCTGGGAGGACTCCCTCCAGAGGAGGGAGAACGCCGCCGCCTTACGGGCGCCCCAGAGGGCCATAGCTCAGCGGGCGGCGCGGGCCTACCGCACGGTGGGCTCCGCGGCAGCGTGTGCTCTGGCCGGCACCCCGCCTTGGTAACTCGAGGCGTGGGTGCTAGCCAGAGTATACGAGTGGACGGCAGGGTGGAGGGCGAGAGGGGAACGCCCCGCCCCGGAAGAGCGGGAGGCCGTCCGGCGGGAGGCGAGGGACGCCATCGTCGTCCACTGGACGCGGGACCTCGCCACCGCAGTCTTCGGCCGCCGAACCGTCGACGCGATCGGGCCGGTCCTGCGAGACTGGCTCGAGCGGTCGCACGGGTTCCTCTCGTTCCGTCTGGTGCAGGTGCTGTCCGGGCACGGGTGTTTCGGATCGTACCTGTGCCGGATCGGACGGGAGGAGACGCCGTCGTGCCACGACTGTGGCGCGGCGGAGGACACGGCGCAGCACACCCTCGAGGTGTGCCCGTCGTGGACGGAGCCGCGCCGCAGTCTCACTGCGGCGATCGGACAGGACCTCTCACTCCCCGGTGTGGTTAACGCCATGCTGAGGGACGAGGGGTCCTGGGCGGCAGTCGTCTCCTTCTGTGAACACGTCATGTCCCAGAAGGAGGCGGCGGAGCGCGCGCGGGAGGTCGACCCTCACGCGGCGCCGCTCCGAAGGCAGAGGAGGGGTCGGAGAAGACGTCAGTATGACAGTCAACTCCGACTCCTACCAGGTGGAGGCCACAGGCAACGGGTGCGGGGGCACCCTTGCCTGTATTGCACAGGCCTCCACCAGTGCCGGACGGGAATGGCCAGGTGTTCCCGGCCATTCCCGTTGCCCACCAACCTGGGGGGCTAGCGGGGCCCGCCAGCTAGGCGGGCACGCGCCGGGAGGGTTGTGGACGTAAAGGCTGAGCCGGTTTCCCATGACCCTCCCACCACGGCGACGAGGGAACACCGCTGAGTTTTAGTGGGTATACTGTCATACACCGACAGGAGTCCCACATACCCCGTCTCGTCCCCCGACGAACGGGCATGCATAAAGCATTTCTCAGCGCAAAAAAAAAAAAAAAAAAAAAAAAAAAAAAAAAAAAAAAAAAAAAAAAAAAAAGGTTAGGTTAGGTTCCCCACCGAGTCGACTGGTGCTGCTCCAGAAGGCAGGGCGGCCCCCGGAGTCTCCATCGGCGTATAGGCCGATTGTCTTGCTGGACGAGGCGGGGAAGATGCTAGAGAAGATTCTCGCTATCCGCATCGTCCGGCACTTAGATGCAGTAGGCCCGAACTTGTCGGACGCCCAGTTCGGTTTCCGGGCAGGGCGTTCGACGATAGACGCCATCCTGCGCCTCAAGGCCGAGGCGAAAGATGCAGTCGCCCAGGGCGGGGTGTTGTTGGCGGTGTCCTTAGACATCGCCAACGCGTTCAACACTCTGCCATTCAGCTGCATCGAGGAGGCGCTCCGCTACCATCAGGTGCCCGCCTACCTGAGGCTGCTGGTAGCAGACTACCTGCAGGGGCGGTTTATCTCCTACGAGGGACGCGACGGCCAAGTTGTGCGCAGGGCCATCGTGTGCGGCGTTCCGCAGGGGTCGGTTTTGGGTCCACTCTTGTGGAACATAGGCTACGACTGGTCCTTGCGCTGTTTGCTCTCCCCCGGGCAGGGAGTCATTTGCTACGCTGACGACACTCTCGTCACGGCCCGGGGAGGGAGCTACGAGGAAGCGGCACGCTCAGCCGTCGAGGGCGCGTCCCTCGTCGTGGGGCGAATCGAGGCGATGGGCCTCAAGGTGGCCCTCGAAAAGACGGAGGCCCTGGTATTTCATGCGCCCCGACGACGGCCACCGGCCGGTGCACACCTCACTATTGGTGGTGCACCAATAGCGGTACGGGCAAGCATGAAATACTTGGGCCTGGTTTTGGACCGGAGGTGGAACTTCGGCGAGCACTTTGCTCAGCTTGCGCCGAAGCTGATCGGCACGGCGTCCGCCCTTAGCCGGCTGTTGCCGAACCTGGGCGGACCAAACGTGGTTTGCCGGCGGCTGTACACGGGGGTGGTTCGCTCGATGGCGCTCTATGGGGCCCCGGTGTGGGCGGAGTCCCTGTCTGCCCAGAACAAGGCTCTACTGCGGAGGCCACAGAGAGTCATGGCAGTCAGGGTCATACGCGGATACCGCACCGTATCAGTGGAAGCGGCGTGCGCCCTCGCGGGCACACCCCCGTGGGATCTAGAGGCGCAGGTGCTCGCCGAGGTCTACCGACGTGGCGCAGACCTACAGGCGGAGAGTGGCATGCGCCCGCCGCCTGAGCTGGTCACGAGATGGCGTAGGGAGGCCCAATCCCAAACCCTGCGCATTTGGAGGGTGAGGCTGGAGACGCCCAGTGCAGGTCACTGGACCGTGGGGGCGATCCAGCCGATCATAGAAGAGTGGACACGGAGGCGACACGGGACGTTGTCCTTCCGTCTAGTGCAGGTATTGTCAGGTCACGGCTGCTTTGGCAAATACCTGCACAAAGTGGCCAGACGGGAGGCGACTCCCGTGTGCCACCAGTGCGGCTGCAGCGAGGACACGGCGCTTCACACCCTCGAGCATTGTCCTGCTTGGGCGGTGCAGCGCCGTGCTCTCGCAGCAGCAATCGGGGCAGACCTCTCCTTACCGGCCGTGGTCAAGGCCATGGTCGACAGCGGGGAGGCATGGGAGGCGGTGGCTTCCTTCTGCGAGGACGTCATCTCGCAGAAGGAGGCGGCTGAGCGCGTCAGAGAGGAGGACTCCCTCGCAGACGCGATTCGTCGCAGGAGGACAGGGCGGCGGAGGAGGCGCCATGGCGACCTGATGCCGCCCTAGGAGGTGCCAGCGGGCGATAGATCGGGGCGTCTATCGTCGACGCATTGAACGGCCCTCACGAGTGGTGGCGATGTCTCAGGTGAGCCCGGACATCGCCAAAGGAGTTTGGTACCCGGAGGCGGGTTGCGCTGGATGGGCCGCGAACGTCATGCGTAGCGGTCCTCGCGGCTCATCCACCAAGGCGAGAGTAGGCTCACGGCGGTGTTTTTTAGTGGGTGCAAGCCCCACATAACCAAACCGTCTCCCCGGACGGTGCGGTATGCGTTAGGCATTTTTCACCGCTTAATAAAAAAAAAAAAAAAAAGGTTCCCCACCGAGGGTGTCTCCACGTTGTCGTCGTGGTGGGGCTTGAGTGTCTCAATGATCTTGGAGTTTTCCCATTCCAAGTGAGAGACCAGACTAAGAGAGACACACACGCCGGAGTCGCTTCAGACTCTTGCGAGGGGCGCCCTGTCCGTCGTCCCGGGCAGTGCGCGATTCACGCTCCGAATCATCGGAGGGTGAATATGGGAAGGGACAGATCGTACATCGTGCGATGACCCACGGAGCGGGTCTATCGGACGATGTGTGATTCGCGATTCACTCCTCGAGGATCTCGGGGAGTGAATCAGGGTGGGGTTATTTCGTCGTGTGCCGTGCGATGGCTCACGGAGCGGGTCATCGGACGGTACGTGATTAGTGATTCACTCCTCGAAGTTTTCGGGGAGTGAATCAGGGTGGGGTTATTTCGTCGTGTACCGTGCGATGGCTCACGGAGCGGGTCATCGGACGGTACGTGATTAGTGATTCACTCCTCGAAGTTTTCGGGGAGTGAATCAGGGTTGGGGATGTTCCCTCACATGCCACGCGACGGTCGTTGCGGGGCATGTTCTGGGATATGAGTTTCATCGCCCTCTGGTACGCGTCTGCCCATCAGACGTGACCGTGAGGGTAAGGGAATAAAAAAAAAAAAAAAAAAAAAAAAAAGGGGGGGGGGGAACCGATGAAAGTAGGGAGAGAGGGACCACACCCTTCAAAGGAAAACAAAACAAATGAAAAAAACGATCTGCAATACTATACCCCAGGGCGGTACCAGCTGCTCAGCAGCTGGAGAATCCGCCACGATCCCTTCGGGATCGTCAAGCCCCTCGTATTCTGGGGGGGGCAACAGACGTTTTCCGCTTGCCGATGGCAACCAGAGCCGAGGAGGCTCCTCGAGATCGAGGTCTTTTGAAGACCTCATCTCTTTTAGCAATAAGAAACCCGACCGAAGAACGGGTGATCTCTGCATGGTTGACGCAGTGTCGGACTCAGCTGGCGCTGCGTCACTGATGCCGGGAGCAGAGGCTCCAGTTGAACCACGCGTGGTTCTGGAGAGAGCGAGAGCGTTGTCGGTGGTTGACGACACACCGCGAACAGCTGCGGCTGCTCCCTCCAAGTTTTGGGGGAAGCGGCCGCGTGTCTGTGGGTCGGACGCGGGTTCGGCGGGTTTGTCCTCTAGCGAGGAGAACCTGCCGGCCCCCAAGGTGTCAACAACCACCGAGGGGCAGAGGACGCGGGTTGCCTTCCGGAGCAGTCACTCCGGCACCGTCACGTGACACTCGGGGCCGCTTCCTGAAGCGCCCTGATACGCCGATGGCCAGCGGAGTTAGTGACTCCGACGGCTCAATGCATGTGGAGCGGGGTGATGCCGAGGCCTCCATCGCTTTGCTCAGCACAAAGGCCGAGCTCAGTGCCGCGAGGAGAGAGGGCCGGAAGGCCATCGCGACCGACGAGGTCGCTGAGTTGGCTCGACGGGCAAGGGAGAGGCGGATGCAGACCACCGCAGCTCCTGAAGGCTTGACAGCAGAGGCCCTTAGCCGCCAAGTTTTGGACGGCGTGGACGTCGTCCTGAAGGTTGCCACGAAATCTGGCAACCTGAAGGGGACGTTCACGCGCGCCCTGAAGGAGGCGGCCGACGGGATCAAGGAGGCGGTGGACGTCCTCCTTGACCGCACGATCTCGGAGGAGACGGTGAAGCTCCGAGAGGAAAATCGCCGTCTCCAAACGAGGATGGAGGAGCTCCAGCGGGAGGTCAGCGCCCTAAGGGCAGACTTCAGCCGGCAGCAGGGTGCGACGACTGCGGACAGTCGTGCTCTGCCACAGAACGGGTCTTTGGGGGAAGACCAGTTCAACCGGCTGTTGAGCATAATGACCGCCCGCCTGGACAGCCTAGAGCCCAGGCTCAACCCCCCTATTCGCCTTCGTCCGCCGCTGGCGGCGGATAAGCGAAGGAGGGGGGCGGAGCCCGCTCCAGCAACAGCTGGGCCAACGTGGGCACAGGTGGCTAAAGCGCCACCTGCGCCAAAAAAGCCCACGCAGGCGCCCAAAAAGCCCACGCAGGCGCCCAAAAAGCCCACGCAGGCGGGCAAAAAGGCCGTGAAGGGGACGAGAAATGCCACTGAAGGGAGCACCTCGTCCCCCAAAGAAAAAGAGGGTGGCTGGGAGACGGCCGAAAGCCGCAAGAAGAGGCGGAAGAGGGGCCGCAAGGCCAAGAACGCGCCCGGATCCAAGGGGCAGGCCCCGAAAATCCGCGTCCCCCGCTCCGAGGCTGTAGTAGTCACGCTGCAGCCCGAAGCCAAGGAGAGGGGCGTGACGTACCAAAAGATACTGGCAGAGGCGAGGGGCAAGCTGGTCTTTGCCGATTTTGGCACCCCGGACGGCTTCCGTTTTAGAACGGCAGCCACGGGGGCCAAGATGTTCGAGTTGGCGGGGACCAGCAGTGCCGAGAGGGCGGACTCTCTGGCTGCAAAGCTGAGGGACGTCCTCAACCCCGAGGAGGCCCGGGTGTCCAGACCCATCAAGACGGCTGAGGTGCGCGTCGATGGGCTGGACGACTCTGTTTCCCCGGAGGAGGTGGTGGTGGCCATAGCCCGGAGCGGCGGATGCCCGCCAGAAAATGTGCGGGCGGGCGAAATCCGCGTCAACGCTGGAGGGCTGGGCACCATCTGGGTGCGGTGCCCAGTAGCTGCGGCAAAGAAAGTTGCCGACGCGGGACGTCTGCTGGTGGGCTGGGTGTCAGCGAGAGTTAAACTCCTGGCACCCAGGGCCATGCAGTGTTACCGGTGCCTGGAGAAAGGGCACGTCCGGGCCCAGTGCACTAGCGAAGCAGACCGCAGCGATTTGTGTTATCGCTGCGGTCAGCCCGGCCATAAGGCGTCCCAGTGCTCCGCGGAGCCAAACTGCAGCCTCTGTGCGGCTGCAGGAAAGTCTGCGGGGCACAGAACTGGCGGCAACGCTTGCAGCGCGCCCAGAAAGCGCAGCAAGCGTTGGACCAAGGCTGCGGGGGCCGCACCCCCTAGCACCTCTTCGGCCGACTCCCGGCCTGTGGTTGGACGAGGCGCCGGGGAAATGGACTGCCAGTGATGGCGCTCCATTTCCTCCAGGCGAATATCAACCACTGCACCAGAGCTCAGGATCTCTTGGTCCTGAGTATGGCGGAGTGGTCGGTAAATGTGGCGGTGGTCGCTGAGCCGTATTTTGTCCCCCCCCGAGATAACTGGGCAGGGGATCTGGACGGCCTGGTGGCCATCATCGGCGCGACTCTTGTCGACGTGTCCCGGGGTCACGGTTGGGTTGCCGCCCTTGTGAACGGGATCGTCACGATCGGGGCATACTTTTCGCCCAACAGGAGTCTCGCCGACTTCGAGAGTTTCCTTGTCGAGTTGGGAGCCGTCGTCGGCCGGTCTCATCCTCGGCCCATTTTGCTTCTCGGTGATCTGAACGCCAAATCTGCGGCGTGGGGATCCCCGGTCACAGACCCGAGAGGCGATGTGCTAGAGGAGTGGGCCGTTACGACGGGCCTGGCTGTCTTAAATCGGGGTTCGGCCTACACGTGTGTGCGACAGCGGGGCGGATCCATTGTGGACGTGTCGTTCGCTAGTCCCGCTGTCGCGCACCGCGTTCGTGATTGGCACGTGGAAGCGGAGGTGGAGACGCTATCGGATCACCGATACATACGCTTCGACGTCTCCACCCAGACCGCTGAAGGTCGTAGCCAATCGGCCCCCCGAAGAGACGGCCCGCGTTGGGCGCTGAAACGCCTCGACAGGGAGGCTCTCGAGGAAGCCACTATCGTCCAAGCCTGGATCCGGGAGTCGGCTACCGTCGGTCCCGTCGACGTCGAACGGGAGGCGCAGTGGTTTAGCGACGCGATGACGCAAATCTGCGACGCGTCCATGCCACGCGTCTCCTCTCTGTCCGCAAGGCGCCGCGTGTACTGGTGGTGCGTCGAGGTAGAGCGGCTGCGCGTCGAGTGCGCAGACGCCAGACGCCCGTACACGCGATGTCGGAGGAGACGTCTGCGGGATCCCGACGAAGAAGCCGCGCTGTATGAGGTGTACCGCGCGGCGAAGGAGGCTCTGTGGCTGGCCATCGGCGAGTCAAAGACGCGCTCCAGAGAGGAGCTGCTGGCGACCCTAGACGGGGATCCGTGGGGGCGCCCTTACCGCACGGTCCGAGGGAAACTTCGGCCGTGGGCGCCCCCGCTAACGGAAGGTCTCGAGCCGCAGTTTCTGGAGCGAGTGGTCTCGGCTCTCTTCCCTGAGAGCGCCGAGTACGAGCCACCGCCGATGGCTCTGCCCACAGCTGCAGAGTCGGCAGAGGTGAGCGAAACCGTCCCAGAGGTGACACAGGCGGAGATGAGCGCGGCCATATTGCGGCTCCGGGCAAAAAACACTGCTCCGGGGCCCGACGGAGTGCCTGGTCGCGCTCTAGTCCTCGCCCTGAAGGAGCTGGAGCCCCCACTGAGGGGACTCTTCTCGGCGTGCCTTGAGCGGGGCCAGTTCCCTAGCAGGTGGAAGACTGGTCGACTGGTCCTGCTCAGGAAGGCGGGGCGCCCAGCGGATTCGTCGTCGGCTTATCGGCCCATAGTGTTGCTGGACGAGGCGGGCAAGATGCTCGAGCGTGTTATCGCAGATCGCCTCGTCAGCCACTTGTGTACAGAGGGGCCGAACCTGGCCGACAGCCAGTTTGGCTTCCGGCGTGGGCGTTCCACCATCGACGCCATCATGAGAGTGAGAGTCCTGGCGGAGGAAGCGGTGTCCCAGGGTGGGGTGGTGCTGGCGGTGTCCTTGGACATCTCCAACGCGTTCAACACCCTGCCCTGGGGTTGCATTAGGGAGGCCCTGCGATACCATCGGGTGCCTTCCTACCTCCGCAACATTGTGGGGGCTTATCTTTCGGGAAGGTGTGTCACCTACATGGGACGCGACGGCACGGGCCGTCGCGAGATGTCGTGCGGTGTTCCGCAGGGTTCGGTTCTGGGCCCACCCCTGTGGAACATCGGGTACGACTGGGTTTTGCGGTGCGAGCTCCCGCCGGGAGTGGACCTGACGTGTTATGCGGACGACACGCTGGTCACGGCTCGGGGGAGCTCGTACAGGGAGGCAGCGTTGCTGGCTACGGCTGCGGTCTCACATGTGGTGAGCCGCATGCGACGCCTGGGGCTGGAAGTGGCCCTCAACAAGTCGGAGGCCATTGCTTTTCATGGCCCCCGACGGGCGCCGCCGTTGGGATCACACATTGTGGTCGGTGGGGTCCGGATCGCTGTCGAGTCAACCATGAAGTACTTAGGATTGGTGCTCGACAGCCGTTGGGACTTCGGCCCCCACTTTCAGCGGCTGGTGCCAAAGTTGATGGGCGCTGCGGGCGCGCTGTCAACGCTGCTTCCCAATTTGGGGGGCCCGAGCACCGCCTGTAGGCGGTTGTACGTGGGGATCGTGCGATCGATGGCCCTTTACGGGGCCCCGATTTGGGCGACAGACCTGACGGCCCGCACTATCGCGGTTCTGCGCAGACCGCAGAGAGCGATGGCCGTCAGGGTCATACGGGGATATCGCACGATCTCCTACGAGGCGGCTTGTGTACTGGCCGGATCCCCGCCGTGGGACCTGGAGGCGAAGACCCTCGCGACACTGCACCAGTGGCGCGAGGAGGCCAATGATCGGGGCGAGAGGCTGGTGCAGCGACAGATCACGCTGTACCGGTCTCAGCTCCGACAGGTCATGGTGGCGGAATGGCGGGGGAGGCTAGAGCTCCCCACCGCCGGCCTCGACACGGTCGAGGCGATCCGGCCAGTACTCCACGACTGGCTCGGGAGGAAGCACGGCTCCCTGACGTTTCGGGCGACGCAGGTGCTCTCGGGGCACGGCTGCTTCGGGAAGTACCTGTGTCGCATAAGCAGGGAGCCGGACGCCCGGTGCCATCACTGCGTCCACTGTCTGGAGGACACGGCGCGGCATACGCTGGCCGAATGCGCCGCGTGGGATGAGCCGCGCCGTGCGCTCGTTACGGAGGTGGGAGGAGACCTGTCGCTGCCGACCGTCGTTCGCTCGATGGTCGGCAGCGCAGAGTCCTGGGACGCGGTGGTGTCCTTCTGCGAAACCGTCATGTCGCAGAAGGAGGCTGCGGAAAGGGAGAGGGAGATGACGAGCTCCCGCCCATCCCGCAGCAGACGCACCGGGCGTCGGCAGAGGGCGGACAACGCCCTCTTCCGGCCCCCCTAAATAGGCCCAGGGGCGACGGATTCGGGGACATCCGTCGCCCCCGATCACACTGGACCCGAGACGGCGGCGCGTAGTGTTCCACGCGCGCCTCTCTCAGACGTAACGGGGGGAGTTCTACACCTCACTCCCCCCCGGGACGAGGCCCGCAGGTCAGGCGGGCCGGCACTAGTCCGGGGCAGCGGAAGTCGCATCAGATCCCGTTGCCCCCCGACGCAAGTGTGCGAGGGAACACCGCTGAGTTTTAGTGGGTATACTGTCATACACCGACAGGAGTCCCACACACCCCGTCTCGTCCCCCGACGAACGGGCATGCATAAAGCATTTCTCAGCGCAAAAAAAAAAAAAAAAAAAAAAAAAAAAAAAAAAAAAAAAAAAAAAAAAAAAAAAAAAAAAAAAGGTTACGTTAGGTTAGGTTTGCGTCGAGGTAGAGCGGCTGCGCGTCGAGTGCGCAGACGCCAGACGCCCGTACACGCGATGTCGGAGGAGACGTCTGCGGGATCTCGACGAAGAAGCCGCGCTGTATGAGGTGTACCGCGCGGCGAAGGAGGCTCTGTGGCTGGCCATCGGCGAGTCAAAGATGCGCTCCAGAGAGGAGCTGCTGGCGACCCTAGACGGGGATCCGTGGGGGCGCCCTTACCGCACGGTCCGAGGGAAACTTCGGCCGTGGGCGCCCCCGCTAACGGAAGGTCTCGAGCCGCAGTTTCTGGAGCGAGTGGTCTCGGCTCTCTTCCCTGAGAGAGCCGAGTACGAGCCACCGCCGATGGCTCTGCCCACAGCTGCAGAGTCGGAAGAAGAAGAGGAGAGCGAAACCGTCCCAGAGGTGACACAGGTGGAGATGAGCGCGGCCGTGATGCGGCTCCGGGCAAAAAACACTGCTCCGGGGCCCGACGGAGTGCCAGGTCGCGCTCTAGTCCTCGCCCTGAAGGAGCTGGAGCCCCCACTGAGGGGACTCTTCTCGGCGTGCCTTGAGCGGGGCCAGTTCCCTAGCAGGTGGAAGACTGGTCGACTGGTCCTGCTCAGGAAGGCGGGGCGCCCAGCGGATTCGTCGTCGGCTTATCGGCCCATAGTGTTGCTGGACGAGGCAGGCAAGATGCTCGAGCGTGTAATCGCAGATCGCCTCGTCAGCCACTTGTGTACAGAGGGGCCGAACCTGGCCGACAGCCAGTTTGGCTTCCGGCGTGGGCGCTCCACCATCGACGCCATCATGAGGGTGAGAGTCCTGGCGGAGGAAGCGGTGTCCCAGGGTGGGGTGGTGCTGGCGGTGTCCTTGGACATCTCCAACGCGTTCAACACCCTGCCCTGGGGTTGCATTAGGGAGGCCCTGCGATACCATCGGGTGCCTTCCTACCTCCGCAACATTGTGGGGGCTTATCTGTCTGGAAGGTGTGTCACCTACATGGGACGCGACGGCACGGGCCGTCGCGAGATGTCGTGCGGTGTTCCGCAGGGGTCGGTTCTGGGCCCACCCCTGTGGAACATCGGGTACGACTGGGTTTTGCGGTGCGAGCTCCCGCCGGGAGTGGATCTGACGTGTTATGCGGACGACACGCTGGTCACGGCTCGGGGGAGCTCGTACAGGGAGGCAGCGTTGCTGGCTACGGCTGCGGTCTCACAGGTGGTGAGCCGCATACGACGCCTGGGGCTGGAAGTGGCCCTCAACAAGTCGGAGGCCATTGCTTTTCATGGCCCCCGACGGGCGCCGCCGTTGGGAACACACATTGTGGTCGGTGGGGTCCGGATCGCTGTCGAGTCAACCATGAAGTACTTAGGATTGGTGCTCGACAGCCGTTGGGACTTCGGCCCCCACTTTCAGCGGCTGGTGCCCAAGTTGATGGGCGCGGCGGGCGCGCTGTCAACGCTGCTTCCCAATCTGGGGGGCCCGAGCACCGCCTGTAGGCGGTTGTACGTGGGGATCGTGCGATCGATGGCCCTTTACGGGGCCCCGATCTGGGCGACAGACCTGACGGCTCGCACTATCGCGGTCCTGCGCAGACCGCAGAGAGCGATGGCCGTCAGGGTCATACGGGGATATCGCACGATCTCCTACGAGGCGGCTTGTGTACTGGCCGGATCCCCGCCGTGGGACCTGGAGGCGAAGACCCTCGCGACACTGCACCAGTGGCGCGAGGAGGCCAATGATCGGGGCGAGAGGCTGGTGCAGCGACAGATCACGCTGTACCGGTCTCAGCTCCGACAGGTCATGGTGGCGGAATGGCGGGGGAGGTTAGAGCTCCCTACCGCCGGCCTCGACACGGTCGAGGCGATCCGGCCAGTACTCGACGACTGGCTCGGGAGGAAGCACGGCTCCCTGACGTTTCGGGCGACGCAGGTGCTCTCGGGGCACGGCTGCTTCGGGAAGTACCTGTGTCGCATAAGCAGGGAGCCGGACGCCCGGTGCCATCACTGCGTCCACTGTCTGGAGGACACGGCGCGGCATACGCTGGCCGAGTGCGCCGCGTGGGATGAGCCGCGCCGTGCGCTCGTTACGGAGGTGGGAGGAGACCTGTCGCTGCCGACCGTCGTTCGCTCGATGGTCGGCAGCGCAGAGTCCTGGGACGCGGTGGTGTCCTTCTGCGAAACCGTCATGTCGCAGAAGGAGGCTGCGGAAAGGGAGAGGGAGATGACGAGCTCCCGTCCATCCCGCAGCAGACGCACCGGGCGTCGGCAGAGGGCGGACAACGCCCTCTTCCGGCCCCCCTAAATAGGTCCAGGGGCGACGGATTCGGGGACATCCGTCGCCGCCCCCGATCACACTGGACCCGAGACGGCGGCGCGTAGTGTTCCACGCGCGCCTCTCTCAGACGTAACGGGGGGAGTTTTACACCTCACTCCCCCCCGGGACGAGGCCCGCAGGTCAGGCGGGCCGGCACTAGTCCGGGGCAGCGGAAGTCGCATCAGATCCCGTTGCCCCCCGACGCAAGTGTGCGAGGGAACACCGCTGAGTTTTAGTGGGTATACTGTCATACACCGACAGGAGTCCCACATACCCCGTCTCGTCCCCCGACGAACGGGCATGCATAAAGCATTTCTCAGCGTAAAAAAAAAAAAAAAAAAAAAAAAGGTTAGGTTGGGCCGGTCCTGCGAGACTGGCTCGAGCGGTCGCACGGGTTCCTCTCGTTCCGTCTGGTGCAGGTGCTGTCCGGGCACGGGTGTTTCGGATCGTACCTGCACCGGATCGGACGGGAGGAGACGCCGTCGTGCCACGACTGTGGCGCGGCGGAGGACACGGCGCAGCACACCCTCGAGGTGTGCCCGTCGTGGACGGAGCCGCGCCGCAGTCTCACTGCGGCGATCGGACGGGACCTCTCACTCCCCGGTGTGGTTAACGCCATGCTGAGGGACGAGGGGTCCTGGGCGGCAGTCGCCTCCTTCTGTGAACACGTCATGTCCCAGAAGGAGGCGGCGGAGCGCGCGCGGGAGGTCGACCCTCACGCGGCGCCGCTCCGAAGGCAGAGGAGGGGTCGGAGAAGACGTCAGTATGACAGTCATCTCCGACTCCTGCCAGGTGGAGGCCAGCAGGCAACGGGTGCGGGGGCACCCTTGCCTGTATTGCACAGGCCTCCACCAATGCCGGACGGGAATGGCCAGGTGTTCCCGGCTATTCCCGTTGCCCACCAACCTGGGGGGCTAGAGGGGGCCCGCCAGCTAGGCGGGCATGCGCCGGGAGGGTTGTGGACGTAAAGGCTGAGCCGGTTTCCCATAACCCTCCCACCACGGCGACGAGGGAACACCGCTGAGTTTTAGTGGGTATACTGTCATACACCGACAGGAGTCCCACATACCCCGTCTCGTCCCCCGACGAACGGGCATGCATAAAGCATTTCTCAGCGTAAAAAAAAAAAAAAAAAAAAAAAAAAAAAAAAAAGGTTAGGTTAGGTTAGGTTCCTGCTGAAAACCGCGGGCGCCCTCTCATGGCTGCTTCCCAACCTGGGGGGGCCCAGCGCACGATGCCGGCAATTGTACGCCGGCATCTTGAAGAGTATGGCCCTCTACGGGGCCCCTATCTGGGAGGACTCCCTCCAGAGGAGGGAGAACGCCGCCGCCTTACGGGCTCCCCAGAGGGCCATAGCTCAGCGGGCGGCGCGGGCCTACCGCACGGTGGGCTCCGCGGCAGCGTGTGCTCTGGCCGGCACCCCGCCTTGGGAACTCGAGGCGTGGGTGCTCGCCAGAGTATACGAGTGGACGGCGGGGCGGAGGGCGAGAGGGGAACGCCCCGCCCCGGAAGAGCGGGAGGCCGTCCGGCGGGAGGCGAGGGACGCCATCGTCGTCCACTGGACGCGGGACCTCGCCACCGCAGTCTTCGGCCGCCGAACCGTCGACGCGATCGGGCCGGTCCTGCGAGACTGGCTCGAGCGGTCGCACGGGTTCCTCTCGTTCCGTCTGGTGCAGGTGCTGTCCGGGCACGGGTGTTTCGGATCGTACCTGCACCGGATCGGACGGGAGGAGACGCCGTCGTGCCACGACTGTGGCGCGGCGGAGGACACGGCGCAGCACACCCTCGAGGTGTGCCCGTCGTGGACGGAGCCGCGCCGCAGTCTCACTGCGGCGATCGGACGGGACCTCTCACTCCCCGGTGTGGTTAACGCCATGCTGAGGGACGAGGGGTCCTGGGCGGCAGTCGCCTCCTTCTGTGAACACGTCATGTCCCAGAAGGAGGCGGCGGAGCGCGCGCGGGAGGTCGACCCTCACGCGGCGCCGCTCCGAAGGCAGAGGAGGGGTCGGAGAAGACGTCAGTATGACAGTCATCTCCGACTCCTGCCAGGTGGAGGCCAGCAGGCAACGGGTGCGGGGGCACCCTTGCCTGTATTGCACAGGCCTCCACCAATGCCGGACGGGAATGGCCAGGTGTTCCCGGCTATTCCCGTTGCCCACCAACCTGGGGGGCTAGCGGGGCCCGCCAGCTAGGCGGGCATGCGCCGGGAGGGTTGTGGACGTAAAGGCTGAGCCGGTTTCCCATGACCCTCCCACCACGGCGACGAGGGAACACCGCTGAGTTTTAGTGGGTATACTGTCATACACCGACAGGAGTCCCACATACCCCGTCTCGTCCCCCGACGAACGGGCATGCATAAAGCATTTCTCAGCGCAAAAAAAAAAAAAAAAAAAAAAAAAAAAAAAAAAAAAAAAGGTTAGGTTGGGGGATCCCCCACAGCGCATACTTCCTCGCAGTATCCCCTGGGCAACGCCGTGTCTGACCACCGTAACGGAGTGGCAGACCGGTGGCTAAAGTGCGCTGTGCATCGAAGGCGAATTACGAAGATGTCGAATTCGAATTTTAATTTTAAAACTAAAAACCTGCGGGACGCCTCCGGGCGTTTCGTGTCGAGTCGCTCGTCCCTGAGCGATTTAAACGGCCCTTCTCAGGGCCAACCAAAAGGCCCTTCTCAGGGCCACACCGGCGACGCTCAAGCGTCGGATGCTGACCGCGCACCGTCTGCGGTCAGCTTTTTTAGTGGACCAGGCGAGCTGTCGGACTCCGACGAATCCAACATGGATACGTCGGCGGCCGAGAGCGACCGCCCTGGGCGGAAGAGGGCCTTCCTGAAGCCCGGGTCCGAGGGCTCCTCGGAGTCGATGGGGAGGGCGAAGAAGAAGTCGAAGTCTAAAAAGGCTTCGACTTCTTCTACGACTGGCACCCACGATGTGGGGTTGGCGGACGCCGAGCGCCAGCTCAACCTGGCCAAAAGGGCGCAGGTCCAGCAGGACCTGGAGGAGAGGGTCGCGGCCAGAGAGCGCCAGGCGCAAATCGCCAGGTCGAGGGCTGGCTATGGCGCATCAAGTATGCTGTACGCCGACCACTCCCTGGCGGAGCTGGAGCGCATGGCGCTCGAGGACAAAGAGGAGGTTCTGGAGGTCGCCTCAAAGTCCTCCAATTTGAAGGGGACCTTCCAGAAGGCCCTCAAATGCCGTGCCGCCAGCCTACACGGCATCGTCCTGGAGCTGGTCGGGCGGACGGCCACGGACGAGACGCGGCAGCTGCAGGCGAAGGTGGATCGCCTGCAGGCGGAGGTCAGCCAGCTTCATCAGAAGCTGGCTGACGCCACGGCCCGGCCTGCCCAATCCGCCCCAGCCCCGGTGGTAGGAGGCTCCTCCTTCTCCCCTGCCAACCTTGAGGACATCATCCGCAGGGTTGTCATGGAGGAGAGGGCCTTCACCAGAGCCTGCTTCGCAGGCATCGAGGACCGGCTCTTGCCGGAAAGGCGGCTCCGCCCGCCGCTTGCGGCGGACAAGAGTCGCCCACCGACGGAGTCGGAACCTGCGCCTGTGGCGGGCCCAACGTCGGGTGCGCAGCCCCAGGCCCCGAAGCCCTCCAAGGGCAAGGGTAAGGGCAAGAGGAGCAAGGCGGCTCCTCAAACCCCGAGCCCTGCAACGGGCACGGAAGGCGCGTCTGGGTCGGCTGCCACTCCGGCGGCGGCCCCCCAGACATCGCAGGGGGTAGACGCCCTTCTTCCCTCCACCACCCCGGCCAACAAGTCGTGGACGGAAGTGGTCAGGAGGGGAAAGGGGAAGAAGCCCGCTGCGGCTGCTGGGCCCGCTGCGGCTGCTAGGCCCGCTGCAGCTGCCAAGCCTGCTGCGGCTACTCCCGCAGCCAAAAAGGCTCCAGCCGGCGGGAGGAAGTTGGTTCCTCCCAAAACCGCGGCCGTCGTCGTGACCATCACCCCGGCGGCCGTGGAGCGGGGCGAGACGTACGAGTCCGTCCTAAGGCGGGCTCGTACCAATGCTGATCCCTCCCAGCTGGGGATCAGCAACATTACGTGCCGCCGAACCCTAACCGGAGCTCGAATCTTCGAGTTCTCGGGGGAGCGGCGGCACACGAACGCAGACCTCTTCGCAACAAAGTTGCAAGAGGTCATCGCGGATGCGGCGACGGTCGGCAGGCCCGTCAAGACCGCAGCCTTGGAGGTGGCCGATCTCGATGATTCGGTCACCAAAGAGGATGTGGTGGCGGCCGTCGCAGCGGCTGGAGGCTGCGACGCTGGCGCGGTGAAGGGTGGAGCCGTCAGGCCCGGCCGCCGCGGCATGGGCATCATCCGCGTGGAGTGCCCGGTCGCCGCGGCTGGTGCTGTCCTTGCTGCGACCAAGGGGCGGCTGCTCGTCGGGTTCGGCTCGGCCGTGGTGCGGGCACTTGAGGACAAGCCAACGCGCTGCTTCAAGTGCTTCGCGTTCGGCCACACCCGACCCACGTGTCCCTCCAAGTTCGACTGGGGGGACACGTGCTACCGTTGCGGGCAGCAGGGACACAAAAGTGTCACCTGCCGCGCCACCGCGCAGCACTGCGCGGCGTGCGCCGCTAGTGGCCGCCCCGCGGACCACAAAATGACGGGCAGCAAGTGCAGGCCTCCCGTGAGGAAGGGCATAGTGCCGGCGCAGGTTCGCCCTGTTGCCACCGCCGCTGCCACCGCCGTCGTCGTCGCCGCTGCAGCTGCAGCTCCGGCGGCGGTAGCGGGGGAGGGAGGATCGATGTCGGAATAATGGGTTCCGACTATCGCATCCTCCAGGCGAACACCAACCACTGCAGAGCGGCCCAGGACCTGTTAGTGCAGGCCATGGCCGAGTGGTTGGTGAACGTAGCGGCGGTCGCCGAGCCCTACTCGATCCCCGGCAGCTGGCTGGGTGACGAGGACGGCTCGGTGGCATTAGCGGCGCGGCCTTCCACAGACTCCCCTCCCCTCTCGCTATTAGAGAGGGGACCGGGATACGTGGCCGCCGCATGGGGAGACTTGGCCCTTGTGGGGGTCTATTTCTCCCCAAACCGCCCACTCCGGGACTTTGAGATTTATCTCGGAGTCCTGGCCGCCGTGGTCGGCAGGGCGGTGCCGCGTCAGGTCTGCCTCTTGGGAGACCTGAATGCCAAGTCGGTGACCTGGGGCAACCCGGCCACCGACGCTCGCGGGAGGGCGGTGGAGCTGTGGGCAGCCTCCTCTGGACTCTCCCTCTTGAACAGAGGGAGCGTCCAGACATGCGTGCGGCGTCGGGGTGGCTCAATAGTGGACGTCACTTTCGCCACCCAGGCGTTGGCCGCGCGCGTGCTGAACTGGCGGGTGGACCTGGTGGAGACCATGTCGGACCACCGCTACGTGCGGTTCGACATCTCCGCCAGCGTCTCCGGAGGGATGCAGCCCGTCTCGGGGCGATCATCGTTCCCGCGGTGGGCTGTAGCCCGCCTGGACAGGGAGGCAGCGGGGGAAGCGGCGTTCCTGCGGGACTGGCTGTCGCCGCCTACCACCGGCATGGACGTGGACGAAGCGGCGGGGCGACTCAGAGAGTCTCTGACCGAGGTATGCAACCATAGCATGCCTCGGTCTAGCCGACCGCCGCCCAGACGCGCCGTGTACTGGTGGTCGACGGAGCTGGCGGGGCTTCGAGCCGCGTGCGTGGAGGCGAGGAGGGCCTACACGCGGAGCCGGCGGCGGCGTCGACGGGACCCGGCCGACGAGGACCACCTCTACGAGGTGTACGTGGAGGCGAAAATGGTCCTCGAGCGGGCCATCGCCACCGCCAGGGACTCGTCGAGAGCCGAGCTGCTGGAGGGTCTCGACAACGACCCCTACGGGAGACCATACAAGGCAGCGCGCAACAAGTTGCGCCCCTTTGGTCCCCCGGTTGCCGAGACCCTGGAGCCCTTATTTCTGGACGGGGTGGTCCAGTCCCTGTTCCCGCGCAGGGGCAACTTCACCCCGCCAGTGATGGGCCCAGCGCTGGAGGAGGCTCCGCCGCCGCCGGACGAGGAAGCGGAGGAGGCCCCGCCTGTCACGGAGTCGGAACTTGGCGCGGCGATTCTCCGCATCCGCGCCAAGAAAACGGCTCCGGGCCCCGACGGCGTGCCTGCAAGAGTGGTGGCAATCGCCGCCGCTCAAATGCAGGAGCGGTTTCGGGACCTCTTCAGCGCATGCTTTGCGTCGGGGAGGTTCCCGAAGCCGTGGAAGGACGGGCAGCTGTGCCTCCTCCGCAAGGAGGGCCGCCCGGCAGACTCCCCCTCGGCATACCGGCCCATCGTCCTGCTCGATGAGGTCGGTAAAATGTTCGAGGGGATAATAGCTGCCCGCCTAAAGGGCCACTTGCGGGACATCGGGCCGGACTTGTCGGACGCTCAGTTCGGTTTTCGGGCTGAGCGTTCCACCGTGGACGCGCTGGCCTGCCTCAAGGGCCAGGTGAAGGAGGCGGTGGAGGCGGGGGACGGATTGTTGGCCGTGTCGTTCGACATAGCCAATGCCTTCAACTCCGTTCCCCACTCCACCATCCTAGAGGCGCTCCGATTCCACGGAGTGCCTCGATACCTGCGCCGTCTGCTGGCCAGCTACCTGGAGGACCGGGCGGTCCTCCTGGTAAATAGGTCTGGACAAGTCCGGCGATATGCCGTCGAGGCCGGCGTTCCGCAGGGGTCGGTCGTGGGACCTCTCCTCTGGAACGTCGGCTACGATTGGCTCCTGCGGGGAGCTCTCCTCCGAGGCACGAGTGTCGTCTGCTACGCGGACGACACTCTCCTCACCGCCCGGGGGGGGAGCTTCAGGGAGGCGGCCAACTTGGCCTCGGCGGGTGGATCCTTGGTCGCGGGGAGGATCCGCCGCCTAGGACTTGCGGTGGCGCTGCACAAAACCGAGGCCGTGTTTTTCCACGGACCTCGGCAGCGCCCCCCACCTGACGCCCACATCTTCGTGGAGGGCGTCAGAATCGGGGTCAAGGCCCAGATGAAATATCTGGGCCTCGTACTCGACAGCAGGTGGCGCTTCGGCCCGCATTTTAGCGGGCTGTCGTCGCGCCTGCTGAAAACCGCGGGCGCCCTCTCATGGCTGCTTCCCAACCTGGGGGGGCCCAGCGCACGATGCCGGCAATTGTACGCCGGCATCTTGAAGAGTATGGCCCTCTACGGGGCCCCTATCTGGGAGGACTCCCTCCAGAGGAGGGAGAACGCCGCCGCCTTACGGGCGCCCCAGAGGGCCATAGCTCAGCGGGCGGCGCGGGCCTACCGCACGGTGGGCTCCGCGGCAGCGTGTGCTCTGGCCGGCACCCCGCCTTGGGAACTCGAGGCGTGGGTGCTCGCCAGAGTATACGAGTGGACGGCGGGGCGGAGGGCGAGAGGGGAACGCCCCGCCCCGGAAGAGCGGGAGGCCGTCCGGCGGGAGGCGAGGGACGCCATCGTCGTCCACTGGACGCGGGACCTCGCCACCGCAGTCTTCGGCCGCCGAACCGTCGACGCGATCGGGCCGGTCCTGCGAGACTGGCTCGAGCGGTCGCACGGGTTCCTCTCGTTCCGTCTGGTGCAGGTGCTGTCCGGGCACGGGTGTTTCGGATCGTACCTGCACCGGATCGGACGGGAGGAGACGCCGTCGTGCCACGACTGTGGCGCGGCGGAGGACACGGCGCAGCACACCCTCGAGGTGTGCCCGTCGTGGACGGAGCCGCGCCGCAGTCTCACTGCGGCGATCGGACGGGACCTCTCACTCCCCGGTGTGGTTAACGCCATGCTGAGGGACGAGGGGTCCTGGGCGGCAGTCGCCTCCTTCTGTGAACACGTCATGTCCCAGAAGGAGGCGGCGGAGCGCGCGCGGGAGGTCGACCCTCACGCGGCGCCGCTCCGAAGGCAGAGGAGGGGTCGGAGAAGACGTCAGTATGACAGTCATCTCCGACTCCTGCCAGGTGGAGGCCAGCAGGCAACGGGTGCGGGGGCACCCTTGCCTGTATTGCACAGGCCTCCACCAATGCCGGACGGGAATGGCCAGGTGTTCCCGGCTATTCCCGTTGCCCACCAACCTGGGGGGCTAGCGGGGCCCGCCAGCTAGGCGGGCACGCGCCGGGAGGGTTGTGGACGTAAAGGCTGAGCCGGTTTCCCATGACCCTCCCACCACGGCGACGAGGGAACACCGCTGAGTTTTAGTGGGTATACTGTCATACACCGACAGGAGTCCCACATACCCCGTCTCGTCCCCCGACGAACGGGCATGCATAAAGCATTTCTCAGCGCAAAAAAAAAAAAAAAAAAAAAAAAAAAAAAAAAAAAAAAAAAAAAAAAAAAAAAAAAAAAGGTTAGGTTAGGTTAGGTTGAGGCGGCCAACTTGGCCTCGGCGGGTGGATCCTTGGTCGCGGGGAGGATCCGCCGCCTAGGACTTACGGTGGCGCTGCACAAAACCGAGGCCGTGTTTTTCCACGGACCTCGGCAGCGCCCCCCACCTGACGCCCACATCTTCGTGGAGGGCGTCAGAATCGAGGTCAAGGCCCAGATGAAATATCTGGGCCTCGTACTCGACAGCAGGTGGCGCTTCGGCCCGCATTTTAGCGGGCTGTCGTCGCGCCTGCTGAAAACCGCGGGCGCCCTCTCATGGCTGCTTCCCAACCTGGGGGGGCCCAGCGCACGATGCCGGCAACTGTACGCCGGCATCTTGAAGAGTATGGCCCTCTACGGGGCCCCTATCTGGGAGGACTCCCTCCAGAGGAGGGAGAACGCCGCCGCCTTACGGGCGCCCCAGAGGGCCATAGCTCAGCGGGCGGCGCGGGCCTACCGCACGGTGGGCTCCGCGGCAGCGTGTGCTCTGGCCGGCACCCCGCCTTGGGAACTCGAGGCGTGGGTGCTCGCCAGAGTATACGAGTGGACGGCGGGGCGGAGGGCGAGAGGGGAACGCCCCGCCCCGGAAGAGCGGGAGGCCGTCCGGCGGGAGGCGAGGGACGCCATCGTCGTCCACTGGACGCGGGACCTCGCCACCGCAGTCTTCGGCCGCCGAACCGTCGACGCGATCGGGCCGGTCCTGCGAGACTGGCTCGAGCGGTCGCACGGGTTCCTCTCGTTCCGTCTGGTGCAGGTGCTGTCCGGGCACGGGTGTTTCGGATCGTACCTGCACCGGATCGGACGGGAGGAGACGCCGTCGTGCCACGACTGTGGCGCGGCGGAGGACACGGCTCAGCACACCCTCGAGGTGTGCCCGTCGTGGACGGAGCCGCGCCGCAGTCTCACTGCGGCGATCGGACGGGACCTCTCACTCCCCGGTGTGGTTAACGCCATGCTGAGGGACGAGGGGTCCTGGGCGGCAGTCGCCTCCTTCTGTGAACACGTCATGTCCCAGAAGGAGGCGGCGGAGCGCGCGCGGGAGGTCGACCCTCACGCGGCGCCGCTCCGAAGGCAGAGGAGGGGTCGGAGAAGACGTCAGTATGACAGTCATCTCCGACTCCTGCCAGGTGGAGGCCAGCAGGCAACGGGTGCGGGGGCACCCTTGCCTGTATTGCACAGGCCTCCACCAGTGCCGGACGGGAATGGCCAGGTGTTCCCGGCTATTCCCGTTGCCCACCAACCTGGGGGGCTAGCGGGGCCCGCCAGCTAGGCGGGCACGCGCCGGGAGGGTTGTGGACGTAAAGGCTGAGCCGGTTTCCCATGACCCTCCCACCACGGCGACGAGGGAACACCGCTGAGTTTTAGTGGGTATACTGTCATACACCGACAGGAGTCCCACATACCCCGTCTCGTCCCCCGACGAACGGGCATGCATAAAGCATTTCTCAGCGCAAAAAAAAAAAAAAAAAAAAAAAGGTTAGGTTAGGTTGAAGACCTCATCTCTTTTAACTCTTTTAATTTTAACCGACGGGTCGAGCGCCACGCGTCGGACGCAGTGTCGGACTCTGGCACTGCGTCACTGAGGCCAGGAGCGGAGGCTCCAGCGGAGCCTCGCGTGGTTTCGGAGAGGGTGGGTGGTATGTCGTCTACCTTCGACAACACACCCACCCTTTCGCAAGCCGTTGCGTCCGCTCCCTCCAAGTTTTGGGGGAAGCGGCCGCGTGTCTGTGGGTCGGACGCGGGTTCGGCGGGTTTGTCCTCTAGCGAGGAGAACCTGCCGGCCCCCAAGGTGTCGACAACCAGGAGGGGCAGAGGACGCGGGTTGCCTTCCAGAGCAAACACTCCGGCACCGTCACGTGACACTCGGGGCCGCTTCCTGAAGCGCCCTGATACGCCGATGGCCAGCGGAGTTAGCGACTCCGACGGCTCAATGCATGTGGAGCAGGGTGATGCCGAGGCCTCCATCGCTTTGCTCAGCACAAAGGCCGAGCTCAGTGCCGCGAGGAGAGAGGGCCGGAAGGCCATCGCGACCGACGAGGTCGCTGAGTTGGCTCGACGGGCAAGGGAGAGGCGGATGCAGACCACCGCAGCTCCTGAAGGCTTGACGGCAGAGGCCCTTAGCCGCCAAGTTTTGGACGGCGTGGACGTCGTCCTGAAGGTAGCCACGAAATCTGGCAACCTGAAGGGGACGTTCACGCGGGCCCTAAAAGAGGCGGCGGACGGGATCAAGGAGGCGGTGGACGTCCTCCTTGACCGCACGATCTCGGAGGAGACGGTGAAGCTCCGAGAGGAAAATCACCGTCTCCAAACGAGGATGGAGGAGCTCCAGCGGGAGGTCAGCGCCCTGAGGGCAGACTTCAGCCGGCAGCAGGGTGCGACGACTGCGGACAGTCGTGCTCTGCCACAGAACGGGTCTTTGGGGGAAGACCAGTTCAACCGGCTGTTGAGCATAATGACCGCCCGCCTGGACAGCCTAGAGCCCAGGCTCAACCCCCCTGTTCGCCTTCGTCCGCCGCTGGCGGCAGATAAGCGAAGGAAGGAGGCGGAGCCCGCTCCAGCAACAGCTGGGCCAACGTGGGCACAGGTGGCTAAAGCGCCACCTGCGCCAAAAAAGCCCACGCAGGCGCCCAAAAAGCCCACGCAGGCGCCCAAAAAGCCCACGCAGGCGGGCAAAAAGGCCGTGAAGGGGACGAGAAATGCCACTGAAGGGGGCACCTCGTCCCCCAAAGAAAAAGAGGGTGGCTGGGAGACGGCCGAAAGCCGGAAAAAGAGGCGGAAGAGGGGCCGCAAGGCCAAGAACGCGCCGGGCTCCAAGGGGCAGGCCCCGAAAATCCGCGTCCCTCGCTCCGAGGCTGTAGTGGTCACGCTGCAGCCCGAAGCCAAGGAGAGAGGCGTGACGTACCAGAAGGTACTGGCGGAGGCGAGAGGCAAGCTGGTCTTTGCCGATTTTGGCACCCCGGATGGCTTCCGTTTCAGAACGGCAGCCACGGGGGGCAAGATGTTCGAGTTGGCGGGGACCAGCAGTGCCGAGAGGGCGGACTCTCTAGCTGCAAAGCTGAGGGACGTCCTCAACCCCGAGGAGGTCCGGGTGTCCAGACCCATCAAGACGGCTGAGGTGCGCGTCGATGGGCTGGACGACTCTGTTTCCCCGGAGGAGGTGGTGGTGGCCATAGCCCGGAGCGGCGGATGCCCGCCAGAAAATGTGCGGGCGGGCGAAATCCGCGTCAACGCTGGAGGGCTGGGCACCATCTGGGTGCGGTGCCCAGTAGCTGCGGCAAAGAAAGTTGCCGACGCGGGACGTCTGCTGGTGGGCTGGGTGTCAGCGAGAGTTAAACTCCTGGCACCCAGGGCCATGCAGTGTTACCGGTGCCTGGAGAAAGGGCACGTCCGGGCCCAGTGCACTAGCGAAGCAGACCGCAGCGATTTGTGTTATCGCTGCGGTCAGCCCGGCCATAAGGCGTCCCAGTGCTCCGCGGAGCCAAACTGTAGCCTCTGTGCGGCTGCAGGAAAGTCCGCGGGGCACAGAACTGGCGGCAACGCTTGCGGCGCGCCCAGAAAGCGCAGCAAGCGTTGGACCAAGGCTGCGGGGGCCGCACCCCCTAACACCTCTTCGGCCGACTCCCGGCCTGTGGTTGGACGAAGCGCCGGGGAAATGGACTGCCAGTGATGGCGCTCCATTTCCTCCAGGCGAATATCAACCACTGCACCAGAGCTCAGGATCTCTTGGTCCTGAGCATGGCGGAGTGGTCGGTAAATGTGGCGGTGGTCGCTGAGCCGTACTTTGTCCCCCCCCGAGATAACTGGGCAGGGGATCTGGACGGCCTGGTGGCCATCATCGGCGCGACTCTTGTCGACGTATCCCGGGGTCACGGTTGGGTTGCCGCCCTTGTGAACGGGATCGTCACGATCGGGGCATACTTTTCGCCCAACAGGAGTCTCGCCGACTTCGAGAGTTTCCTTGTCGAGTTGGGAGCCGTCGTCGGCCGGTCTCATCCTCGGCCCATTTTGCTTCTCGGTGATCTGAACGCCAAATCTGCGGCGTGGGGATCCCCGGTCACAGACCCGAGAGGCGATGTGCTAGAGGAGTGGGCCGTTACGACGGGCCTGGCTGTCTTAAATCGGGGTTCGGCCTACACGTGTGTGCGACGGCGGGGCGGATCCATTGTGGACGTGTCGTTCGCTAGTCCCGCTGTCGCGCACCGCGTTCGTGATTGGCACGTGGAAGCGGAGGTGGAGACGCTATCGGATCACCGATACATACGCTTCGACGTCTCCACCCAGACCGCTGAAGGTCGTAGCCAATCGGCCCCCCGAAGAGACGGCCCGCGTTGGGCGCTGAAACGCCTCGACAGGGAGGCTCTCGAGGAAGCCACTATCGTCCAAGCCTGGATCCGGGAGTCGGCTACCGTCGGTCCCGTCGACGTCGAACGGGAGGCGCAGTGGTTTAGCGACGCGATGACGCAAATCTGCGACGCGTCCATGCCACGCGTCTCCTCTCTGTCCGCAAGGCGCCGCGTGTACTGGTGGTGCGTCGAGATAGAGCGGCTGCGCGTCGAGTGCGCAGACGCCAGACGCCCGTACACGCGATGTCGGAGGAGACGTCTGCGGGATCCCGACGAAGAAGCCGCGCTGTATGAGGTGTACCGCGCGGCGAAGGAGGCTCTGTGGCTGGCCATCGGCGAGTCAAAGACGCGCTCCAGAGAGGAGCTGCTGGCGACCCTAGACGGGGATCCGTGGGGGCGCCCTTACCGCACGGTCCGAGGGAAACTTCGGCCGTGGGCGCCCCCGCTAACGGAAGGTCTCGAGCCGCAGTTTCTGGAGCGAGTGGTCTCGGCTCTCTTCCCTGAGAGAGCCGAGTACGAGCCACCGCCGATGGCTCTGCCCACAGCTGCAGAGTCGGAAGAAGAAGAGGAGAGCGAAACCGTCCCAGAGGTGACACAGGCGGAGATGAGCGCGGCCGTGATGCGGCTCCGGGCAAAAAACACTGCTCCGGGGCCCGACGGAGTGCCAGGTCGCGCTCTAGTCCTCGCCCTGAAGGAGCTGGAGCCCCCACTGAGGGGACTCTTCTCGGCGTGCCTTGAGCGGGGCCAGTTCCCTAGCAGGTGGAAGACTGGTCGACTGGTCCTGCTCAGGAAGGCGGGGCGCCCAGCGGATTCGTCGTCGGCTTATCGGCCCATAGTGTTGCTGGACGAGGCGGGCAAGATGCTCGAGCGTGTAATCGCAGATCGCCTCGTCAGCCACTTGTGTACAGAGGGGCCGAACCTGGCCGACAGCCAGTTTGGCTTCCGGCGTGGGCGCTCCACCATCGACGCCATCATGAGGGTGAGAGTCCTGGCGGAGGAAGCGGTGTCCCAGGGTGGGGTGGTGCTGGCGGTGTCCTTGGACATCTCCAACGCGTTCAACACCCTGCCCTGGGGTTGCATTAGGGAGGCCCTGCGATACCATCGGGTGCCTTCCTACCTCCGCAACATTGTGGGGGCTTATCTTTCGGGAAGGTGTGTCACCTACATGGGACGCGACGGCGCGGGCCGTCGCGAGATGTCGTGCGGTGTTCCGCAGGGGTCGGTTCTGGGTCCACCCCTGTGGAACATCGGGTACGACTGGGTTTTGCGGTGCGAGCTCCCGCCGGGAGTGGACCTGACGTGTTATGCGGACGACACGCTGGTCACGGCTCGGGGGAGCTCGTACAGGGAGGCAGCGTTGCTGGCTACGGCTGCGGTCTCACAGGTGGTGAGCCGCATACGACGCCTGGGGCTGGAAGTGGCCCTCAACAAGTCGGAGGCCATTGCTTTTCATGGCCCCCGACGGGCGCCGCCGCTGGGATCACACATTGTGGTCGGTGGGGTCCGGATCGCTGTCGAGTCAACCATGAAGTACTTAGGATTGGTGCTCGACAGCCGTTGGGACTTCGGCCCCCACTTTCAGCGGCTGGTGCCCAAGTTGATGGGCGCGGCGGGCGCGCTGTCAACGCTGCTTCCCAATCTGGGGGGCCCGAGCACCGCCTGTAGGCGGTTGTACGTGGGGATCGTGCGATCGATGGCCCTTTACGGGGCCCCGATTTGGGCGACAGACCTGACGGCCCGCACTATCGCTGTTCTGCGCAGACCGCAGAGAGCGATGGCCGTCAGGGTCATACGGGGATATCGCACGATCTCCTACGAGGCGGCTTGTGTACTGGCCGGATCCCCGCCGTGGGACCTGGAGGCGAAGACCCTCGCGACACTGCACCAGTGGCGCGAGGCGGCCAATGATCGGGGCGAGAGGCTGGTGCAGCGACAGATCACGCTGTACCGGTCTCAGCTCCGACAGGTCATGGTGGCGGAATGGCGGGGGAGGCTAGAGCTCCCTACCGCCGGCCTCGACACGGTCGAGGCGATCCGGCCAGTACTCGACGACTGGCTCGGGAGGAAGCACGGCTCCCTGACGTTTCGGGCGACGCAGGTGCTCTCGGGGCACGGCTGCTTCGGGAAGTACCTGTGTCGCATAAGCAGGGAGCCGGACGCCCGGTGCCATCACTGCGTCCACTGTCTGGAGGACACGGCGCGGCATACGCTGGCCGAGTGCGCCGCGTGGGATGAGCCGCGCCGTGCGCTCCTTACGGAGGTAGGAGGAGACCTGTCGCTGCCGACCGTCGTTCGCTCGATGGTCGGCAGCGCAGAGTCCTGGGACGCGGTGGTGTCCTTCTGCGAAACCGTCATGTCGCAGAAGGAGGCTGCGGAAAGGGAGAGGGAGATGACGAGCTCCCGCCCATCCCGCAGCAGACGCACCGGGCGTCGGCAGAGGGCGGACAACGCCCTCTTCCGGCCCCCCTAAATAGGTCCAGGGGCGACGGATTCGGGGACGTCCGTCGCCCCCGATCACACTGGACCCGAGACGGCGGCGCGTAGTGTTCCACGCGCGCCTCTCTCAGACGTAACGGGGGGAGTTTTACACCTCACTCCCCCCCGGGACGAGGCCCGCAGGTCAGGCGGGCCGGCACTAGTCCGGGGCAGCGGAAGTCGCATCAGATCCCGTTGCCCCCCGACGCAAGTGTGCGAGGGAACACCGCTGAGTTTTAGTGGGTATACTGTCATACACCGACAGGAGTCCCACATACCCCGTCTCGTCCCCCGACGAACGGGCATGCATAAAGCATTTCTCAGCGTAAAAAAAAAAAAAAAAAAAAAAAAAAAAAGGTTACCGCCGCCCAGACGCGCCGTGTACTGGTGGTCGACGGAGCTGGCGGGGCTTCGAGCCGCGTGCGTGGAGGCGAGGAGGGCCTACACGCGGAGCCGGCGGCGGCGTCGACGGGACCCGGCCGACGAGGACCATCTCTACGAGGTGTACGTGGAGGCAAAAATGGTCCTCGAGCGGGCCATCGCCACCGCCAGGGACTCGTCGAGAGCCGAGCTGCTGGAGGGTCTCGACAACGACCCCTACGGGAGACCATACAAGGCAGCGCGCAACAAGTTGCGCCCCTTTGGTCCCCCGGTTGCCGAGACTCTGGAGCCCTCATTTCTGGACGGGGTGGTCCAGTCCCTGTTCCCGCGCAGGGGCAACTTCACCCCGCCAGTGATGGGCCCAGCGCTGGAGGAGGCTCCGCCGCCGCCGGACGAGGAAGCGGAGGAGGCCCCGCCTGTCACGGAGTCGGAACTTGGCGCGGCGATTCTCCGCATCCGCGCCAAGAAAACGGCTCCGGGCCCCGACGGCGTGCCTGCAAGAGTGGTGGCAATCGCCGCCGCTCAAATGCAGGAGCGGTTTCGGGACCTCTTCAGCGCATGCTTTGCGTCGGGGAGGTTCCCGAAGCCGTGGAAGGACGGGCAGCTGTGCCTCCTCCGCAAGGAGGGCCGCCCGGCAGACTCCCCCTCGGCATACCGGCCCATCGTCCTGCTCGATGAGGTCGGTAAAATGTTCGAGGGGATAATAGCTGCCCGCCTAAAGGGCCACTTGCGGGACATCGGGCCGGACTTGTCGGACGCTCAGTTCGGTTTTCGGGCTGAGCGTTCCACCGTGGACGCGCTGGCCTGCCTCAAGGGCCAGGTGAAGGAGGCGGTGGAAGCGGGGGACGGATTGTTGGCCGTGTCGTTCGACATAGCCAATGCCTTCAACTCCGTTCCCCACTCCACCATCCTAGAGGCGCTCCGATTCCACGGAGTGCCTCGATACCTGCGCCGTCTGCTGGCCAGCTACCTGGAGGACCGGGCGGTCCTCCTGGTAAATAGGTCTGGACAAGTCCGGCGATACGCCGTCGAGGCCGGCGTTCCGCAGGGGTCGGTCGTGGGACCTCTCCTCTGGAACGTCGGCTACGATTGGCTCCTGCGGGGAGCTCTCCTCCGAGGCACGAGTGTCGTCTGCTACGCGGACGACACTCTCCTCACCGCCCGGGGGGGGAGCTTCAGGGAGGCGGCCAACTTGGCCTCGGCGGGTGGATCCTTGGTCGCGGGGAGGATCCGCCGCCTGGGACTTACGGTGGCGCTGCACAAAACCGAGGCCGTGTTTTTCCACGGACCTCGGCAGCGCCCCCCACCTGACGCCCACATCTTCGTGGAGGGCGTCAGAATCGAGGTCAAGGCCCAGATGAAATATCTGGGCCTCGTACTCGACAGCGGGTGGCGCTTCGGCCCGCATTTTGGCGGGCTGTCGTCGCGCCTGCTGAAAACCGCGGGCGCCCTCTCATGGCTGCTTCCCAACCTGGGGGGGCCCAGTGCACGATGCCGGCAATTGTACGCCGGCATCTTGAAGAGTATGGCCCTCTACGGGGCCCCTATCTGGGAGGACTCCCTCCAGAGGAGGGAGAACGCCGCCGCCTTACGGGCGCCCCAGAGGGCCATAGCTCAGCGGGCGGCGCGGGCCTACCGCACGGTGGGCTCCGCGGCAGCGTGTGCTCTGGCCGGCACCCCGCCTTGGGAACTCGAGGCGTGGGTGCTCGCCAGAGTATACGAGTGGACGGCGGGGCGGAGGGCGAGAGGGGAACGCCCCGCCCCGGAAGAGCGGGAGGCCGTCCGGCGGGAGGCGAGGGACGCCATCGTCGTCCACTGGACGCGGGACCTCGCCACCGCAGTCTTCGGCCGCCGAACCGTCGACGCGATCGGGCCGGTCCTGCGAGACTGGCTCGAGCGGTCGCACGGGTTCCTCTCGTTCCGTCTGGTGCAGGTGCTGTCCGGGCACGGGTGTTTCGGATCGTACCTGCACCGGATCGGACGGGAGGAGACGCCGTCGTGCCACGACTGTGGCGCGGCGGAGGACACGGCGCAGCACACCCTCGAGGTGTGCCCGTCGTGGACGGAGCCGCGCCGCAGTCTCACTGCGGCGATCGGACGGGACCTCTCACTCCCCGGTGTGGTTAACGCCATGCTGAGGGACGAGGGGTCCTGGGCGGCAGTCGCCTCCTTCTGTGAACACGTCATGTCCCAGAAGGAGGCGGCGGAGCGCGCGCGGGAGGTCGACCCTCACGCGGCGCCGCTCCGAAGGCAGAGGAGGGGTCGGAGAAGACGTCAGTATGACAGTCATCTCCGCTTAATTACATTCAATACTCTTCACTTAATTACATTGTTTGGTATTGATTTGTATATTGATTATTGCATGCGTGCTCCCACATTGGACACGTTACATTATGCTAGGTGCTAGGTAACTTAAAATCCACGTGAGACCATCTCTTATTATAATTTTTTTTTTTTTTTTTTTTTTTTTTTTTTTTTTTTTTTTTTTTTTTAGGCTTATTTATTTACTTAAATCTTAATTTATTTTTTATTTCACTTTAATTTTTATGTACACAAAATTAAAATAAACATTTGACTGATAACTGCATGGCAAAGTGAGCGCCACCATCGGCAAGCCCTTACGTGACTTTGACAGACTCACTCTGCCGTGCAGTTTTACACAAGAAATTTGTATTTATTTACTTAAGTCTTAATTCTTAATTTATAATTTATATATAACTAGGGATACACATATGCGACATTTCACTGATAACTGCCTGGCGAAGCGAGTGCCACCATCGGCAAAAACTTTTACGTAAGTATGACAGACTCACTCCGCCATGCAGTTTTACACAATATTTTTTATTTATTTTATGGAGTAGTTTGGGTTGGGGGTTGGGTTTTGGGGTTTGGATGGGGACTACGTGCGTCGACTGACCAGGGACTTCGCTAGCCTGAGTAAAGCCTCCACGACAATCGCGTCTCGATGCTGCATGGCCGTCTTCAGGTTGTATTCGACGACCGTTTTAGTAGGCGCATCCATCGCTCTCTTTGCAAAGCGGCCTGTGGCGTCATCGGCGTCGTCGGTGTAATAGACGCAACTGACTGTATGTCTCGACACCGCCACTACCGCGTGAGAGATGCTGTCGTGGATTTGGAGCCTCCTGGACTTGGTGTTGATGATAATCACGCTGTCGAAGGTCAAACCCTGGGCCTCGTGAATGGTAAGAGTTCGCGACCCTTCGCCGGACCCGTATCCCTGGCCGACAAGAGAAGCTTTCTCCTCCTGCGTATGAACCAGGAACAGGGTGTTCTGGGCAGTGTTCGGTATTTGCGCTCCCGTATACCCTTCGACGCTCAGTGAGTGGACCCGCGACAGCGACGACTTTGAGGAGTATATACCGGAGTATATCTCGCTGAGTGCGAAAGCCACATCCATCGGATTGCGGTGCGTGCAGAGTAGCTGCTGGGTTATACCAGCCACCATGTTTGGACGGGTATACCTTAACTCGAAAAGGTTCTCTCTGTCCAAAAATGGTAGCTGGTTCACGTCTCCGATGAGGACAACCTCGCTTGCTCCCGACAACTTTACTGCCATGACTATGGCCCCAAAATGGTTCATTAGAGCCTCGTCTACCGTTAGGCGGTAGCATTTCTCTTCATTTTTGAACCCGTTGACTAAGATTGAGGCCATAGTGCGCACCTTTGTCTTTACTCGGTCTCCCAAGCGGTGCGCAAGCTTCTCTCTGAGATCTTTGGCAGCTTCGGTCGTCGTGGTGGCTACAACGTCTTTCTCCCCATCGAAGTGTTTCACCACCCAGGTTGTCTTGCCGCAACCCGGAACTCCGTTTACCCACCTGATATTGGGTACCGTCCAATGTTCCTGCGGTGCTGTTTTATCAGGGATCCCGGAGATGGACTGTGCCATTTCAAGGATCCTATCGTCCAGCATGATCTTGGTGCATTTGGCGGTAACCACTATCGGGTCGTCGTCTGATGCTTTATACTTTGGCCTTCCCACGCGCTCCGTTTCCTCCTCGTCCAGGGCCACGAAACCATTCTTTGCGCTATAGGCTGCCATGTACGACCCCGCCATTTCCCCTTTAATGACTAAGGATTTGACGTTGTCATACACGGCTGCCCCAGCCTCCTCGAGCAGAACCCTTAGCAGTCCTTCTGTGTTTCTGTGGAAGGTCTGCAGGATCTTCTTGCATGTTATGAGATTGACCTCTCTGGTCGCCCTCACAATTGCTACGTACTCGAGGAAAGCGCTCTTCACGTGGTCTGTGGTGCCCGAGTTCACTGCGAGGACAGGTGGGCTGACTTGCCCTTTGTCGGCTCTCGTTGGCGTAGGCTGCCATTGTGCTGGTTTTTTTGGAGATTTCCTAAAAAACCTCTCCACTGCTGCTTCCTGTTTCCCCGTTGGTGATCCGCGGCTAGTGCTTGGGAGCAGTGTGCTGAGGAAAGTGCCGAAGGCTTTCAGGCGACTCCTCGACCTGGTCTGGGCCTCCGGGCTGGTGGTACAGTTTTGCTGTTTTGCAGCTTTTTCGGCAGCTGCCTTCTGCTGGGCCCTCTCTGATCCGCTTTGGGTGGTCGGGTTTGTTGCGGAGCTCGTCGCGCTGGCTGTTGGGTCTCTGGGGGTTTTAAGGAAACTTAGAGTTTCCCCTCTGTCCTCATAGACGACTACCTCATGTTGTTCGGAGGCTTTTAAGCAGCCGAAGCGGTCAGCGACGTCTCCCCTCCCTCCTCCGACCTCCATCGCGTCAATGCTTATAGTGCGGGCTATGACTCGCGTGTCTACCCCGGCCTCCCTGATCTTTTGAAGCAACGAGCATGCCTGAGCGAATGGAGTCTCCTCTCGCCACTCGAGTAATGCGATCGTCTTTCCTTTAAGTCGCATTAGCCGGCATCGGTGAGAGGCTACTTCCACCTGTGGTAGTGCGGCGTACTTACTACCCTTCATGCTCGTTTTGGTGGTGCTTCCGTTGATCAAGGCAGCGAGGCCTGGTGAGATGGGAATACGGGCTGCAGCTCGGCTTGAGCCTATGCAGAAGCCTATACCCAACTTTTCTGCCTCTCTGTTCATGAACAGAGCGACAGGTCGCAGTCTGATGCCTGGAACTCCGTTTCCTCCGCATGCCAGGAGTTCCGTGATGGGCATGATACTAGGGGCTGGTTGTAGGCTGACTTCTGCTGCTGCCACTGCTGCTGGTGCTGGCTGGTCATTTGTGTCAACGTGTGTACCTTGAGTTATGGTGAGTGGTGTGCGTGTTCTGTTTTGTGTTGTTGTTGTCTGTGTTGTTGTTGTTGTATGTGTTGTTGTTGCTGTAGTTGTTATTGTGCTCGGTGCTGTCTGCCTAGATGGTAGTCGGCTTCGACTTTGCGAGGTAGCGTCCGTTTTGTTAGCCTCTGCTGCGACTTTGGCGACTTTGCTCGCGAATGCCAAGAACGGTTTTCTGGTAGCCGGCCTCCCCATGATGGTGTGGAGTGTGGACTGGCTAAGCTGGGTTTCAATTTTGATTTCCAGCTCCATTCTGTCATGGCTGAATCTGGGGCATTCAAAGAGCAGATGCCAGACTGTTTCATCGCAGCTGGGGTCACAGACGCACGAGGGACTGTCTTTGAGATGGAAGCGGTGGAGATACGCTGAGAATCCCCCGTGTCCTGTTAGAACTTGTACATGGACCGGTGTGAGAACTGCGTCTCTGAGTGTCCTTTTTGCCGCTAGGACGTCTGGGAAGAACACTTTTGTGACCGATCCTGTACTCGAGGACTCGTAGCGTGCCTGCCACTTCCTTACAGTCCCCTCCCGTATCTTCCTTCTCACGAACGATACGGGGACCTTGCTGTAGTCCGCTGTCTCTTTTGTGAGGGCTGCCTCCTTGGCCAGCTCGTCCGCTCTCTCATTCCCGGCGGTTCCCACGTGGGCCCTGAGCCAAAAGAACCTGACTTCTCGGCCTTCTTCTCTGATCTTGCGGACGCATCTCTTGATTTGTAGTGCCAGGTGGTGAGTGACAGATGGACTCCTCAGCAGGTCAAGTGACGATCTTGAGTCACTTAAGATGCTTACGGAGGCCGCACTGGATTCACCTGCCATCCTGACAGCTCTGAAGAGAGCGTACATTTCTGATTGGAAGACCGTGTTGTGAGGCTCCAGACCAAAAGTGCTGGACTTGGACTCCTTTCCGTTTTCCCACCAAGTTAAGGCAGCCCCGACTTTCCCCTCTATCTTGCTGCCATCGGTGTATATTTGGGGACCGATTACTTGGTGGGTTTCCAGGGTCTCAGGAGTCATGTCCTCTAGGCGTGCATACTCCGTTGTTGTGAGTAGCGCTGGGTGGGGGTTTTGGGAGTGGTGCACGTTGCACTCCAGCTCGCGGCCCGGCGGTATGAACTCTTGGGAATGTCCCTTTTTGATCTTGAAAAGGGTTGCCGCCTCGATTACCCGGAGATCTAGGGGGAGTTGGCCTGACAGTACAAGTGCCGATGTCAGAGACACCGTGCGGTATGCTTTGCAGATCTTCTGCGCGAAACCTCTCTGCAGCGAGTCGAACTGATTCCTTGTCATCAGTTTCTCGGCTGCAGGGGCCCATGCGCTCGCTGCATACATCACGATGGGCTCTATCACCGACACATATATCGTCCTTATTATCTCTCTGTTGAGACCCCAAGTCACCTTTGCTGCGCATGCAAGCTGTTTGTAGATGTCTGCGGCCCTTTTGCAGGTCGCAGACACGTGCGCGTTGAAGGTGAGCTTAGAGTCTATTGTGAGACCCAGCAACTTGACCTCTTTGACCAGATTCAGCTGGGTGCCCGACATGTGGAGTACCGGATCGTCGTATTTTAGCTTTCTCGTTAACACCATCGCATTGGTCTTGTGCGCGGCGAAACGTAGCTTATTTTGGACTCCCCATTCCGATACTACGTCTAAAGTGTCGTTGGCTGTTTGCTGCAGGGGACCGGTCGAAAAGTCCGAGAAGATAAGGACGACATCGTCTGCGAAGGCTTGGCAGTATACGCCCATACTAGCCATTTTGTGTAGGAGCGAGTCTAGGATAAGGTTCCAAAACGTCGGCCCGGCAATTGAGCCCTGGACGCATCCTTTCGTGGTACCCTTCTCACTAGTCGCTCTGGCGTAGTTGACCCTGATGTTCCGGTCTTCCAGGTATGAGGTGACGAGAGCGTAGATGTTTTTGGGACAGTTTTTGACTACCATCTGTCTTTTGAGTGTTGGCCACCACGCGTTATCGAAGGCCCCCTCTATGTCCAATGATATCAAAAGCACGATCTTTTTGGCTTTGATTTCAGCACGTAAGTGTCCCATTAGGGCATAGAGGGCGTCCTCGGTGCCGCGCTGTGGCATGAACCCGTATTGATTTGTGTTAAGAGTGGGGAGGAAGTGGTACTGGAGTCTGCCTACCAGGAGCTTTTCAATGATCTTTCCTAGGACCGAGAGCAGACCTATTGGCCTGTAGGACTTGGGACTGGTGTAGTCGTCCTTTCCTGGCTTGCGGAGTATGCACACGTGGGCGACCTTCCATTGCTTCGGGAAGTACGATAACGACAGGCACTTGTTGGCCATCATTAGGAACACTTCCCTGTCGCAATTTATCGCCGCTGTGCAGATGTCTGCTGTTAGTCCATCGGGACCGGGAGCTTTTTTCGGGTTTTGGTTTTGGAGAACCATTTCCAGCTCCGCGGTTGTGAAGGGTGGATCGTCAGCAGACAGTCCTTGAGGGTTCTTTTCCTCCGCTAGCCTTCTCAGTGATGTGTGGTACGGCTGTTCGGCATCCGTTGAGTCGTCAGGGTAGAAGGTTTTAGCCAGGAGATCTGCTGATTGCTCTGGACTGAGCGTCTCGCCTGCGGTGTTTCTCAGCAGCGCATCGTCCTGTCTTCTGGCTGTCTTCCTTAGTACCCTGTAGATGCCGTCCCACATGCTCTCTCGGTCCTGCTTCGAGCAGAACTCCTTCCAGTTGGTTGTGGCAGCTTCCATCGCTGCTGCGGTGTATGTGTTCTTTGCCAGTACATATTCCTCTATGGTGAAATGTCTCCGGCTTGCGGCTGCATTCCGGATCCTTCTCTTCTTCGTCAGCGCATCTTTTTGGAGACGATCTAGAGAATGGCTCCACCATGGGGGCTTGGCGTCGTATTTAGGCGACCCCAGTTTTGGGATCGCTTCCTCACATGAGCGGTGGATGTTGCGGACGTAGATTGTGATGAGAGACTCCAGATCCTCTGGGTTCGAGACGGCCGAGACTCTGACTGATGTTATGTCATTGTCCGCCAGGCTGGTCTTGAAGTGCGTGCTGAAGTCGGACCACTTTGCCTTCTTGGTGTTGTAGATGCGCGTCGAGATTCTGCTTAAGGGTTCCAAAGCCTTTTCTAAGCGCATCGAGAAGGTTATTGCGTTGTGGTCGGAAGTTATTACACTCCTTTCAACCCGCCACTCTTCGACCTTGCCTAGCAGTGACAGGCTGCATACCGTCACGTCGACGTTGCTTGTACACCACCTGTCTCCTCTGTAGGTCTCGAACGTCGGTGTTTGACCTGTGTTGAGGATGTGGAGATCCCGCTCATTGAGGAATGAGTTGTACGCCGCCCCGCGATGGTTTTCGGAGACACTTCCCCACCACTGGCTCCAGGCGTTTATGTCTCCTCCCACTATGGTGTTTTGTGTGCGTAGTTTTTGTAGAGTTGCATTTGTTGCCGAAAGGTAGGGTTCGAGTTCCTGGTCACCTTCAAAATAGACCGATAGCACCCCGAAGCTGAGCTGGCCGACCTTCAGCAGGACGGCGGAGATGTTCTCGGTCACAAGCTGGGGGTCGTGGATGACCTCCAGGTTGTTCCCGAAGACAACGATCGCCGCCTTTACTGGTTTTTGTCGGTTGAGGCTGCACTGGATGACTTGTGTGCCGGGGTTTTGTTTCATCACACCTGTTCTTCCTACGTAGGGCTCTTGAACAAGTGCTACTGAAACTCCCTTTGCCTGAGCCGCCATGTAGAGTTCTTCTGTGGCCAGCTTGGAGCGCTGAAGATTGGCTTGGATGAACTTCAATCTTGGTTTCGGTCTTGTTGTGTTTTGAAGGGTGACTGGTTGGCTGTTTGCGGTTTCTTGGTCGCCCTTAGCAATAGGAAACGCGCGACCTCGCTATACCATCCCATTTTTGGCGTTCCGGGCAGTTTTCGCTGAACGCTGTATGTGCCAGGTCGCTGTCCGTCCTGTGTGCCACCTTACAGTTGATGCAGGTGGGCAGTTTGCCGTCAGCCCGAGCGAGGCAGTCCCTACTGCTGTGCGCTCCACTGCAGTGACTGCAGGCTTCTTTGCCGGCCTTGCATAAGGTCCTATTGTGACCATAGGCAAGGCACTTTGAGCACTGTACTAGCGGGGACTGGTCCACAATCGGGCACCGCTTGATGCCCACATGCACCTTCTGCACCTGCGTGTAGCACTTCCAGAGCTCCGGCGAGAGCTCCAGGACAGGGTGGCACTCATGGGGGTTTCTCGCGCGCTTCCTGTAGCGCACCCTTATAGTGTGTCCATTCACAGCGACGTCCTGCAGAAGGTGTTTGTTCTGCGCCTTGAGATGTTCGACTATCTCCTCGTCGCTGTAGCTAGACAACACTCCCTTAATGCACACCAAGGGGTTTTGTGGCTTCGGCTCCTGGACCTTTAGCCCTGCGTTCGACTTGAACTGATCTCTGATCAGGTTCAGATCCGTCTTACTGGCGCACCTCAGAACCACTTTCTGGTTCCGCGCCTTCCGGACTGTGTCAACCCGGGCTCCGCTTTTCTTAAGGTCCAGGGCAGTCCTGATCCTCTCGATCACATTATCCCCAGTGTGTCGGGGGTCCGTCGACGAGACGATCAGGGTATGATTGGGTTGAGTGGGTGGTTTCGGGGGCTTGGGTGTGCTGGCGACCTGGGCAAAGGTTTTGGGGCCTTGTTGTTGTGGTAGCGGTTTCTCCGCTTTGCCCAATTCCGCTACCCCTTTCTCGATGTTTTGGAGGGTCTTTTTTACCTCCCCCGACTGCCAGTTCCGCTTCCAGATTCAGCGCCAAGGGCGCCTGGATCGTCGGTTCCTTATCACGCAGTACGCGGAGGTCTGCTGAGACCATCTCCAGCCTTTCGTATAGTGGCTTCAGTTGTGGTGTAATGTTGAGTGGTGGTTGTGGTGGTGGGGGGGAAACTATGGGCCTATTCACGATGGCCTGCAGTTGTAAGTGTACCCTCAGCAGCTCCTCCTCAAATTTGGCGGCAGTCAGGAGGCCCGTCTCTGGCTCTGGGCAACTAAGGTCCGGTTGCATAATCCTGGGCTGGGTGAGGTCTTCCTTGAGCCTTTCCAAAGCCTTACGGAGCACGTCCAGCTGGTTTGAAATGCTGGTCACATTAGTATCAAGGCGTGAGAGGCCGGCCAACATCGAATCCCACTTGGGATCCCCCGGGGCGCTTGCGATCTCTTGCCTTGTTCTCTCGTGCTCCCTCTGGTTTTGGAGGCTCGCGGTTGTGACCTCATTTTTCACCTCCTTGATGCCTTTGAAGGCTTCAAGCGTTTCGTGACCCAGCCATTCCCGGATCCCTTTTGCCTCTTTTTTCGTCTCTGAGACGTCCATCCTCATGAGGGAGAGCTCGCCCTTCATTGCCATTAATTCGCGATTATGAGCCCTCTCGACCCGCACTAGCTCTTGGGCGTGTCGAGAGCGTTCCTTCTCGAGATTACACTTGTGACGCGATCTCGAGTCAGCGAGTGACAGGGCCGTCTCGTAGAGGCCCTGAAGGCACTCATGGGCTGTGGCCTTGCACTCCCTTTTCATATTGCCTGCCGCTTCCAGGGCGTCCTTCCCTTTTTGGAGGAGATCGTTGGCCTCTCGCGTAGCCAGGTCCATCTCGACCCCGGTACCTCTTCTCGGCGTTCTATAGAGGAGGCTCGGCCGCCCACTTGGTGGTGCTTGGCTCTCTGAGGAGGCCACCGAGCTTTCCTCGTCTGAGATGATCTGGCGGGGGGGGGAGATGCCACACTGCTCCCAGTTGATGACAATTTCAGCGACCCTAACATGTTCTGGGTTTGTCGTCTCGGGCGTGGTTTGTACTGGCGGTGCCCTGTTTGCTACGTCCGGCTCCGACGCAGCCTTTGGCACCTGTGGCGTCTGCGACGGACGCGCCGACTGTTCCGAGACCACCGATTTAGCCGTGTTTTTGAGTACTTTTTCCCTAAGGGATTTAGGGGCTTTCGCGGCCTCCGTGGTCGTTTTGCGGGAGGTGATGGCAGGTTTGGAAGACATTTTTTATAGCTAATGCCTTAAATGCTACAGTTATAATTATATAATTAACGTATTGCTTAAATGCTAATTTGTACTTTAAGAAATATTTTATAAATGTGCCTGTTATTATTATTATTTATTTTTTTTTTTTTTTTTTTTTTTTTTTTTTTTTTTTTTTTTTATGAGATGGACTCACGGATGCTTCCGCTGTTGTTCTGCGTCTGCTGTCCGATGAGGAGCCCGATGCAACCAGAACTCGATGATGTGAGCCCTGTGTGCGCTCTGGTGGTGGTTCGCAGTGGAATTCTGCAATGCCGCCGGATTGCTGCTTGTGTGGTGCCGAACTTCAGGATTCTGTTGGAGCCAGATGAAAGAACTCTTCGAGCCCTTTCAAACGAGCCCAAACTCGGCTTCCTAGGTCCAACGGGTCCGGAGCTACGTCGCGGGGGGGTGAGGTAGCCCTGAGGGGGGTCGGGGGGGGGGAGGTTTCGTGGGGAGTCGAGGGGGGGTGAGGGGTATGGGAGGGGGGGGGAGGTTTCGTGGGGAGTCGATGGGGGGGGTGAAGTGGTTGAGGAGGGGGGGGGGGGTCACTCGATGTGAGGGAAGAGGTTGGGGGGGTCAGCAGTACCCTTGCTCGGGTCTCTGACAAAATACGGGGGGGGGGGGGGGGGGGGGGGTTTGGGGGGGGTGAGGGTGAAGGGACTCTTGGTGGCTCAGGGAAGATCCTGAAATCCCAAGTAGGATGAGCCCAAGCTCGGAGGGTCTAGGTCAAGGGGTTCAGGAGTTCCCTCGGGGCTTACCTGGTAGCACTCCGCGGAGTCGTCACGCTGATGACTGGTTTTCTGAGAGATTCCTCGGCCGGCTTCGGAGTCTTCAGTGCTGGCTTGTTGTGCGTCACACCTCGTGGCGGAAAAGTACTTGGGAAAAAGTGAGGTTACTTTTACACTAAAAACAACGTGTTTTTGTGTTTTCCGTGCCTTAATAACTCCCAAGTCCCAGCTCCGATTTTGATGATCCTGGTGTCAATGGATTGGCCTTTGCCGCGTCTCTCAGAATTAATGTTTGCAGAACGACTCCACTGACGTTTCCCGAGTTATTCTCCTCTGAAGTTGCGAGGGTCCCGCTCCGCAGCCCGTGATCGTAGACACTTGCCCACACGTTTCCCGGCTAATCAAAACTGCACAATTCCACTGGTAACTTTTTGGCGCACTTAACTCAACGCGTGTAATTTTGGCGAATTTTTTACGCGGAGCTGATGTTGTTGTTGCGATGTTTGATCGGTTACTGGGTTAGGTTAGGTTAGGTTAGGTTAGGTTAGGTTAGGTTAGGTTAGGTTAGGTTAGGTTAGGTTAGGTTAGGTTAGGTTAGGTTAGGTTAGGTTAGGTTAGGTTAGGTTAGGTTAGGTTAGGTTAGGTTAGGTTAGGTTAGGTTAGGTTAGGTTAGGTTAGGTTAGGTTAGGTTAGGTTAGGTTAGGTTAGGTTAGGTTAGGTTAGGTTAGGTTAGG
>LR990947.1:600000-881020 GCA_905163415.1 Noctua fimbriata
TCTGATTTTTCGGATTCATGTGCGTATTGTATAATTATCACTTGCTTCAGTGAAGGAAAACACTGTGAGGAAACCAAACATGCCTGAAAAATATTTCTCGACGGCATGTAAAGCCAAGTCAAAGGTCCATGGGCGGCATAAAAAGTACGACACCAGGTTAGGCACTAACCACACGAAAAAGAAAGATGTATAAGAAAGGCATTCATACAACTTCAACTTTAAGATCTAGATGTGCAGTCAGATATATTAATTGTTAAGCCGTCAATATGCCGTGATATGGCCATTTCATACAACTGCCAAAGAATGACAGCTGTGATTTGAAAATACAGACAAGTTGATGTCAATTTGCTTAACAAATATTACCACAACATTCCCCAACCGATCCGAACCAAGTAAAACATCTTCTCCTAAGTAAAAACCCATTGCAACTTAAGTCTCAATACAAAGTGTACTTAGGAATCCCTGCTTACCTTCCCGCCAACTTTTCTTTTACCGAATTGAAAACAACTTGCGTTCGAGTTAAATTCAATTTTACAGTTGCTGTAAAAGAAATAATGGAAGATAAAGAAATGTTGTTTATGCATAGTTGAGCGGGAAAAGAAATGGTAAGGTAAAAAAAATAGCTTAAGAGGTAGTTAATGTAATGGTTCTAACGTGGGGGTTGTTAAAGGGGGTGAGATATGTGTCAAGAGGGTTGAAACGTCTTCCTATGTGGTTTTAAGATGGCAATAGGTATTCTAAAAGTATTTTCTAAGAGCTCATGAAAATTTAGAAAAAGAAATTGGTATAAGAACATGGAGTTGGATTTAAAAAGCAAGTCTGCTTGCTTTTTAAATCCAACTCATGAAAATTTAGAAAAAGAAATTGGTATAAGAACATGGAGTTGGATTTAAAAAGCAAGTCTGCTTGCTAATAAAGATTCTTGAAAACTAAGCCACTAACTACCCCACGCACAACCCAACAACTATCAACAACACAAACTGCCCATTCTCCACTTCACCCCTCACCATTCACAACAACACCCCCACAGACCAACAACTACATTTCACCCCCATCATAATTAACAGGCCTATGAAAAAAATCGACGTGAAAAATGCTGCTTGCATTTTCCCTATTTTTCTTAAGTCTTCAAATTGTAAAAGCCTCTCGCGGAATAATAGAGGGGTATGCAGAAGTGGTGCTTGTGTCGAGACCGCTACTGAATGGGAAGGACCCTTGGGTACCAGACATTTGACGGAACTGCATTTTTTTTTCAACGTAATTGGTAGGTGACTACACTTGCTCCTATAAATTCACCAGGTAATTATAGTTTTTATGTTTCAGTTCTTAATTATGAATTTGGATTTAATTAGGGAGGAAATTCCAGGAGTTAACAATTCTTTTTCATTCCATTAAAATGTAATGTGGGTAGTTACTTCTTACAGAATGCTATGAAGTTGGAGCCTTGCGTAGGACCTACTTAGTGTTAGTTATTGGGTTTTTAAAAAGAGGGTTGTGATATTGGTTTTTTTTTTATTTTTTCACACAGTCGTTATTTTATATCAACAAAAAAAATGTCTGGAAGCTAAACCAATATTTCCATTTTTGATCAAACTATTACTGCTTTTCTTTTTTTTCAAAAAAATCAGATAAAGATAGGTACATTGACATTAATTAATATTTCAAAGGCAAAATACGAAACAACCTATTCAGTGATTCGAAAATGTAAAATGTGAACTCAAAATGAGAGAAATATGCAAAAACGGCATCGAGATGCAATATTAATTATTTGTAAAAACATTTTTCAAGAATAGTATTTGCATTCTGATTTTTAATATTTCAAGCACGAGTGTGTTCGTTGGCAGTTAGAATACAAATTATGTAGTTTATTTATGTTTTTGATAATATTGCTTTGCATATTTTAACGTTTTATTTGATAGATGGCTAGAAAAGAAAACTTTTCGATTAAACCTTTACAACAAGATCATTCTTTTTTTCTGCTGGACATTGTAACTTTACTAGCTCAAACTATAATAATTTGCAATCTCATTTTAGATGCCTTATCTTAAAACAGCAGATTAAATGAATCTTCAATAATAAAAATCGGAAATCGAAAGGAACCTACTTCTATTAATTAGACAACGTTGAATTTCTTTAAAGTCCAGTTACTATTTGAGTTCAGGTTATTCACCCGTCCACCAGTTCTACTTACCCTCCCAAATCGATAGCCTAGGCAATAAACTTTGACAATAAAATATACGGCTCTCAACCTAGACCGAGATTCAGGAAAAATGGGTGTTATATACCTTTGTGTATGTATGGGCTATTGGATGGATATCTATCACTACCTTTTGTGTTGGCAAAAGCTATTTATTATCAATACATGAGACTTGAATAATGTTTTTTATTGGGATTCTAGAGTTGCGATACGGATTTATAAAATAAATCAGTTTTATCCAACAACATGAATTAATAACACGCCTGAAACCCCCGAAGGGTTAGGCAGAGGTGTACCTAATAGTACACCCACATTTCTCTCCATGTAATAGGGGGCGAGCCTATTGCCAAATCCAGACTCCGTGGCTGCTACTGAGAAATTCTTGATGGAAAAACCCAATAACACTTTGCCCGACCCGGGAATCGAACCCAGGACCTCATGCTCAGCAGTTGTGCTTGCGACCGCTAGAACAACGAGGCCGTCAAATTTTAATTAATTACCTAACATGAATTTGTCATAATAATTAATTGTATTTAAAACTGACTTTCCTGCTACATTTCGATTTTTTACAATAACATTGAAGATGTTCCACGCAATATGGTAACAAGCATACCAACTTTAATAATGATGTTAAGCCATAATCCCACAAAAATAATGACCAATTTCACCAACCACAAAATTGCATGACAACATAATCTGACACATCCCTCATAAATTAAAAAGTAACATTCCCATAAAACCGACAACCCTCAAACTGTGAAATACGATAATTAAAATATTATCCCGTAAAAGCCATCGTTTTGAGTGGGTGATTTAAAAAATGAGCTCATTTCACCCCCTAGGGGTTGAGCCTAAAACTGAGGCATTCAGGTTGTGCGCCACTTCACCCCCTTGGGAAGAGGGTAGTTAGCATTCATTGGATTCTCGACAATGCTCCGATTTTCCATTGATTTTTTGTTTTGTTTTTTCCTGTATTGTTTACGACTGTACTTGAATTAGTTTGAAACTTTGCTGTATACTCGTAGATTGGTTAATGGAAAATCAGGTTTGGCTCTGTTGAGGCTATTTTTGTAAAGTGCGTAGAAAATGTTTTTTTTTTTCTCGAGTATTATCAAGGTCTTAACATCATGCTGTGATGCCTTTGTGGTGTGACCGTTGGACTACCAAGTCAAGTCATTCAGTCTCAAGTTCGAACCCAAGATTCAAGACCTCTGATTTTTCTGTTTTTTTTTTTCTTTTTTTTTTCTCATTTTTTTAGAATTATCACTTGCTTCGGTGGAAAGGAAAATATCGTAAGAAAACGAGCATGCCTGAGAGATGCTTCTCGATGGCATGTAAAGCCAAGTCAGAGGCCCATGGGCGGCATAAAAACTCTGACACCAGGTTAGGCACTGACCATACGTTAAAAAAACAAGGTCTTAAAGTATGAAGGGGTTCTATAGTATAATTATAGGATGTTATTTTTGGTGGATTTTTTTGTTGTTATCCCCGTTATAAATGCGTAGCGGCTTACCACAATTCCACGAGTATGGGATCAAATCAGAAATAATAATACCCACATCCTTTCCGGGAATAGGTATCATGAAAACTGTAAATACAATCATTATTTATTAAAATCCAAACAATAAGATTCTTAACGACTATAACACACAACGGGATGAAACCCATTGTGCTCAAAAACACATAGGAAGGTCGCAAAAAAACGCCATTCATTGCAGTCCCATAGAATTTTCAATTAAAGCCATGAATCTTGTAGCACAACGCATGGGGCAAGCCTGTCCTATGGTCACCATTGAACTGCTCGTTCGGACGTCCGATGGGTTTTTGCTTTTATTTTTAAAACCTATTGAAAGAGGGTTAATGAGTCCTATTATGTGAGACTGTGTTGGTGTCTGTTGGGGGGTGAAATATATAGTTGTTTGGGGTGAAATATTTTAGGGCGGTGGTATTTGTGTTTTGTTTTTGGGGAGTTTACAGACACATCACGTTAATATTTAAATAGGAATAGTCAATTGTTTGGAGCTGAGGACTAATCTAGCAAATAATGTCAAATAACTTGAAAAGGTTAATAATAAGCTTAGTAAGTTGTGTGTTAAGTTGAGGATAAGTTGTTGGAATTTATCTAAAAACGATTCAGTCGATATTAGATAAATTTCAACAACTTATTCAACTAAAATGCCTCAACGTTTTTAATGAAAAATATTGAAATATAGAAATGCCTGTTTTTAATGTAATTTATATCTGTTTTCATGACTCTGTAAGTACTTATCCTCCATCTTGTCGACGATAAGTACACTCTTACCTCTAATGGCTCTTACAACTCCACGCATCTCTATCAAATATAATTTCAAAGATTAATTACAAGAGCATTTAAAAAAAAATAACATTTATTTCCTACCCGTAGCCATGTAGAGCATCTCTATGTCAACACTCGTGTGTAGGGCTCTATATAGAGCATAGAGCGTGCAATTTTATCAAGAGGTTCTATGTCATGTGGGTTTATGCATTGTGACTTTTATGTGAATTGTCATAAGGTTGACATTTCAATGATAAAATTATATTCGTGAAAAGCAAAAACTATGGTAGAGTAGTAGAAAATTACTGTTTGTTTTGAACTTAAATAATATTTAACATAGTTACGGTAGGTGCATCTGGTTAGACTGCAAGCCGACCCCAACATAGTTGGGAAAAGGCTAGGCAGGTGATGATGATGTTTGCCATAGTCGCTTGTATGAGCAAATGTATAAAAGTGGACGGAGGAAAAAGAAGCAACCAGTGTAGCAGTCGTCCAGTTGTTTCTCTCTACCCACTTAAGACATATGAAAATACTTCCACTGAAGTAGTTGTATGTTCAGGCTATGTTATTATACATTCCTTTATTCATTTTATGTACTTATTTTCCATATTTTTAAATATTTCTAAAAAAAAAACCATATAAAAAATTGTGCTCCGCCGGTAGCGTGAGCAGGGTCCAAGCTACCGGTGGTTAGGGCTCCAGAGACAGGAACCTCCTCACAATACGAGCCGTAACGAGGAGTACTGCCTTCTGAATCAGGCCCTTGATCCAACCGCCTAAGGAGAGCCTCGAAAGATGGTCGTCGAGGCTCTTGGCTATAAGGCCATTGGCCGTCACGACGATCGGCGCAATGATAGCCGAGTTCACATTCCACATGTCGACAACCTCATGTGCCAGTGCCAGTCGAGATATTTTATTTGTTTCTCTTTCTCAGCTTTCACGAGGTTCTCGTCATATACATTATTGTTATTATACATATTTATTTTACCATCAAACTTTATCATATTTATTCTCCTGTCCTTATCCCAATTTATTTGGGGTCGGCGCAGCAAGTCTTCGTCTTCCATTACCATCGAATTTATGGTACTTAATATTAATAACTAGCTTAAATACCCCCGGCTTCGCTCGCGTGGAGTTCGGTAAATATCCCACAGGATCGTACTACCCGTATAAAGAGTAATGCGTGCATTCAGGTAATAAACATTCTGCCAAATTTCACTAAAATCCTTTCAGCAGTTTTAGCGTAAAGAGTTACAAATATCACATATACTAGTTGTAAGATAGATACTTTGTAAACGTATATTATAAGTAACATAACATAACATCACGCTTGGATTCCCCGCATGGTTAGGGAGACGTGTTCCTAATAGTAAACCCAAATTTCGACAGGTATATATATGTAAGTCCCTTGTAATAGGGAGCGAGCCAATTGCCATCAACTGGGCATGAATCCAAACTTCGTGGCTGCTACTGAGAAGTTTCTGATAGTAAAGCCCAAAACCACTTTGCCCGACCCGGGAGTCGAACCCAGGGCCTCATGCTCTCGGCGGCGGCGACCTCTCGCGCCCGGCCCTGGTTCAAGCCATGGTCCGGAGCGAGAGGGAATGGGAAGCCGTCACCTCCTTCTGCGAAGCAGTCATGCTAGTGAAGGAGGTGGCGGAACATGAGAGGGAAAGAGCCTCACGTCCCAGCCGCCGCGGGAGGCGCCCTGGGCGTCGGGGGTCACGTGGTGACCCCCGGCCACCGTATGCGCGGGCCTGTGGACGGCGAGTTATGGGCTAGCTCGCCGTCCGGCCGTTTTATGACGACAGGCCGTGTCGCGGCGTGTTCGTGTTCCACGCGCGCCTCAATGACATATCAGCAACCACGTAGGGGTCCGCACGGGCCGATGCCTGCCAGGGCTGCGGGACTGTTCGAAAGAGATACCGCGGCCCTGGAACACAAAGGGCAAAGAAGGAACATGGATGGGTTTTAGTCAGTACAAGTCTGACACTCCCTTCCACACCGCCCAGAGTGGGGGGGGGGTCATTTGATGATTTCACATCGTAAAAAAAAAAAAAAAATAGATACTTTGTAAACGTTTATTATAAGTAACATAACATAACATCACGCTTGGAATTCCCGCAGGGTTAGGGAGAGGTGTTCCTAATAGTACACCCAAATTTCGACAGGTATATGTAAGTCCATTGTAATAGGGAGCGAGCCAATTGCCATCAACTTTGCATGAATCCAAACTTCGTGGCTGCTGCTGTTACTGAGAAATTCCTGATAGAAAAACCAAAAAGCATTTTGCCCGACCTGGGAATCGAACCCAGGACCTCATGCTCAGCAGTCGCGCTTGCGACCACTAGACCAATGAGGCAGTTCTAGTTTATTATAAGTAGTTTTTCTTCATTCATGATAAAATATAAACATATTCTAATATTTCTTTGAGGTTAGGTTTTCCTTATCCACAAAAGCTCCAAGTGTTCAGCGTGTGGGTGGTACAATGGGTCCCGCGGAGTTAATATTTTAAGAATCTTTCTTTCTTTGTTAATGGAATATTATAATTATATTACTATATACATTAGAAATTTTGATGAAATTTTACACTCATCATCTGCCTGCCTTTTCCCAACTATGTTGGGCTCGGCTTCCAGTCTAACCGAATGCAGCTGAATACCAATATTTTACTTGGAGCGACAGCCTATCTGACCTGCACAACCCAGTTCATCATTTCAGCCGAAATACGTCCACTGCTGGACATAGGCCTCCCCCAAGAAGGGGGGTTTTGCCATAATCGCCACGCTTGGCAGGCGGGTTGGCGATCGCAGTATGGTTGTTATAAAACACAGAGAACGCTGCTGCCCATTCTCTGGTAAGTCCCTTAGTCGCCTGTTACGACACCCACGGGAAGATATGGGATGGTGCTATTCTTTACGTCCGGACACCATACAGAACAACCCAGTTAGTACTGGGTAATACGATAGCCCTTGGTAAGACTTGTTGTCAGACTTGACTACCTGCCATCATCTTCCTGTCCTTGTCCCATGTTACTTGGTGTAGGCGCAACACGTTTTTTTCTAACATTCTCCTCTGTCAACCGTCACGCTATCATTTACTCCATTAACTTTCATATTATTCCTCACACAATCCATCCATCGTTTCTTTGGTCTTCCTCTCTCTGTCTATTCATAAACGACTACCTGTAACGACTGTCAAAGATCTATAAACGACAGCTGTAACTAACGGCTTAACTTGTTTAACTCACAAAATTTGTGTACATTCAGCTACACAACTCAGCCTTCTTTTGAAAAAATAGGCGTGATGTTATGTAGATACTCTAATAGTCATTTTTTCTTTGAATATGATCAATCATTAGCCTTGAAAGCGGATACAAAAACCCTGAAATACAATTGTTCAGTTTTCATAATACAAGATTGATTGACTTACAGTAATCTAATCAGTGTTGTACCTCGTATTGTTGGGAAATGTTTTTCATGAAACATAATAATAATTTATGGAATACATCCCTACTTATTGGTAATTTACTTTCGATGAGATAAATTTATAAAAGCGGCTATAGAATTTGGTACAGAGTTTTGTGTGTTATTTTTATTGATAAAATAAAGAAGGCCTAGTGGTTGTAAGCGCGACTGCTGAGAATGAGGTCCTGGGTTCGATTCCCGGGTCGGGAAAAGTGTTTTTTGGTTTTTCCATCAGGAAATTCTCAGTAGCAGTCACGGAGTCTGGATTTGTGGGCAATAGGCGCCCCCTATTACATGGGACTTAAAGATAACTGGCGAAATGTGGGTGTACTATTAGGTACACCTCTGCCTAACCCTTCGTGGATTACAAAGCGTGATGTTATGTATGTAAAGAAACAGAGAACGTATTATTTGCAGGATTTAGGTTTCAAGGTTAAATTACAGGCTAATTAAACATTATTCTTCCATATTTGAATCTGAAAGCAAAATGAAAAAGGAAAGAATTTAAAACAAACATGGGTTAAGTGACAACGTTAAGAAAATCTACGAAATTATATTCACATAAAAACAAGCATCTAACTACAGTAAAAATGTAAAAGCCCTAATTTTTGCTTCAAAATTAGCGAGTGAATGAACGAATGATATATAAATGAAAAACATCGTCCGCTCTTTCATTCAAATGTAAATGCGAACATTTACATTCAAATGAGCCTTTCTGGAATTATTACTGTCAACGCGCAGCCTGACAATTAAAACAATTATTAATATCGCCCCGTTAATATTATAAAGGATGGGCAGGAAAGACCTGTCAGTCGTTACCGGTAAATCTTCAGACTTATCATCTGCTTACCTTTTCCCAATTATGTTGGAGTCAGTTTTCAGTCTAACCGGATGCAGCTGAGTACCAGTATTAGTAGTACTACATGGAGCGACTACCTATCTGACCTTTACAATCTAGTTAGTAAGACCTCTTGGTAAGACTGGTAGTCAGACTTTAAGGCCACGACTACATAACGACTGTCAAAGATCTATAATTGACAGCCGGGACCAACGGCTTAAAGTGCCAATAACCCATCCACAGACCAACCTTCGCAAGCGCGGCTTAACCTGTAGATCGACCCGAGTGGCTGTTATTATTTTGCCACGAGCTCCTCTACCGGTAGTCTGACTACCGTGGCAGTATTACCGAGTATCTGGGCTGAGGCAGTCACTCCATGTAAAATACTGATATTCGGCTGCAACTGGTTACACTGGAAGCCTGTACTGTCCCACTGCTGGGCAAATGCCTCCCCCAATTTCTTCCATGTGTTGTTTTCCCTTGCCTCTTCGAACCAGCCCTCGCGGTATGGGTCCAGATCGTCCCGCCACCTCTGCCTGGTCCGGCCTCGGCGGCGCCGTCCGTCTTCCGGCAACCATCGTGTGGAGACTTTTGCCCAGCGGTCATCGTGCATGCGGCTGACGTGACCTGCCCAATCCTAGTTTAGCCTTCTTGCCGACGTCCACTATGTCCGTATTGGAACGCAGCGTGGTGTTTCGAACCCTGTCTTGTCTTTTGACATCCAGAATGCCCGTTGCGAACATTTTTTTTTTCATATGCTGGTATGTCCTAGCCTGTCGGGCAAAGGCCTCCCCCATATCCTTCCAGGTACTCTTCTCCTGCGCCACCTCGAACCAGCCTTCGTGATCTAAATCCTCTCGCCACCGTTTTCTTGGCAGGCCTTGGCGGCGCTGTGCATCCTCAGGCACCCATCGTGTTGAGACCTTTGCCCAGCGGTCGTTATCCATGCGGCTCACGTGACCCACCCAATCCCATTTCAGCCTGGCAGCCGTTTTGCCTACGTCTGTGATCCCTGCGAACATAATATGTGTCAAAACCAAAAAAAAACGGTAAAAATAACTTTACTTTCGGAATTCGGTGACTGTTTGTTTCATTGACTTATTTCATATTTGCCACGTATGACAATAAAACGTTTCTATACCAACGAATAGATTTCTCAGAATTCTCGCTTACCTATTTTATTAAGGGTCATTGACTTATGTTCTGTGAGCTAACGTATTATTTTTCTTTCTCAGGTATGTTTTTGCTGATTTCTGCGAAAAAGAGAATTGGCTTCGTTTGTGTAAGTATATTTAGTAAGAGTAATGAAAGTAGTAAACTTATCGGTGGAACGATTGGTTACAATATAACGTTCAATAAATTATTCATGTTCTTTGGTCTCGTGGTCGCAAGCATGACGGCTACAGCTGCTACTGCATACAATAAAACAACATAACATCACGCCTGTAATACTCGTAGGGTAAGGCAGAGGTGTACCTAACAACCACAAACGCTAACTACCTACATTCTGAGCAAATAAATGAATATTCTACTTAATTCTATTTTAATATTACAAAAACATTTCGCCAGTTATGTTTTAAGTTGCATGTAATAGGGGGCGAGCCTATTGCCTTCAACCAAACACAAATCCAGACTCCTTGGCTGCTACTTATAAAACTAAATAACACTATACCAGACCTAGAAGCCGAACCCAGGACCACACGTTCAGCAGTCGCACTTGCGACCACTAGACCAACGAGACAATAATACTGGATCCAGGTAATATTAATTTACTAGCTAAGTGTACAACATTTTCCGTCCTCTGCCACGTTATAATAAAAGTTTAAAACCCACCACCTCAATTACCAAGTTACCGCAAGCAGTGTTGTTAAGTAATTCTAAGTAATGCCGTGCTTGAAGCTCATAAACCGACGACGAGATTGGAGGATCGCGTTGTTTGATGCAACACTTGATAAGTGTAATAGAACCATGGTGTACAAAGTTACATGAACATGAGAAATTTGGAGCTCGTGGCTAAATAATAACAGCCGCTCGAATTGATCTTTGGATTAAGCCGCGCTTGCCTAGGTACCAACTCTGTGGATGGATGACCACCTACAAATACCGAGTTTCCTCCGTGCCTCGGAAAGCACGTTAAACTTTTGGTCCCGACTGTCATTTGTAGATCTTTGACAGTCGTTACAGGTAAGCAGTGGCCCGATAGTCTGATAACCTCGTGCCCCGATCTCAATTTATTTGGGGGGTCTGGGTTATATTAGGGAAAATTCAATGATACTGCCCAACCTTAGAATAAAGTCCAGGACCTCGTGTTCAGCAGTAGCGGCTGCAACCGCTAGACTAATGAGGCAGTCTTTGCTGTCAGTTCTCTTCCCTTATCTTTAATTCATACTCATATAAAACAATTATAGATGTACTAACCTAAGGCATCATGAGCGACAGAAAATCCACCACTTCAAAAGTCAAAACTCCATCGTTACCTAAACGCCATATTAAAAGCAAACTGCATAATTACATCAAACATTCACTCAATTGATTCTGTTACAATGTGAACCCATTAAAGACAATGAAAGTCAGGAATAGCGCAAAAAGCAGAAAACGACAGAAAATTCACCCCTGCAAGACGCCATCGCATCGTTACCTAAACGCCATATCAAAACCGAACTGCATATCTCCCCTATTGACTCCATAACAAACAAAGAACAAAAAGACTTCCCCCATCGGACGCGCAGATGCTAACATCAAGTATTCATCCCTGTCTCCAAATAAACGCTGATCCGCAGCATAACGCAAAAACAATAGATTGATTCCGAAGAACAGTCGGACGCCATTCATTGTTGCCGAACGCGCCGCGAATTTGTAATGTTTATGGAAGGAGTAGGGTTCTGTAAGTGTTCTGTGGCTATTTCAGCCGAGGTACTGGCTGATGAGATTTTTACCCAAATGCCTCAGAAGAAAAGTATCCTAAATTATGTCCTTTTGTAGGTTTATTGATCAGATGTTCTTGTTGTATTGTGACTCTGAGAGAATTTGAAATATCTCTGGAACCCTGATCAACTCTACCACTATAATGATAAGTGTTGCCATTTGTTGTCAGATAAAAGCCTATAATATTATTAATAACCCCTCTAGAAATCTCCTTAATGAGATATACGTCGCCTTGGCTCAGTCTGTCTTAGTGCACTGTATTCCTATCTGGGGAGGGTCAGCGAAAACTAAGTTCATAGAAGTAGAGCGTGCACAACGTGCCCTAATAAAAATCATGTACTTTAAGAAAATTAGATTTCCTACTGATAGTCTGTATAACCTAAGCCAATTACTCTCTGTAAGAAAATTATATATAATTCAAACTATATTAAAAAAACATAAGACCCTACCTTACGATGCATCTAAACTAGCAAAACGAAGAAAGCATGATATTGCAGAAGTCCCCCAAACAAAAACATTAGTTGCCTCCATGCAATTCAATACACGGTCTGCTAGGTTATATAATAGGATAAATAAAGACATATATATATACAAAAACCAATATCATGATTGCAAAAAATTGATACTGAAATGGATCAAACCACTTACCTATGAGGAAACGAACTATTGAAACCTACGACATAACCTATGTACCACAAACACATGTAAGCACATGACACACACATACACAAACACACACACACACACACACACACAAACTATACTTATGCCAATCTTGTCTACTTACCTATTTTAATTATGTTATTATTATTTTTCTTGTTTTTGTTATGGTAGAGCGGAGTCTTCTAATACAGGCATTGTTTGATTAAGAGAAGGCTCCAATCACAAACTAATTGTTCTAATTTTGTGAAGAAATAAACAATTTTAGAATTTTGAATTTGAAAATATACTTACTATCCATTCAAATTGTATGAAATAAAATTCTAACTAATCGCGCATTTCTTCTCTCCAGCAGTATTACTAAGTAACTAGTAGTTCTTTGATTATTTTTTTTTCCTTTTTTTAAACACATGACCAACCCCAGACACAATCAATATAAAAATAATCCAATATTGGTATTGTCACCTAAAATCCCGTACCTAACTTTCCGCCATAAATTCATACGGAACCGTGAAACTTTTAAAAGCTTTTTCGCTTAACAAAATTTTTTCATCGGCTCCTATTGTGAATCGTAACTAGATTTGAATGTGTTGACAATGAATCGGTCGCCACTCGGAATTCTCTAACGGAAGTGAAAAATTTTCACGGTTTCAGCGCATATTGAGTTCATGAATAAGTTAGTTTAGCGGAAGTCGGGGCTTGGATGGAGGTTCATCGGGTGTAGGTACGCTGTAGTCTTTTGTTTTGATTGGTCAATGAATATGGATTTAGCGTTTAAGATTTTTCTGGTTTTAGGAGAGACTTTTGAGAGTTTGCCAACGTGCAATGGAGCGCAGTATCCTAGGCGTCAAACTTACCGACCATGTACGCAACACCACACTGCGCTCTAAAACACAAATTACTGACGTTAATCAAAAAGCCGCTAAGCTAAAGTGGGACTGGGCTGGCCATGTCTGATGCATGCCTGACGAGCTGTGGGCTAAAATAACCACAATGTGAAGCCCTGACACAGCCAGACGGCGACGCGGTTGACCTCGCAGGAGATGGTGGGACGAGCTGGACGGAACTAGCGACCAGTGGTCCACAATGGCCCTGGATCGAAAAATTTGGAAGTCATGCAGAGAGGCCTTTGCCCAGCAGTGGGATGACGCAGGCTAGCAGTATCAGTATCAGTATCAGGAGAGACTGTCTGGTTTGTCTTTTAGTTGCAAGTGCTACTTCTGACCATGAGGTCTTACTGACTAACATAAATTAAACAAAATTACTATAGCACATATCTGAATGACGGTCTGTGTGCCGCCTTCCAGTGACACATTATTTTGCCATCCACCCTGCCGGCTACAGTAGCCACGAGGCTGTTGCGGCTGTCGCGCAGCAGCGACCCGTAATGCGGAACGTGTGCGTCCGCAAACGTCCCTGACGCGCTACAGAAGCGCGGTGACCCAGCAATACCCGGAACGCGTTATTATATTGGACTCGTAGAGCACTGTACGAGCCCTGTGTATAACACACAGTATGAGCCACTAGGTCAGCATTTGTATCAGGTTAGTGGCAATAGAATCGCCTCCTATTACATATTGGGGTTTAAACATAACTGGCGAAATGTGGGTGCAGCTACTGAAACACACCTCTGCTTAACCCTGGAGGGATTACACGCGTTATGTTCAGGAATAAGTTAGTTCAGCGGAAGTCGGGGCTTGAATGGAGGTTCATCGGGTATAGGTATACCGTGGGCTTTTGTTTTGATTGGTCAATGAATATGGATTTCACGTTTAAGATTTTTTTTTGTTTAGGGGCTCTATATGCTTTTTCGAGTTGGTTTCATTCGATTCTGCAGTTTTTTTGAACAATAAATCCCACCCGAAGCATGTTTTGCACGTATTCGGTGTTTATTCGGTTCATGTAGGGAAATTGCGAGTATTTCTGAATCATGTTCGAGTCGGCTCAGCATAATTCCACCTCAGCCGAGTGGCCATGCTACACAGGTCCTGAGTACGATCCCAAGTCAGGCAAATTATTTTGGGTTTTTTGGAAAAGAATCTCTCAGTTGCATCTTGGAGCCTGGATTTGTTCCCGAAAGCTGGCAAAAACCTAAAATATGAGTACTACTAAATAATAATTCCACTTCTGCTTTATTATTATTAATCATTCATTTCAGACATAGTCCATATAAAAATTAAAATCACATTAAACACATTAAAATAATGAATAAAAAATAAAATTACACTTCAATTACAATTATCCTTCGGGGAACGGGTGTGACGTTATGTAAAAATTTTATTGCAACGTTGAATTTTTGATAGTCAACCGTTGCAATACCATTACATAATATTCAAGTCTATAATAGACTCTTAATATCATCCAGTCAACAGAATTCGATTCAATTGCACAATAAAATTTTACACAGCGACAAATAAAACTCATGAAATACCAAACACCCCATAAAAGAGATATGAAAATCAATCTCTGAGCGAACACATACCAAAATGAAACAAGGACTTATTATTTATTCCTTTGCACGTTAATTTTTAACATCACCCTACATCGGCAGTAGAATTAATGAGAACATTTTAACTGGCAACCCCAGAGTTAGAATTTATTTTCATGGCAACATTGGAATATATTATCTGTGCGTTAATTGTTATCTGTTGCTGTTAAAATTAATTTTATTGGAAAATTTTGTTATTAGGGTTGCCAATGAGATTGTGTTTAGTTATTATGGTATGTTTAATAGTTAGTTTAGTGATTAAATATGCTTTCCGTATCTGGCATACAATAAAAATTTTATGGTATAATACCAGCCTATTACTGTCCAACTGCAATGCAAAGGCCTCTTTTCATACAAAGAAGGCATGGTCATTGATTACTCAGGCTTGCTCAACCGATTGGCGATTTGAGACTAAAATTAATCTTAGTTTCAGGTTTTCTTACGATGTTTTCCTTTAATTTCCCACAGCTGGGACATAGGCCTACTTTCTGTAGTGTCTGTAATTCATCACGCGGGTTTAGTGCGACTTTATGAATGTCACAACTGTCGTTTAATTTTTGGTTCTAGGACATGCATGCCGGTTCCCTCACAATGATTTCCTTCCCCGGTTTGGTAGCAGTGGTCATGAAGTACAAGTGCCTGCTTGAGTTCGAAGCTACGAGCTGCAACTCGTAGGTCGAGACTAGTTACTATTATCCCCCCGCTGCTTCCCGTTCTCAATAAAAACTGATTGATTTAAAAATGCCCATAGGCGAATGCAACACACAATAGTGTACCCTTTTACCGCTTTTTTAAAAGGATTAGTTTTAAAGTGGTGGAATTTGAAGTCCATTACAGTTCCCTACTGCCATAGTAGTGCTGAGCAATATTTTTTTAATAAAAAAGATGCAAATGTATCACTCTACACAGCCAACGTGACAAAAAAAAACTGACAAAGCTCGCATATTTCCGTGGAATTTATAACGCGAACCGTCATTGCCAGTAAAAAAATACCAACGCCATGTTAATAGAACATTTTTGAATTTGCAACACTGTCGTTTGTCGGGAGTCGATCTAAATTCAAAACGGAAGCTTCGTGTCAAACGGCTATTCTTTATTCGAATATGTTTTTCGAAATCGGAACATAGTATAAGGCGACCGTTAGGAATAATCGCTTCCATGTACGACCTTTATTATAATGGGATACCTTTGTAATTTTATTGCGTTATAAAATGCCATTTTGTTTTGGTATAACGGCTGGCGGAGAATGTCTAGTTCTAATATATTGCGTGAACGATAAAATTACCCACCTTGACTGCCTCGTTAGTGTTTTGGTCGCAAACGCTACTACTGAACATGAGGTCCTACATTCGATTCTCAGTTTGGGCAAAGTTTAATTGAGTTTTTCCATTTGGGATTTATTAGTAGCAGCCTGGCGACTGTTTGTGCCCGGTTGTTGGCCATAGGCTTGCCCTTTATTACAAGGGACTTAAACATAACTGGTGTAATATAAAGTAAACCTCGCAGTTTTACAATTTATTTACATTAAAGGTTTAGACATCAGAACCCTCATCATCAGATTGCTTTACTCTTTAGCAGAGTCCTCCCCCAGGCCTTTGCCAGGCGTCGTGTTTTGTAATAATAAATATTACCAGACCATTACTGGCCCACTGCTGGGCAAAAGGCTCTTCTCATACAGAGAAGCCACAAGCATTGATCACCACGCATGCTCAAGACAAGATGGCGATTTAAGACTTATATTTAATTAAAGTCCAGGTCTCCTCACGATGTTTTCCTTCACCCATGTCAGTGATGTCCAAGATAAACTTAGATAATATCATACGTTCTTTTCCATTCTAGTCACCTTGTCTTACCAACGTACCAGTGAAGCAGTTCCTAATGGCACAGTCAGTATTCTACAGAATATAATCACATTAAAGATATGTGCTCCGGCTTACCTCTTACAAAAATTAACCCTACACTACTGCAACGTACATATACACAAATCTCTACTATAAACAAGCTGCATCGAAGCACCCAATCACAGTCATATCAACAACATAACACTATCCACGTGTACGTACGTAGCTCATCAAAGTGTAGCCGTTCAGACAGACAATATCGTTCAAGATAACCGGATCAACATGAACGCCTGATATTGTTCGATGAAAACTTCAACTTACGTTAACATGCGTGGAGTTTGAACGAAGTTGAGATTGTGGGGCTTAAAGATGCTGTGACCTTGAGTTGAGATGGCTTTAAGGTTGATAGGACAGCTTATTGGGATGTAGGAGAAAACCTGGCATGTGTGATGATAGTGGACAATAAGACTGCTGGGTTGAAGAGAGATTAGGCGGGTCATGTGTGTAGAATGCATCAGAAAGAGATGTCAGCAACCACGTAGGGGTCCGCACGGGCCGATACCTGCCAGGGCTGCGGGACTGTTCGAAAGTGATACCGCGGCCCTGGAACACAAAGGGCAAAGAAGGAACATGGATGGGTTTTAGTCAGTACAAGTTGACACTACCTTCCGCTCCGCCCAGAGCGGGGGGGTCATTTGATGATTTCCTATACTAAAAAAAAAAAAAACGTACTGATGGGCCAGAGTCGTCACGCAGTGGGTTACGCATCCTCTGCCTAACCCTCTGGGGATTACAGGCGTGATGTTATGTTACCTTTCGAATTTTTGAACAATCCATTAATCTTGGTTTACCTGCACTCTTGACGACCTGAATAGCGCCTCTGCCGCAGCAATAAACGTGGCCATCTACTGGGCCCAAACCGTCTAATATGGAAGGAACATCGATACGAGAAGAAGAAGATCTTGGTCATGCATTAATCCTAGTATTTTTTAAAGAAACGCTTATTCCTTTTATTCCACGACATTTACAAGGTGCATCAAAAACATTACGCAATCATTAAGACAGCAGAAAACATCTATGAATATGAAATCTGTCAGCATACAGAATTCCAGGTTTCTTTGACACAGCAATAAAGCAATCTTTTCCAGGAATCATAAATTAAATGTCTTGTGATCGTATCATCGTGCATCGGTACGAAAGACATGTCTTTTCAAGCAGTAAAGTTGTAAGCTGTCGGAAATATATAGGTATTCCGTGAAAAGAGTTCATGGAATACTTGGTCACTGAAAGCTTGAGGACTACTCCATCATCATCATCATTTAAGCCGAATGACGTCCACTTCTGGACATAGGCCTCCCCCAAGTGTTCCATCGTGCGTTTGAATCTTTATAACTGTGTTTCAATTTTTTGGAAATGGTGTCAAGAATTCTGATAGCGTTGGTAAATGCATATAAGATTTGATATGGGAATTTCCTTGTTATGGTGGTGTATTCAAAATTTACTTTCAAAAGAAAGAAAATAATATTTATGTGACACAAACTTCAAATAAAATCTCAAAGAAGTCTACATACAGCTTGCAGCATACTAAATCTACATATAGCTCGGATGTGACTTTCGACAATTACATAGAGAGGTGCAAAAAAAATCACATCCATTCAAATCTCTCTTCACAGCTGAATGTAACCAAAGCTATTTCAATTAGTTTCGAATTTAATCATTTAAATTAGAATGTCAAGGAAAACTCCTCCATTCTCATTACGTTCGACATCTCAAGCTTCGACGATTTCCTTCACTGCCCACCCCTGAACATCAAACCGAAACGCACTGAAATAAAAACGCACATTAAACGCAATAAAAACGCTTTACCAAACCAAATTCAAACTCCCACACAATCCGGATCTCAACGATCTTATTTAAGTATCGACAAGGTTGAGATTTGTACAATTTTAAGCTTTCGAACGGCAAATAAAATGAAGATCGTTGTATCGCAAATAAAGGGGCCATTCTGAATTTTTACGCGGAGGTATAAAACATGTCTTTACGACTCCTGCTCGCCTAGTACTTTTATGATACAATAGCTTTTACCGTTTCTGCTTTTGCCAATCGATTGGTACTTATAGCTGTGTCGTTACGAATATGTTCAGCCTGAGTGTTTCACGGTTTAAGTAAACGGTGGACACATATATTATATAGCTAGACTTCCTTTTACATTGATGTCTGTTTTCACTATAACTTTTCGATGGATGGGTAAATATAATGCTTACGCTTTAACAGCTATACGGCGTGAAAAAACTTTTCAGCAAAACACCAGGCGAGACCAAAGTTACAGCACCGATTAACCAATGTGTAATGCTTGGGAGAGAGTAACCATGGAGTTTCTTGCCGGTTCTTCTCTATAGAAAACGACCAATCCGAAGCGTGCACCTTTTCTCGACGTTTTATAAGTGCCCATGTAGGCTATCTGAAATATATTTTATTTTATTTTAAGCAACATCTGCTGGTCCTCCACCAGAAGATTTTTTCTAAGGATAACCATAGGCTGGTGCCAAAAATGGTGATTTTTAGTTTATGTGGTTGGAATTCATAAATCACTATATATTATCTTAGCTAGTAATTGTATCTAAGGAGGTATCATGCTAATTACATTAACAGACTTAAAGTCTCTTGATTACGGTAGCAATTATCTTGGCCAAATCGTGCAGTTACCCAAGTTTTAGTTCACAATACAATTTTATTTCGTCTAAAAATATAAAACTGCTGAAAACGTAAAAAAGAGCCTTCAACCACCCCCTATAACAATAAAGTCAAAACCGCGTGAACACACTTGACAAGTTGTTAAAAACACGCACAAAATAACGAATAACATAGAAAACTTTAGTTAAGGGCCCACCACACTATAACGGAACGTCGATGAAGCACTTAATATAAGGTTGTTGGCTTATTACTGCTCTGCAAGTTATTGCTTACGAAATGACGCGTAAACTTACGTGACGCCCGTAAATAATATCTTTATACCAATCCTGGCTTTATTACAATAGTCCTTGAGACCATTTTTGATTGTATCGTTTACCCAAATAGGGTTGTATAGCTTTCGGGTTCGGATATCCGAAATAGTCTGGATCGAAATTTGAATTTGGATTCCCGGAAGGGTATCGGAGTTATTCGTGGAATGGACGCTTTAGATTTAGATGATGTCTATGTTTGGTTATTGTGAAATGATAATATTATTAGAATCTTTGCATTGAAGGAATTTTCCCTCTACACAAATGGTATTATTTCCGTTGAAACCTTAATATGAGGGCTTCCGATTAAAATACCCAGAAATTCCACACAATAAATAGAAGGCAATTACTTTCGTCGGTTCCGCATTGGTTTTAAATTCTGTCGGTGAATTAACTCAGCAGAATGTATGTACTTACTCAATAATATTATTTCAAAGGACAATTTATGTTAAAATGTATTTTTTCGTTAAAAATATCTTTTCCTTATTACAATTATTGAAATTCCTGAAACCATTACTGTGAGTAGTAAGCTAGCAATTAATTCAGAAAGTAAATCAAGATAATAAAAATTGTTTCATAATACAATTCGAGGAAGAGCCCTCACGTCTCCACAAATATCCGAGAAGTAACGATATATCCGATAACCGCACATACTTATTGACATCACTAGAGACCGAATATTACAGGGAAACAGAAAACATATACTACGATATGTTTTTGCGTTACTTTTATTAAATCGAGCGAAAATTCCGACAATGCCCGATCTTGTTGCAAAAGTATGGTTTTGTTACATATGTTATTATGCCTGTGCCTTATTGCAGGCATGGGTACTGGGACCAAATACGATTTACTAGCTGTAGGCCCAACCCTTTCTTTTTTTTTTTTTTTTTTTTAGGATGGGAAATCATCAGATGACCCCCTCCGCTCTGGGCGGAGCGGAAGGGAGTGTCAGACTTGTACTGACTAAAACCCATCCATGTTCCTTCTTTGCCCTTTGTGTTCCAGGGCCGCGGTATCTCTTTCGAACAGTCCCGCAGCCCTGGCAGGCATCGGCCCGTGCGGACCCCTGCGTGGTTGCTGACATCTCTTTGAGGCGCGCGTGGAACACGAACGCGCCGTCGACACGGACTGTCGTCATAAGACGGCCGGACGGCGAGCTAGCCCATAACTCGCCGCCCACAGGCCCGCGCCTACGGTGGCCGGGGGCCACCACGTGACCCCCGACGCCCAGGGCGTCTCCCGCGGCGGCTGGGACGTGAGGCTCTTTCCCTCTCACGTTCCGCCACCTCCTTCACTAGCATGACTGCTTCGCAGAAGGAGGTGACGACTTCCCATTCCCTCTCGCTCCGGACCATGGCTTGAACCAGGGCCGGGCGCGAGAGGTCGCCGCCGCCAATCGCCTCTACGAGGACACGGCGCTGCTCCGCCCAAGCAGGGCAGGCCTCCACAGTGTGCTGCACCGTGTCCTCCGGACGATCCTCACAATGGAAACACCCGGGCGTTTCCTCCCGCCCGATTCGGTGTAGGAACCTCCCGAAACAACTGTGTCCGGTGAGGACCTGCGTCAGGCGGAAGGTGAGGGCGCCGTGGCGCCTCTCTAGCCACTCCTCAAAGAGGGGACTTATCGCCACTATGGTGGGCTACGGAGACCGACTTCATGTGTGCCTGAATTGAAAATATCCTAGTTAAATCCTAATCCGTACAGTTCTGTTTTTACATGAGTTGGTTACTTGATTATCTTTAAAAATTTGGGTATCACAGAGGTCTAAGTTGCAGCTGTTGGAACATTAAAGTTTGATATTGTGTGAATATTATCTTAGTGGGTATTTATATTAAGGTAGATATAATAGTTGTTATAGTTAGGAACTCGTGGTTCAATAATAACAGCCACAAGGGTCGATCTTCAAGGTTAAGCCGCGCTTGCCTAGGTTGGTCCGTGGATAGGTGAACATCCATTATATATCGAGTTTCCTCCGTGCTCCGTGCTTCGGAAAGCACGTTAAACCGTTGGTCCCAGCTGTAATTTGTAGATCGATGACAGCCGTTACAGGTGGGCAAAACCAGCCTTCCCAAGTACCTAGTACTAACTGGGTTGTGGAGGTCAGATAGGCAGCCGCTCCATGTAAAATACTGGTCAGTCAGCTGCATCTGGTGAGACTGGAAGCCGACCGCAACATAGTTAGGAAAAGGAGAGGCAGATGATGAGAGTACTCGTAGTAGTTACAGCAATTTTTGAAAAAGATATCCATGAATACTGCATATCGATGTAAGCCCATGCTGTCCAAGCTGTCAAGCTGCATAGAGATGCAAAATATATTTCGCATCGAACATGTTTGAAAGTCTGTACAATCCCCACCTGAAATTCCACTAACCTCTAAAACAATCTTACATAAAACAACAGATAAAACTCCAGAATTACCATAAACAGACAACAAACTACCTCCAATATATTTTTCAAAGCCAAACTTAGTTTTAATACAATAAAACTGATTTGAAAATCAGACGCCATGTTGAAAACTTTGCCTCTTTGACACGAGCGTCCGAACTAGCTGGGTAGTTCAAAATTTATACGTTGAATTAGATTTTGTCAGCTAGCTAACTTGTGGATATATTTTGAAGGGTACCTATGGGTTATATGGTAATTGAGTTATTTGAGGAGTGAGTATTATGTTAATTTGTTTACGGATTTTGATACCTATAAAATTCTCTCTCACGCCCTTTTCCCATAGGGCCCCAAAATGACAGATTGTGTCGACACAATGACAGATTTCTTTGCACTATCTGTCATTTTGTCGATTCTTTCGTCAAAGAAATCCTTGTCTACGGTGGTCATGCTACGGGGCTGCTACGATCCTTACATAATTTCTTTTTATACTGGGTTAATGTTTACATTGAGTGCAAGATAAAGACTAAGAAAATAAGTGGACAATGGGTGGTCTGAGGTATGTGCGATGTCTTATAAACAACGGAAAAAGAAGGATAGGCTATGCAACTAAAAATTTAACTAAACGTGCTTAACCTTCTAACCGAAAACTGTACAGCAAACCGCATGTCCTTATTCTGTAGCGGTAAGGGTGATTTCCTCACGTTTAGTTACATAAATTCACGCCTGTAATCCCTGAAGGGTTAGCCAGAGGTATTCCCACTATAACATCCACATTTCGCCGGTTATGTTTAAGTCCCGTGTCCCAGGGGGCGAGCCTATTGCCATCAACCGGGCGCAATTATTATTCCAGACTCCGGGCTGCTACTGAAAAATTTCTGAAGGAAAAACTTAATAACACTTTGCCCGACCTGGAATACTGTCCCTTATAGTCATCATCATCTGCCTTTTCCCAACTATGTTGGGGTTAGCTTCCAGTCTAACCAAATGCAAGTGAATACCAGTATTTTACATGGAGCGACTGCCTATCTAAACTCCACAACCCAGTTAGTACTGGATACTACGATGGTAAGACGGGTTGCAGATTTTTTGGGCCACTGACTATCTGTTACGACTGTCAAAGATCTACATATGACAGCCGGGACCAACCGCTTAACGTGCTTTCCGAGGCACGGAGGAAACTCGTATGTAATGAGCGGTCACCCATCCACAGACCAACCTAGACGGCACTAGCACGGCTTAACCTAAAGATCGACCCGAGCGGCTGTTATTATTTAGCCACGAGCTTATAGTACTTAAATGCAGTGCAGTGCTTATAGTACTTAAGTGAAAAAGACTTACCTAGCAATAATTTGGACTCAACCTTTCCAATGGAGGTACCATATTAAAGTTGACGTCCATAGTGAATATAACTGAAGGTATCTGTCCAACCCCATTCCCACCATTTTGCTCATAAACATATCCTTAAACGTCAAATTACACGAGCAATTCAAAAGAAATTCGATGGTCGGAAGTTCAAAGCTTATTACCGTTCAAATCTATAGTTAGTTCTTCGATTAAAACTTAGTCCGTGCCTGCGATGTGAAAACTTTGGGAAATAACTGAAAATAAAACTTTAAACTAACTTATTTTAGTTCTAAAAGTATTTGAGGGAAGAGTTTATTGCGATTTGCAATTAATTTGACATTTTATTAAATTGTTTTCGAAGATTTGTTGAAGTTCTTTGGTATTCTACATTACCTACTATGAACTGAGTGAAGTACTACGTCATTGTCTAAAGTTATTTTGCACTAGCGAAAACAAAGTGGTCTTTCTTTTTATTGCGGTAAGGTTTTTTGCTATAACAACAGATGTGTCAAAGAGATCTCGTGGCTAAATAACAACAGCCGCTCAGGTCGAGCTTCAGGTTAAGCCGCACTTGCCTAGGTTAGTCTATGGATGGGTGGTCATCTTACATTACGAGTTTGGTCCGTGCTTCGGAAAGCTTGAGAAGTCGTTGGTCCCGGCTGTCATTTTTAGATCTTTGTCAGTCGTTACAGGTAGTCAGTTGCCTGAAATTCTACCACCCAGTCTTACCAAGAGACATCGTGTTACCCAGTACTAACTGGTTTGCGGAGGTCAGATAGACAGTCGTTCCATGTAAAATATGGTATTTAGCTGCATCCGGATAGACTGGAAATCGACCTCAACATAGTTGGTGATAGTCTAAGCAGATGATGATGATGAAGGTTTTTTTTTTCTATTCAAAAATAGCTGTTTTAATACAGAAAAAAACCCTGTGTCTAAAATGTGTGACGAAAAATGTTTACTTTTGCAAAGTTTCGTGATGTACATAAAAGGATTGAAATCAAAATTACCGACGAATGAATGTTGAAAATATTTTCGTATGAATCCGCTGTTGAAAAAATTGCTAAACCATTTCGATACTCGACTGTTCATATTTTACTGCTGATCATTTAGACAACGTATTCACCAGAGTCCATTGTGTATTCATTACTCATTTAATCCAACAATAAATTCAAATGTAATTTCCTCGAGATATAAGTTTAATTCCCCACCGTTAAATTTAACTGAAGGTAAAAATGTTACAGCATTGTTACATTGTAAGGTTTCGGAAGCAAGTTTGATGTTCGCCATCTTGGTTTTACGTTTAGAGGTTTCATTTGACATTGTGTGGTATGCATTTAGAGTGTAAAGAGGTCTTTGACAAAGTGGCATTCTATCAGCAGAAAGACGATAGAAAGTCTTGATTTTATATTGGCACGGATGGCTGAGCGATTGACTGATGCGCTACGTGTCGCGGTTTCGATTTCCTCGCGGAACAAATATTTGTATGGACTAGCAATTTGCACCAGGCTCTCAGATGTGGTGATCTTGAGTTATGAGATCACCATACTTGATTGAGAGTTTAGTAATAGCTCTTTAAGTTAAATGTAGTTGCTTGAAAACTATGCATTAAAATATAACTTTGTGCCTACTCAAAATTAAAATCAAAAAGTAATTTATTATAATAAGGCTCCAAGGATCAGAATATTTTGATCGCAAATTTTTTTATAAGACAGTTCGACAAATCGTCCCACTTTCTGATGTTTTAGCTGGAAGACCAAGCTTCCCAGCAACACTTCATTCTGTCTTTTAAGTTAGAAGAAAAATTGATTCTGTATTACATACAAACATAACATCACACCTGCAATCTCCGAAGTGTTAGGTAGAGGTGCACTTAAATCGTACACACATATTTCGCTAGTTATAATCCGGGCACAAATCCAGACTCTGCTGTTATACTGTTCTGTACACTAGTCCCAATAACTACATTTACATAGCCATGACAAAAAGCTCTTTCCAATTCAGTTAAAACCGTACCGTACCGTATTCGTAGACATTACTTTTTATCGAAAACATTAGATTGAAACTCCAAAAATAATTTGGCACAATACACTCGCAAACGATGTGTTAAAACGTCGACAATCCCCATTTACGCATGTTTCACGCAAAAATAACTCCTCCCGCATGAAATTGTAAAAATTTAAAACAATAAACATAAACAAAGAATAAAAAACAAAACAAAAAAAAAATACCTAAAACACGCTCCTGAACACATTTTGGCACAGAACTCACATTCCGCAACTTTTAATAAACCCGTGGCGAAGTCTGGAACTAAAAGAAATCCGTACACTTATGTTATTTTACAAAGACTACTAGCGCCACTGGGGACTGCAAAAATAAATTTGCAAAACTGTAGGTTATGACGTTCCCGCGCAAGATTATAAATTGTTGCTTTTAGCCAAATTAAATTCGGAACACTTAAGGATGAGGGAGAGGGGACTATTGTAAGTTCGTATGCGTGAAAGAGAGAGATATATGTTAGGTGTTCCGCTTGAAATCACGTCGTAAATGTGTTGTTTATAGTAGGCATTTCGGAATGATGTCTTTTAATAATATCGTTGTGCGGTGATAAAACTGTCCTTATAGCTCTGATGTGATATGTTAGTGTATAGGGTTACCCCCGTACCGCTATAGGAGGGTGCTATTAAAGGGTGAAGGAACAATATGTTTCGACAAATTATTGCAGAGTGCAGACGGGGTGATTTATTGTGTTTGGAACTTTCTAACGTGAAGCATACAGATAATATAGCTATATTCTGTAGTTTAATATAACTAAGAATATAGGATAGAGTCTCAATGATAGAAGCTATCATTTTTTTGGGAATTTTATTTTACAAAAAAAAGTAAAAAAATAGTTCTAATAAAAGGCACAAAGTTTTTGTTGTTTAAAATATCAACCACAAATTATGGCATTATAATAATATATTTAAACAAAGCCTAATATGTGGTACTCCGAAACTATAGAAACACAGTCTATATCAAGGAAATAAGAAAAAATCTTAAATCCATGAACCACAACAATTGTAAGCAAAAAACATCAACAACAATTACTATAATCTCAAGCACAATAAAAGAAGCATTTTCTACATTTCACCACTTCTCTTAACGCACCCATTAATAACCTACTTTACATTTATATAAGTACACTACGATATCGTTCAAATAAATAGACCACTCTTAGTCTTGTCAAAATAATAAATTTCTGCTTCTCAACGGTAGTGGGAACTGAGAAAATATACCTGTCTCGCTCTTACTCATCCCTTTTCCTTATTGTTGTCTCTTTCTCATATTAATATCACTAAAAGAAACGATTTATATGGGAATCTTTTGTATGGGAATGTATCAGACATCAATCCTTGTGTGTGATCATTTATTCGGTGCCATTTCTTTTTGTGAGAGCTGATGGTGAAAAAGTGTGCTTTTTTGGTGGGTAAAGTATGTGTCATGGTTTAAATTGGCTATATTTTGTGACGTTTATTCTGTTGCCTCGTTTGTCTAGTGGTCGCAAGCACGACTGCTGAGCATGAGGTCCTGGGTTCGATCGGGTATATTGTTATTGGGTTTTTCAATCAGGAATTTCACAGTAGCAGCCACGGAGTCTGAATTTGTGCCCGGTTGATGGCAATAGGCTCGCCCCCTATAATAAGAGACTTATACATAACTGGCGAAATGTGGGTGTGCTTGTAAGAAACACCTCTGCCTTACTCTTCGGGGATTACAAGCGTTATGTTATGGTTGCGATTATTTTCAAAAGTCCTTGCGTAAAAGTTCATACTTCAAAAGCCAGTGGTTTAGGTTAGGGGTAGTATATTAGTATGAATGAATCTGAACACTTATGTAGCGTATCCCAAGGAGTAATTCGATGAGTTTTGCAGAAGGGAAATGCCATCGGGCTCACGGCTTGGAACAACCACTTACGAATATTTTAATTTATTATATGAACCCATGGTGTCCTACTGCTGGGCAGAGGCTTACCTCCACTCCTTCCACTTCTCGCGGCTGTCTGCGACCGTGGTCCAGTCCTTCATAAAGCGGTCAACCCATCTCGTCAGCTTCGCTTGGGCCTGCCACGACGGCGAGTTCTCTCTCTTGGCATCTATTCTGATGTTTGTTTTTCCCAACGACTGTCTGACAATTTACGAATGACTTATTGTAACCGGAACTGAAATTAAAGTTACAAATATGAAAAAAAACTCCACCAATTAGATTCACATCTCAAATATATAAGATATACAGGGTGTCAGCACCAACTACAAACAAAAACCTCCCAACAATTGCTCTTAATAGTCAGTATAAAGAAAGTCAGCTGACAACGGAACCGAGATGTAGGTCAACACGATCTGTTGGAACTAGAAGTGCCTTGAAACGTGTTTGTTTGTATAAAGATGCTGGGAAAGGCAGCGTCGAGTTTTTACAACATTTTCAGGTGTTGTTATAAAAAGGTCGGGACTTTTCTAGTGCAGTCATTCTTTTGTACAGAATTTCGCACATGCACTGAATATTCTTGCTTATTTGTGTGACTTTAAATTGTTAAGTTCTAAAATCATTTGTGACTTTTAAGAGAGTGTTTTAAGAATTAGGTTATTTTGTACAAATACTTAGTACTTTGGTGTACTTTGATGCTTAAGCGTCTTATTGTTTATTTATTAAATTTCTATGTAATTAATTCGTTTATTTTATTTAATTAGTCCTTTTTTAAATTAAGTTCAATAGTTAGAATAAAAAAGACTAAAGGACTGAGACATTCAAAGAAGTATTACTAAGCACAATATTACTGATCACATACGAAACAGAACCAAATGATACAGAAAGATGGAGAGGCTTTGAGAGTAAAAAAATACATAACTGCCAACTTACTATGAATCCAATCAGTTGGTTCCTGCAAGTAGATCACGTCTATAGCAAGTATATTTTGCCTTACTATAAGCCGAAAACACCTCCCCCTCCACACACCTATCAATATCAACAATGTAACCATCGAACTGAAGCACAAACCCACCCCATCCAGCGCCTCTAACCCGCACACCAGCACAGCATATTTCAGGCAAGTTTACGATTTGCCGCCGCCTCGTAAACACAGCAGAAGAGTTATGTCCTCAATGCACCGTGCATCACAGTTCTGTTCGCACGGTTTCTTTAATACAATTTTTGTTGTATCTGTACGTTGAAGATCGTTTATGTCTGAGATTTTGCATTATACCTCACAGTTTTTCAAACACAAAAATATTCTTGCTCTTATCTTTGACTTGCACTTTTGGGACATAGCCCTTCTATCAGTGACAAGGAGTGGCAGGTGGCCAGACCCAGTCCAAGTAAATAGATGTTACATGTCTTCAAATGATTGCTTCTAGGATATTTCCTCACGATGTTTTCCTTCAGGTCAGGACTAGTACCGCAACCGCAACCGGCGTGCGTGTATGACCAGATATATGAACGTGGACGAGGCAAATGGAGTCTGTAAAGCTCGTAGCAGGTGGAGTTCTATGGTTTCTACCTACCCCCATTGGAAAAAGACGTCCGTTTATGTATATATGGATGTTTAAGAATAACATTCTTTAGTTTGAGGAAATACCTTCGATTACCTGTCTGTTAAATTAAATTTAATCAAATTAACACTACACCCATTCACGCATTCATACCCAATTCCCATTCATATTAAATATACTCAGTTTAAGTAGATTTCAATTGTTATAAATTGATTTCCACAACTTTTTATACAAGAATGAAAAGCACCACACACCTACTGCTATTACGCCACCATATCAAACAGGATCTCACAGAGTTGCTCCAAGTATTCCTATCTACAACATCAATAGGAAGCAATCACTGAACGCTTCAAACTATTGCATTCAGCTTACATGCCCTCACACCGGTAGTTCACACTTAGACCTGTACCTTAAAGGTGTATTCAAGTTGTACGTAAACTGAAAGTAGTTACGAAATATGGGTAGGTAGAGGTGTTAGATAAAATCAGTCACATTGTTGAAACCGAATTTAAAAAAAAAAATTCCATGGTGTTCTGACCATTCCGAACCGTGCCCCGTGAATATTTTGAAGTTGTTAATCACGTTTGCTTACATAACATAACATCACGCCTGTAATCCCCTAAGGGTTAAGCAGAGGTTTACCTAATAGTACACCCACATTTCGCCAGTTATGTTTAAGTCCCCTGGTTGATGGCAATAGGCACAAATCCAGACTTCGTGGCTGTTACTAAGAAATGTATGATGGAAATATCTAATAGCATTTTGCCCGACCCGGGAAACGAAACCAGGAACTCCTTCTCGGCAGTCGCGCTTGCGACCACTAGACCAACGAGGCAGTCAACGTTTGCTTACCTTATTGATAAATATAGGTGTGACGTAAGGTGATAATATTGACTGTCAGAATATGCACCTGTTTTTCCTGAAACGTTTGGCTATTAGGAGATTCACATAAGTTTCGCCAGTTATGTTCTACAGCCCCGTGTGACGAGCTCCCATGGAAGAGCCTATTGCCATCAACCGGGCATGAAACCTGACGTCATATAGGCTGAATTTAAAACATTTTCCATTATCAACTTTTTTCACTTGAAAAAGAAAATGTGAAAACCAATCCAGACACGAAATAGCACCTACACTGAACACTAGACGTCGGAATGAGCTCGTAAAACTCGTAAATATAAGTCAACTCGTAAACCTGGCTGGAAACATGTAACTACCCACATTCATGATCTTTTACTTGTCAGTTGTTGGGTCGTTACTGTCCTTGGGGAGGAATAGACTTTTGCAGCACTAGTGGCGGAAAGTGGCGCTTTTACACTTGGGTTACTGTTGACTTTGCAAACAGAAATTGTTTTTAGGCAGTATGAATGAAGTAAAGAAATATTTTTGAATTGCATAAATTACAAAAGCTTTGATTTAAATTATCACTATAAACAAATTTAACATTTGGCATATATGGAACAAAAGGTTTTTTTTTGTCGTATATTCAGTGTTGGTCTTATCTTAAAATTCAGGCCCAACACCATTTAGTTAACACCTTGTCGAATGTAGATGAAAAGTTAACGAATACTGCAAATATTGTTAAAAAAAGTCTATCTTAGATCTGGTTTTCACATAGTAGACAAATTAAACTGGAAAAAGATACTTACTCTTGATGTGAAAGGTTAACCTCTGCCGCTTACAACTGCAATGTGGTCATGATCATGATGCTGAGAAGAAGAGCTCGTAGCTAAATAATAACAGCCACTTGGTTGTATCTTTAGGTTACGCCACGCTTGCTTAAGTTGATCCGTGGGCACCCATTACATACCGAGTTTCCTCCGTGCTTCGGAAAGCAGGTTAAGCCGTTTGGTCCTGGCTGTCATTCGTAGATATTTGACAATCGTTACAGGTAGACAGTGGCCCGAAAGTCCTACAACTAGTCTTACCAAAGATTATCGTATTACCCAGTACTAACTGGGTTGTGGAGGTCAGATAGATAGGCAGTCGCTCCATGTAAAATACTGGTATTCAGCTGCATTCGGTTAGACTGGAGGCCGACCTCAACATAGTTGGGAAAAAGCGGGCACGTGATGATGATCATGATGCTGAGAAAAGATCCCATTAGATGTATCATTAGGTTTAAGTTGCCATTTCACCCACGTGTACAAAACTGCTCATTTTCAACTTGAGCTCGGCGTTTCTGCTTGGCAACACATTAAACAAGCATTTATAGTTACTGCTTTATGTATTGTTGATTAAGGTTTACAACTAAAATGCCTTCCATTCAACAAACAGTTGAAAGTTATATAATTGTTCTGCTATTTTCGTCTGGAAACCGAAAATAGCAATGTATTTTTAATGCAAAGATGGCGAGACGAGCTTGACGCCTACTGACGTAATGAGGATTTTACTAACTTGGAATCCCTACAGGGGGACAATACAGGCTAAAAATATAACATAACACTACACTTGTTATCTCTGAAGGATTAGGCAGAGGTGTACTAGCTTACTAACATTACGCCAGTTATGTTTAAGTCCCATGGGCGACCTGGCTTTCATATTCCATCAAAGTTCAAGATCGATGGCCGTTGAGCAGCTGCGTCCTAGAGTGAAGACTGCTAATTAGCAATCATAACTAGTTATTCTATCAACCAGTCTTACCATGGGGTACCGTATTACCCAGTACTATAACTGTGTCGTGGAGGCCAGATTTCTATCTGGCCTCCACAACACAGTGACAAAACACAGCAACTGCCTAGTCGCTCCTTCGAAAATACTGGTATTCAGCTGAATCCGTTTCAATTAAACTGGAAACCGATCCCAACATAGTTGGGAACAGGCTAGGCAGATGAAGAAAGTTGTTCCATCTCGGTCTCGACGAACTTCATTGCAGCAGCGCCTTTTGTAGTGGTCACCACTATCGATTCTACACTTACAGGACTCGCAGCAGTTGAGAATCACAGTGGCCATCTTGTCTCATCACCATTTCAAATCCAACCCATCTCCAGTACAAAGGTACAGACAACATTGTAAATATACGCAACAATCGTAAAAGTAACGATCGGCGACAAAGTGTGGCAAGTAAAAGTTTACTTTACGATCGCGGCAGTAAAGTGCAACATTGTCCACAGTTAGAAGAGATTTTGTAGCGTTAGGCTTATTTGTGGGTTTGTTTAAGGTGTTTTTTTGAAGCCTTATTTTGTATACTGTGTCCCTGTCTTTAATTAATATCATCCTTTATTCCCTTATTCCAATTTATTTAGAGTCGGCACGGCATATCTTCTTCTTCCATACATCCCCAATTGATGTCATCTTCTAAGTTATTCTCTGCTTTTATCATACATGGCGAGACGGGCCTTGGTATTCGTCATCATTAATCCTCATGCCCTTTCATTTTTTTTGCGGTCACAGCATTGTCTTCGCTCCGCCATTATTTCGGTAGTCACCCCCTTTGTATTCATATCATCTTTTACACAGTACACCCATTGTGTCTTTGATCTTCCTCTACTCTTATAGCCCATCCATATTTATACCCGAAACATTCCACATTCTCCCGCATCAAATAATTGTTCACTATTTTAATAGATAAGAGGGTGTGTAAAAATAGTTACCGTGAGATTCGATACTTTATATATTTGTGTTTGTTGTTACTTTAATTTAACACGACCAAAGCTACATAATTAGTTAAAACAAGCTAAAATGTAGGTACATACGACGTGTGTTGAATAGCAAGAGATATTCTCATATACGAGAGACAGAAAAACTAAAAAGCTGCCAAAGCTTTGCATACAAACTTCGACGTTACGATTGACCTGCTCAGGGGATTACGAAAAATCCTTTCCTATTGCACCATTTCACTCTCAAGAAAAAACCTTTGGAATTTAAACATAAACTAGTTCAAAAGCAAACAACAATGTTATAAAGTACTTCACGTCTGTGTTTTGTAAAGGGTTGGGCAGAGCTGGTATTTTACACACTTTATTTCACCAATTAGGTAAATGTAATTTGGGGTGAGCCTATTGCCATCAGTCGGACACAGTCAGACTTCGGGCTGCTACTGAGGAATTCATGAAATAAATTAATAATACTACTAGACTAACGAGGCGGTCTTAAATAAATTAAGCCATCATTATTATTATGTATTTAAAAGTAAATTAAGCATAGGTATCTAGAAAGAATACTATAATGTCGTAACCTATTTTCCTTGAACTCAAAAAAAACCAATCATAATGATAATGATGATTCGGTATAAAAAACATCAACTACCGCCGGATGACGTCATAGATGACGCGCCTATCATAAATCATACGCAGGTCATTATTGGCTGGATCAGGGTGGACCACTCTGAAGGCAGAAAACAGAAGGATCATGTAAACTTATTATTTCTCCTCTAAGCTGTGGATATTTTGATGAACTCGAAATTACTAGGTGAAACAATCGTCCATGCGTTTTTCAAAGATATTTTGTTTGTTTTTCTTTTTCTAGTGAACCGTATTGAAATATTGACTCAGTTTAAAAGAACCAAGGATCTACTTTAGCAATGATCGGTCAATTGTCATTTACAGACATTACGGTTCTATATAACGGCATAGCTTCTTCGGGAGAGGTATAGTTTCTAGCCTGTCTAAGCTTCCAATAGGTGACTGGTGACACCTAATGGAATTAGACAGATTAAATAGCAGGGTTATTGTTTAACATACTCGCTATCTTAATGCCATTATGACAATTCAACCATACTTATTGCGTTATTTACATTGACGAGCCAATGAGTTTTTCAAGCAATCTTACTACTATTATAAATACGTAAGTTTGTGAGAATGGATGGATGGATGGTTATTACTCTTTCACGTAAAATCTTCTGAACGAATTGACATGAAAATTGGCTCCAAGATGTTTATAAGCTAGATTAACAATAAGAATATTTCTTATCCCGGCGCGGAAGTACGATGATACGATCCCGTGGGACTAGTACCGCACCCCACGCGGGCGAAGCCACGGGCATAACCTAGTAGATTATTAATTTATTTCCTAATAATTATTGTGTTAATTTAATTCCTCCAAGTTCTTCCTTTATATTTTGTTAGACTGGATATACTGAATAGCTTTTTTTATAGGTATTCAGTCTAAACGTATTAGTTGATATGATAGATTTAGTAACAAAAGAACGCTGATTTATGATGTGTTGAGCCTCAACATGATACTTGTTATCTCATAGTAGAATGTGGTTGATAAGGCGTTTGTTTTGATGTTCTCGGGGTGAAATAAAACATGTATGTCCATTTTCACTAAAAAATAAGGTGACATCTAAGTAAATGCCTGCATAAAATGCAGGCCTGCATTTATGGAAGTATACATGTTAAGTAAAGCGTTGAAAATCCAACATTGTACTTTTGTGTCTGCACCGCGAGTAAAAATTCAACAATGGACAAAAAAGCGCAATATTTAGGTGTCATTGAAAACGGGACGATGGCCGTATTTGTAAGTTTCTTCAATCAAAAAAATATAGTAGGTATATCATTTATTAACAAATATACACCATAATCACAATTATGAATTACGAAAAAAAATAAAAACGGGATTGTTCAGGGCGATAAGGTGTATTTTTGCTTGTGGGTTGTTTTGCGAATAAGGAGACGTGTGGACTGTTTTAACTTTGATTTAATACTGGTTTTTTTACATGTGTCGGGTAAACTAAGTGGACTGTATAAAGATATATGTATAGGTAGGTAATTAGCCGATGCGTTGTGCTGCTGTTTGGTTTCGGTTTGAACATTCCGCCCACCAAAGAACGCAGTTCTTTAACATAAGTAACTCAAAATTAACTAATACTAATTTGAACTATGGATACTAGTAGTAGGAACTATTCAAATACAACCAGCAACCAACGAATCGAACAAGGCAAAGTAGCAAAACTAAATAAAGTAGATTTACAATGTTTCTTACTTGATGGGCGACAAATTATAACATTACAACATTTACTGAAAATAAATTAATTACAGACAAGTGTGCTTTCATTGAAACGTTAAAGATACAACCGCCCACCGTACTATCTTATATTTAAAAAATAGTTCGAATCTGTGTACTGAACATCTCTTAGACATTAAAGTGTGATATAGCTCAAAATAACAACGTTAACACAGGTGAGTATGTATACCTTATACACAATATTTAGTATACATTTAAAAAAGATTTTGAAATCTTAACTAGATAAGTAATTAGGTATTTTAAACGTTTTGCTTTATGAAGTTTTAAATACAGCTAACATCAACACATTATTTCAGTAGAATTAGACTTTGTTATGACACATATTTTACTCACAGGTCTTTTAAGAATTCCATTTTTACATTTAATTGACACGACACGAGAAATATTATCAGGACCCACATGTTTTTGTAGAATTCTACCCATTATCCATTTACTAGGAGGAATATTGTCCTCTTTTAAAAGCACTATGTCATCGATTTCTGGTTCAGCATTTCTTGTATTCCATTTGTACCTTTGATTAAGATTAACAAGATATTCTTTGTACCATCTGTTCCAGAAATCGTTGACCATTTTTTGTGTTAGTCGCCATCTCTCATGGTAAGTAATATTAGGTTGCGTGTAATTCTCGTCAGCTAAGTTCAGTAATGGCTCACCAACTAAAAAATGACCTGGGGTCAGTGGGAGAGGATCATTGAGGTCGTCATTTAGAACACTTATCGGTCGCGAGTTGAGGCAAGCCTCTACTTGCGCTAATACTGTAGACAATTCTTCATAAGTTAGTGTCGTGTCCCCGATTACTCGCTTTAGGTGAGTCTTCGTACTGCGCACCCCAGCTTCCCACAGCCCTCCAAAATTTGGTGCGTGCGGAGGTATAAAATGCCACGTAGTGCGTTCAAGGGTTAACAATTGGGTTATCTCACTAGGGATTGATGACATGGCTTTGTCGAACATTTCTCTTAACTGCTTATTTGCGCCAACGAAATTAGTGCCATTATCACTATAAAGGTCATTACAGTGTCCTCGTCTTGACGTAAATCTCCTAAAGGCTGCGATGAAACCTTTTGCTGTCAAATCTGTCACTGCTTCTAGATGAATAGCTCGGGTCACCATGCAAACAAATAAACAAATATATCCTTTATAGGACCTTGCTCCTCTACCTGGTGAAAATCTAATATTAATGGGTCCCGCGTAGTCTACTCCAGCCGATCTGAAGGGCTTGTTAGGTTTCACTCTCACCTCTGGTAGTTGGCCCATCAATTGTGTGGTGTTTTTCGCAGAGTATCGAACACAAGTGACACATTCGCGATAACATCGTTTTGTTTCGTCTTTAGCTCGCAGTATCCAATATTTTGACCTTAAATAATTAAGCATTATTTGTGGTCCACCGTGCATTGTCTTTTTATGAGCATCTTTAATTATTAGCCGGCTAAGATGACTCTTAGCCGGTAAAACTACCGGGTGCTGTGTCTCGTATGGTGCTTGAGACTGCTGTATACGTCCGCTGGCTCTTAATATTCCATTCTCATCAAGAATTGGACAAAGAGATCGGAGTTTGCTTCTTCTAGGTACACATCCCTTAGATTTTAATTGTTTTATTTCTTGTATAAATTCCTTGCTCTGAACTTGTCTTATGCACATCTCTAACGTTTCGGTTATTTCTTTTAAAGTTACATATTTAGTGAATGTTTGTCGAGTTTCCTTAGGTAGTTTTAGGTTTATCAATCTTCTACAGTATGATATGATTCTCAACATTATTGTTAAGTTGGAAAACTTAGCCCAAACAAAATCCTCTTCTGTATTTATAGAGGCATTTAATACCTTAACTTTTTCCTCCTCTTGTGTGTCCTCAATAGTATCGTCTGTGCTCAAGTGTACGCGTAGTGAAGACAGCCAGTCTGGTCCGTTCCACCACAATGTATGGTTTATCAAATCTGACGCTTGAAGTCCTCTCGACGCGCAGTCTGCTGGATTCACTTCCGTAGCAACATGTCCCCACTGGTCATAATCTAAGATATTCAGTATATCTGATACTCTATTACTTACGAATGTTGTCCATCGACTCGACCCACCCTTTAGCCAAGCGAGGACTATTGATGAGTCAGTCCAGGCGTATAAATTAGACTTAGGTATACTCATCACTTGAGCTATCTCGAAAATTAATTTTGTGCCCAATACTGCGCCACAAAGTTCTAGCCTTGGTATTGAAAGCTGTTTCTCAATAGGGGCGACTCTAGTTTTAGCAGAAATGAGATTAACGTATACTCCGTTTTCGTCAACAACACGCAGGTATACTGCTGCTCCATATGCCAGTTGCGAGGCGTCTGCGAAGACATGCAGCTCTGTCTTAGCTGTAGAAGAGTAGTGTAACCATCTCGGTATGCTTACTCGTTTAATATGTATCAAATTCCCTCTGTAACGTAACCACTCCTCTAACAGCTCTCCACGTACAACGTCATCCCATTCCAGCCTTGACCTCCATAATTTTTGTATGACCATTTTTGCGACAACAACGACAGGAGCTATCCACCCTAAAGGGTCGTAAATTTTGGCTACTTCCGACAGGATTTGACGTTTAGTAATTGACTGTGTAGGTTCCGGTAAATTAATGGTATATTCAAAGCTATCTGTAAGACGATTCCAAATCACACCAAGTACTTTCACTAGGTTGTTGAGCTTGAGCGGAAGTTCATGATCGATACGTTTATGTTCTCCGATGTATTTCAACACGTTTTCATTGTTGCTACTCCATTTTTGAAGGTCAAATCCACCCAAGTTCATCAATTTGTTCATTTCGTTGTATATAGTTATCGCTTCTTTTTCTGTCTCACAGCCCGTCATCAAATCATCCATGTAATAGTCATTCATCGTTATCTTCGCCGCAACTGGGTACTCACACCTCTCATCATCAGCTAGTCTCTGTAACGACTTAACTGCAAGATATGGAGCACATGCTGTTCCGAATGTTAGTCGTAATAATTTGAAGTGTTTAACTGGCTCGTTCTCTTTAAATCTCCAAAGTATCCTCTGATAGTTTGTATCCTCTTCTGCGACACAAACCATTCTGTACATCTTTATGATATCAGCAGTTATACAAATTTTGTGTACCCTCCATCTCATCAGTAAGTGACGTAAGTCTTGCTGCAGTTTAGGGCCAATAAGAAGATCGTCGTTCAAGGAAACGTTATTAATTCCTTTACACGATGCGTCAAACACAACTCGAAGCTTCGTAGTATCTTTGTCTTCTCTTGTTACGGCGTGGTGCGGAAGATAAACAGCTTTAGGATTATTAATGTCTGAAACATCAACTTCAACCATATGATTTAACTGTATATATTCGTTTATTACTTTATGATAGTCTTCACGCAGTTTATCATTTTTTGCTAACTTTTTCTCTAAGAATTCGAACCTCTTAACCGCTATTTTCATTAATCTACCGTTTTGACACTCTGGAATTTCCTTTTTAAATGGCAGCCTGACTACAAATCTTCCGTTCTCGTCTCTGACCGTGGTAGCCTCGTAAAACTCCTCACATCTTCTTTCTTCTTCTGACTGTGTCTTTTGTATAATGTTTGGTTCGTTTTCCACTTCCCAAAATAGTTTAAGTAGGTCGTCCTCTTTGTGTTGCACATGCATACTTGTGACGTGCCTCCTTGCTGAGGTTGGTGCTTGTGACATCCTACCAGATATTACCCAACCTAAGATTGTATTTTGGGCTAATAATTTACTCTTAGGATGCTTAATCACACCGTCTAACAAAATATCACCATATATCTCAGCGCCAAGTAAAATGTCAATTTTACCTGGTGTAGTAAATCCTGGATCTGCCAACTCTAAGTTTGTTATATCTGACCACTCAGGAGTATCAAGGTTAGTATTAGGTAAAAGTGTCGTTAATGAACGCAATACATACGCATTTACTCTAACTAATGCCTGGGGATTGCAGCGTGATTTCACTGTGAATGAAACCATGTGTTTAATTCTAGTTTGCTCCTCTCCCACGCCTGACACCCAACCACTGACAGATTTACGCGTAAGGTTAAGTAACTGAACTGTCGCTTCCGTTACAAACGATGCCTGTGACCCTTGGTCTAACAATGCTCTAAGTATATATTTGCAACCATTCCTACTATCTACTAACACTTGTGCAGTAGCTAACAGGACACTGTTTGTATGAAAATTCTCTCTAGAAAAGTTGGTTACAATGTGTGTATCATTAGACAAAGTATTAGGCTTACCTCTCTGTGTCTCGGTCACAGTACCTGTAGATGTTGACTCATCCTCACTCGTTTTCTCGGTGTTGACTCCTCGCTCGAAATGTAGAAGTGAGTGATGACGCCGTCCACACTTTCGACAACACGCTGACTGTCGACATTTCACTACAGAATGTGATGGCGCTAAACAGTTGAAACACAATTTACTCCGTTGAACAAAGTCTTGTCGTTCTTTAGTAGACATTTCTCCGAACTTCTTGCAATGGTATACGTAATGTCCTTCATTACATAACGCACATTTCACATCTTGTTTTTTCTCTTCCTTGATAATGTTTGAATGAAAGGCTTTAGGCTTGGCAACAGGCTTAGCTTGCACCACTCTTGGTTTATGGCCATCTATCATTTCTAATGACCGGAATCTCGCACTCAGAAAATCTCGTAGTTCCGGCCAAGTAGGCATATCGTTGTTATTCATGCTCAAATGTTGTTCCCACTCTTTTACCGATTCGGAATCTAATTTTGATAGCACCAAATAGTTGATGATCAGGTCCCAAGAATCAATGTTCACATCCATGTTCTTCAAAGCCTTCAAACACGTCGAAGTTGTGTCCAGCAATTGTTTGATAGAACTCGCCGCAACTATTTGTATCGATTTTTGTGTAAATAGTTTTCTTAAAATCTCATTAGTATTATATCTCTTATTATTGTATCGTTTTTCTAGTTCATTCCACGCCTCTTCATAATTCGCATTCGTGATAGAATAATTTCGTAGTAACACTTCTGGTTCTCCTGATAAATTGCTCTTAAGGTATTGCAATTTTTGTACGGGCGATAAAGACTTGTTACTATGTATAAGAGAACAAAACAAGTCATAAAACGACTGCCACTCCTCATATTTACCATTAAATGTAGGTATCTGGATGCGCGGTAGCTTAACATCGTAATTGAACGGCGTTTGTGTACCGTCAATCGGTGTCGATATTTGCGGACACGTAGGGAATTGAAACTTAGATGAATCCAAAAACGGTTGAAGAGCTTCCTTTAAACTCGACTTATATTGTATGTATGTCTCTTCAAACTGTTCGCACATATTTTCTTCAAAATACGAATCCTCCTTGTCATCGTCTTTAGTAAGCTTCAAAATAGTTTGTTTGTGTCCCTCCTTAAAGTTTTTCCATAGTTCTTCTAATGTTTCTAGCCTTGTTTCCAAATAAGTTCGTTTTATTCTATCCTTAGGTGACTTTTTGTAGTTCTTCTCAGCATTTTTCAAGTTGTCTAGTAGCTCCCTTTGATACACCAGAAGTTCATCAATACTAATACTCGAAGTCATAATGTTTGTAGAACACACTCACTCACTAATGTTTCTAGAATTCACGAACTACACCGTAATTAGTAAAAAGTATCTTCGACAATTCCTTATCGCTGTGGAATGCGGCCGCCTTTTGTTCTCACGGCTCGCTCGCAGTGGCCGACCGGTGATATTTATCCGTCTCGATTTGGACCAAATGTTCAGGGCGATAAGGTGTATTTTTGCTTGTGGGTTGTTTTGCGAATAAGGAGACGTGTGGACTGTTTTAACTTTGATTTAATACTGGTTTTTTTACATGTGTCGGGTAAACTAAGTGGACTGTATAAAGATATATGTATAGGTAGGTAATTAGCCGATGCGTTGTGCTGCTGTTTGGTTTCGGTTTGAACAGGATATATATATTGTGATGCTACGCCGTAGCAAACATCACCGCTACGCTGCTACGCCGTAGCAAACAAGCCCTATTATTGTTCGCTACGCATCGTTTAATTTCGAGAATGCTTTATGTATCAGGCTTTTGGAACACATGCATGCATTTATTTAAAATAATTAACAAAGTTTTACGTTGTTAAAAATAAATAATGAATGATCTCTTGAACATATTTTTTTGGTTTTATGGATTGGAATTGAAATACTATTAATCGTATAAAATACATGACCGAATTGATAATTAAAAGCATTTAAATGAAAATGAAAATATTGATACGTGTTTACCTAGTACCTCATTATCAGTAGAAATACCTAGTGCTACATTTTTTTGTAGTTTTTTTCGAGAAATGCTAAAATTTGTTTGTATTTCACAATTTTTTTTTACATAAAATGCATGTCAGATGCTTGGTTAGTGTTATATTCCTTAAGCAATTTTCGTCCCCACTACCGTATAATTTCATTTTCCTTGTGAGATTTTCATAGATTCCTTCACCGGTCTTAAAACACCATTTCTTCTCGTTTATTAGCCGAATAACAATAAAAACTCCATCCCTGGCTACAGTAGTGTGCGGTTCCCACCTAAACTCTTAGAACAAAGTATAAAATATAAGATTGGTAAGCGACAAACTTTGTACGAGACGCAACCAGCTCTGTTCTGTAGAAAGCTTTTTGTAGGGTTGACGGTCACAAATAAAATTATTAAAATTAAATAAGCAGAGATAGTCTAGTGCCAAGTCATAGGTCTTAAGTTCGAACCCATGACAGTGAGTCTGATTTTTCGGATTCATGTGCGTTTAGATAATTGTCACTTGCTTCGCTGAAGGATAATACCGTGAGGAAACCAGCATGCCTGAGAGATATTTCTCGACGGCATGTAAAGCCAAGGCAGAAGCCCATGGCCGGCATAAAACTCTGACACCAGGTTAGGCACTAACCACACGATAAAGAAGAAATAAAATAAAATTTCACATAAAATTCATTGCTATATTCAAAGTATCACCAGGCTAAAGTTATTTAAATAAAAGCCTGACAATAATTATTTAATTATATTGAAGTATCATAAAAAAGCAAATAGGTGTGCATACTACAGCTCACTGATGGGCATCGCTAAATCCATACACATCACTGTCAATAGAAAAAGTGCCCAAAAAGCATTGCCATTAACATATAGTTTGATTAAAGTTATTTGTATTTTATGTAAATAATTTCAATCAACAAAGATATCGTTTACGATAACTTTTAAATGTCATTTAGTTTTGATGGCGAAATACAGATGTAGTACCCCGAGAGCAGCGGTGGCCCAGTGGTGGCGGTCCCGACTTACGAGCAGTAAGTCGTGGGTTCGAACCCCGGCAGGCGCATTACTTTGTGTAATTTATTTCATCACCACTGCTCTCAAAAACGGTGAAGGAAAACATCGTGAGGAAACCGGCATGTCCTAGAACCAAAAATACGAAGACATGTGACATCTACCAACCCGCACTGGGCTCGCGTGGTGGATTATAGCCCATTCCCTCTCATAGAGAGGAGGCCTGTGTCCCAGCAGTGGGAACATTATAGGCTGATTATGATGACCCCTGTAGTGCTCTTAATTAGTATATTTTGTTGCACTCCAAAACCATAAGGACAGTATACAGAGAAGGTCCATCATAGCACAGTTGACAAATCATTTGAAAATATCATTATGTTTTGGTTTCAATCTACGCTATCATAACAAAAAAAAATGTAAAAATTATAGGATGGCCAATTCTCATTTATGAAAAACACACAGACAATTTCTATAAACAGACGTAAAAACCTATGAATATTACACAATTTTAATCATCAAAGCATTATTACTTTCCTAACTTTGCCAACCCGTTCTAAAACTTTGCCCAACTTCGCAAAAAGTTACAAAAAGTATAATTATGTTCACGGAAACTTTTTTCGGAGCAAAAAATATTTGAAAAACTTTTTTGAGTTCGCAACCCTAATGCAAGTTGTAACCGGTTGAAACCAGTTTCAAGTGACACTTCTAAGTTTTACTGCAAGTGTGCGAGCTCGCGAAAAAGTTACAAAATTATGAGATTTTCATTCTTATGCAAAAACTTAGGTTTTTTCTATTTTTTGTTATTGTATGGATGTATTTTGTTAGAATGTACGTAATTTAATGGTAGTGTACGCAGTTGATGTCAATAGGCTCGACCCTATTTCATAGATCCTTAATATAAGTACAACTTTTCGGGGCAAAATAAATACGTTTTTTTGTTTAGTATATAACAATTTGTGTTTGCCCATCATACTGCAACGATTACATAAAATCCTAATTTCGAAAGCGACAGACAAAATGATCAGAGTATTTGCAAACGATAGGTTGATGTACGTAGTCGAGGTACGCAGTCCACCAAAAGACAATAATATGCTTTCCACTCCATCACCTCGGTCCAAAGTGCTTACTGGGAACAGTGTAGGTTGCTTAAGCGATACATGTAAACATGCACTTATAATGCATGTCATCTGCCTGCCTTTTCTCAACTATTATGGTCAGCTTCCAGTCTAACCGAATGTAGCTGTATACCAGTATTTTACACGGAGCGACTGCCCAGTTAGTACTGGGTAATACGATTCCCCTTGGTAAGACTGATTTGTCAGACTTTTGTGCCTCTGACTACAAGACGTAACGACTGTCAAAGATCTACAAATGAGAGCCAACGGCCGGGACCGACGGCTTAACGTGCTTTCCGAGGCACGATAGAAACTCGGTATGTAATAGGTGGTCAGTTGGTCAGCCATCCACGGACCAACCTAGGCAAGCGCCGCTTAAAGAGATAAAGATAAAGAGATACTTTATTTGTCAAACATGCCTTTACATAAACTGACTAATCAGACATGCAAGGTATTCAATTAATAGATGTTGTGTGCGTCCATGTTTAACCTAAAGATTGATCCGAGCGGCTGTTATTATTTGGCCATTACTTATAATCAAATTAAATAGCAAACTTATTCCCTATTACCGTTAAAAACGTTCTCTTTCATTACCATCCCTGCCCGTCCCTATCGCCGAACAAGCGTCCCACTATGTAACACAATTTCCACTTAAACCAGTATTTCCATAAGCTTTCACTTCACTATATTAAAGGTACCAAATAACTACGTTACATACTTGAAATTGCCGTCAATTACGATCGTATTGCTAATGTGATAAGGTTCAAATTTAATCGTTTTATGTGCGTAATAGAATTTGCTCGAAATGTGAGTAGGTAGCAATAATTCTTCAATTAACTGAGCCTCTGGGGCGTGGGGGGTGATTGGTGCAAGTTATGAGTGGGAACTCCTCTTAATGTTCTTCGCCTCCTGACTAAAAAAAATAGTAGATACAAGTGCTTCTGAGAAAGGAATACTAATTCATTTCTTTTTTGTAAGTTAGGTATTTACTCTTTAATGTTTGACTTTTCAATTTTACCTCTCAAGTGTCCACTAATAGACAAAAAGATATTGTTGAAAGTGCGCTCAGCATTTTCTTTCAGACACTAATTTTGCATAGTCCCCATGTGAGTTGACCAAGATTATGTCTCAACCTTGAAAGAGAATAAGACCTCTTGAGTTTGTTTCGGCTGTTTCTTCTCAGAGTAGTCAGGTACGAAACACCGGCCCCATCTAGTATTAAAAAAAAATGATGTGTAAAAATGTTTGTAAAAACCCATTTGCATAATAAACATCATTTATCATTGATCTATGATTCTTACTTCTTCTTATTCTTCAAACTCAAGGTAAAGAAAAGTGTTCTCTCTCTATCTTATATGGAAACTTTTGAATTATGCAGGACTTTGTCTTTTGGCACAAAAAGCCCAACCCACCTATACCCAACAGTGGATAAATTCAGGCTGTGAACTATGATGATGATGGTCTTTTGGCATAAACCCAGCCATTTATTTCAAGAAAACGGCATGAAACTTTTTGACCCCTATTCTGCTTAGCTTACTCCTATGTTGCTCAATTCATCACTAATCAGCTTAGCTCACCTCATTTCCTCCTCCGCTCTGCTTATGACACTGCACCACACACTAATACATCAACGGTAACGCGCAAATCAGTCCTGAGCTAGCGATTTATGACTCAACCCCACTGGAGGGGGTGAGTGGGGGTGTACGATTACTTGTAAGTTGTAAACAGCCTTTAAATTGGTGTACAAAGGTGACAGGGGGTTGATGCAGTTTACAAGATAGTGTTCTGTTTCGAGTGAAGGGTACAACTGAGGGTATTTTGAGGAGAAGCAACTTTGGTAGACTTTCAATCCATACAAATATTCTACATACAAAAATTATTCCAGTGGTTCGTTTCCGTACCTTCGCACGAGCAACCCGTCCGAAGTGGCCTATTAATACCACGACGAGTGTTTTGAAGTCAAAATGTATATCCTTCTCTGTGGTGAAGTTTTAAAAATCTAGCTGATAACATAACATCACGCCTGTATTCCCCGTAGGGTTAGGCAGAGGTGTACCTAATAGTACTCCCACATTTCGCCAGTTATGTTTAAGTCCAATGTAATAGGGACGAGCCTATTGCTATCAACCGAGCGCAAGTCCAGTTAAGTCCTGGTGAAATGAGGACCAAGAACCAAGAGGATCCGCAAGAGAACTAAGGTTACCGACGTAGCCCGAAGAATTGCCAAACTTAAGTGGCAGTGTGTGCTCGCAGAACAGATGGCCGATGGGGACGAAAAGTTTTGGAGTGTCGACCGCGAACCGTAAGACGTTACGTTGGAAGGCCTCCCACTAGGTGGACCGATGACCTGGTGAAGGTTACGGGGATCCGCTAGATGCAGTCGCACGGGACCGGTCAATGTGGTGACACTTGGGGGAGGCCCATGCCCAGCAGTGGACGACTTTCGGCTGAAATGAAGATGATGATGGGCTCAAGTCTATACTCCGTGGCTGCTACTGAGAAATTCCTTATGGAAAAACCCAATAACACTATGCCCGACCCGGAAACCGAACCCAGGACCTCATGCTACGCAGACGCGCTTGTGATCACTAAACCAACGAGCCAGCTGATAGTATGTACATTAGTGTCATAAAGGAAAACCGAGAACCTTAGCAAAGATATACAAACATATACTTGAAGCTGTTAGACTCCTCCCTTCATTTTCTATAGCCAACTCAGTCCTCATTTTGTTTTAAGTTATTGGTGTGACAAACTCAACGAGGACGTATGTATAGTGACAAAATAATTTAAGCTAGCCTTTCTGCCATGTTGCTGTGTGAACCAATCCATCAGCCAAGAGAGGTGACTATTCATTAAAATTGTGACTATTTTCAGACCTTTGTTCCAAAGAACTTATAATGAGAGATCATTAAATACTCTAAAGAACTTGGTGACTTTTTCTAGACAAAGCATTTAATTCAAATTGTTCTCCTAAAGCCCTAATTAGGCCAAAAAGTCATCGACAACTTTTTGCTCATTTTTCATATCCTAAATATTTTTGAGGTCCCTAAATTTATTAAATTGGACTTCCAAATTAACGGTCCGCTGTCGCTAACAGGGGAATTAGTCTAGAATTTATTAAAACCGTCCTACTTTTCAGTCTAGAAATAAGAAATATTAAATTTCTAGGTCGTGTAACTGAACTTTATTTTAAGCTTTTGTCTGTGAAAGGCTCATGTTAATATTATGCTTTATTTAACCGACTATAATGAGGTTCTATGAAAATGAGAACGAATATGAGCATAGTAACAAATACCTTCTGTTGTTACTTTAAAGACATAAATAATATAAAGTCATCGTCTGCCTAGCCCTTTTCCAACTATGTTGGGTTCGGCTAACAGTCTAAACGGATGCAACTGAATACCAATATTTTACATGGGGTGACCTATGTCCCCACCAATCTATGTAGTTACCAAAGATAAATTGATGGTCGAAAAATACATTCCTAAAACTATTTTAATTTACTGATCTTGAAGTGAAACCCTCCTCTCACTATGAAACCCTACATCAAACTTATTCATCCACAAAGCAGCTTCAGGCATAAACAAACCATCGACACTTTACCCCAAATTTTCCCAAACACACACATCTCCGGAATAAATGCATCCTTTTCCCCACAATAAAACGATAAGACAGACCACATATAAAACTCCGCACTCGTACAAAACGCTGCAATACTCACAGAATAGTGCAAAAAGGGTTAAACCCTGCAACATGGTATAAATTATGCTGTGAAAAATACACAGAAGACTTGAGATCCAACGGGACTTAAGCGCGTTATCTTGGGGACATACGGACTTGGAAAATGAGAAGATTTTTGAAATCGAATTGTACTTGATATTAAAATTATTTAGAACATAGCAGCTCGTGGCTTAGTATTAACAGCTCCCAGGGGCGATGTTAAAGGTTAAGCAACGCCAGCAGAGGTCGGTCCGTGGATGGGTGACCATTTATTACATACCGAGTTTCTTCGGTGCCTCGAAAAGCAAGTTGTCCCGGCTGTTATTTGTATATCTTTGACAATGACCCGAAAATTCTACAACCAGTCTTACCAAGGGGATTCGAAAGAGATCCAAGGGGATCTATGGCACAGTACTAACTGGGTTGTGAAGGTCAGGTAGGCAGTCGCTCCATGTATAATACTGGTATTCAGCTTCAAGAACTTTTACCTCCGCTCTCTTTTCTCCGTTAAAACATTAGTAACTTAAGATTAAGTGCAGGGGAATTATTTAAAGGGCTAAATAAAATATAGAATTATATTCAAATCTCAATGTATGTACCATATGCTCAGAAATAAATAAAGTCTAAATCTAAATCTGATTCTTGGCTTAATTTAAATAAATGACTTTAGATGTTGGTTCTCCAACTATCGCAGCGCCCCATCCTCCCCGGCCGTGTATCCCGTTATCTCAACAGTTACCCAGCCGCCCCCGGCCGGTACTTACTCGCGGAATAACATTTTTGATTGTCATCCCCTTTCTTTCTTTCTTTCTTTTATCAACCCTTTGGCTATCGCGATGTAGATGAGGATTTTTACAGAAATGCTAAGTGGACGGCATTAGGGGTTGTTATCAAAGATTTTTATGTTGGTGTTATGTTTATTTTGTAGGGAGTGTTCTGGTTATGTGTTTTTGTTAGTTTTTATGTGTAAGGTTTAGCAATGGAATGGATTTAATAGCGGTTTCACTGAAATAATATATGTTGACACAAATGAGTTCTCTTTATTGAAATATTTTAAATGGAAGAATGAAGGAGGGAGGACATTTAATTTGAAAATAAAACCCTTACATAGCTAGCCTTATTTCCCTTTTAATAAGTTTACCTGTTACTATAAAAGTATGCAGTCTTTTAGAAAAACTAAACTATTATAAACAGTTAATTAATTAATTATATTTCATTGTTACAGGTACTAATCATCTTAAAATCCGAATCAGCAGGATGCAGCCAAAATTAACTACCAAGTAATTAAACACAGGTTAACAGGTAACAGAAACACAGATTTTCCCATCGGATTACAGATGAGAAAATCTACTACTACACCATTTAGCTTCATCCACGTTCAATCATTCAACTATAATTTTTTCATGAAAAAAAAATACATTAATGGCAAAATGTGGGTATTATGAACACTTCTGCTCTCCCTTCGCAAAAAAACCGCTCAATGTTAAGTTTTTTTTTTACTCTATCTAGAAAAAACTACTCATTCTTTACATAAGAATACCTATTTTAAAACTCCGCGCTCTCAAGCGACCAGGCTAGCATAAAGCCTAAGGTTAGCGTTCATTTATCTTGATGGCTACAAAATGGCGGTCGTATAATGCACCTCTCATATTTGCATCCCTGAAAGAGTCTCATAATGTTTCAGTTGAAGAAGTAGGCTTTTAGCTACGGAACTGAATGTTTTTGTTATAAGTGACTACTTATAACTCACTAGTACTGTAAGAACGTTTTCAGTTAAAAAGGGCATTGAGCATATTTGCAGCAATAGTTCCAATAAAATTTATTTGACAGCTATAACTTAGTCATACTAGTCATGTCAGTCTTAAATTTCCTCTCTGGTCTAGTGACCGCAAGCGCGACTGCTGAGCATGATGTCCTGGGTTCGATTCCTGGGTCGGGCAAAGTGTTTTTCTATCAGGAATTTCTTAGTAACTGCCACGGAGTCTGGATTTGTGCCAGGGTGATTGCAATTGCCTCGCCCTCTCTTACATGGGATTTAAACAAAATTGGCGAAATGTGGGTGTTCTATTAGGTATGTACCACGGCCTAACCCCTCATAGATTACATGATGTCATGATATGTTTTCTAAAGTATATACGCTAATACTACCTACCCCTACTGGTCCCTATCTTTGCAAGTAATGGGTTATTTCTTGCAAGTAGCTACAAAATAAATTGTTAATCTCAGCTTTGAGGCTAGACATAGAAATCCGTCTTTAATTAAGTTACGAGCCCGAAGCCAAGCCTCAAAATAACTAGCTCCTACACACGTGTAATTATAACTATCTGTTAATTAGTGATAACCAATTATTATCAGCACATTCTCTGTTAAATAATACTTAGTCAGCATTTGATTCCGTCGTATTGTGATTAGCTGACGTATAATGTTGGTTTATAATACCAGCTTATTACTGTGAATGAGGATCTCGTGGCTAAATAATTACAACCATCCGTGTCGATCTTTAGGTTAAGCCGCGCTTGCCTAGGTTGGTGAGTGGATGGGTGACCACCCATTACATTCCGAGTTTCCTCCGTGCCTCGGAAAGCACGTTAAGTCATTGATCACGGCTGTCATTTATAGATTTTTGACAGTCGTTACAGGTAGTCAGTGGCCCGAAAGTCTGACATCAAGTCTTACCAATGAATACCGTATTTAACTTGCTTGTGGAGGTCAGACAGGCAGTCACTCCATGTAAAATAATGGTATTCAGCTGCATCCGGTTAGACTGGAAGCCGACCTCAACGTTATTGGGAAAGCTAGGAAGATGATGAATACTAGCATGTACTGTCCCATGAACTGAACAAGTCACTGCCAGCTTTACGCAAGAGAGACGAGGTATTAACTACTAGACCACCACGAACTTCATAATATAACACAATAAAATAATAGTCAGTATTTAATTCCATCGCATCGTGATAAGTTCACGCGTAGTGTTGGATTATATCGATAAAATATAATCCGGAATTTATGTTAATTGCATTCATTTGTGTTCATTGTTGCTTTTAGTCACTGATTTACCTACCTTCATGAAAATGTAGATTATTTTTGGTTGATTGATGAAATACTGCTTGCACTTCACTAGTATTGTACAAATCGTTCTAATAGAAACTGCTTGAAATGAACTTAACAGTAGTCTTTATTCCTAGATATTATTGTATTATTGGAATTCGAACTTTCGCCGCAAAAACGAGCTTTAAAAGTCTATAAATAAGTGTCGTGATGGCTCAGAGGTAAGACTTCTCTCATGCATGAGATTGTGGCAAATTCGGGCAAATACAATGTGACTTTTTCAATTCAGATGTACATTCTTTATTTATCTTGGACATCATAGACATCGGTGAAGGAAAACATCGTAAGGATACCTGGACTTATAATTAATGTAAGTCTAAAATCATCAACCCGTCTTGAGCAAGCATGGTGATCAATGCTCGTGCCTTCTCTATATGAGAAGAGGCCTTTGCCCAGTAGTGGGACACTAATAGGCTGGTATTATTATAAATGTCGCCAAGTGTTTGTGAATAGTAGTTATATTCCCACGTTTGACACAAAGTTTATAAAATATACTTTCATACAATGATAAAAAGTTGAACCAGTCAGCTACAATGGAAAGTACGACGAGCGTCAGTAGTCAAGTACTATTCGTCAAAATGCTGTCCAATGCACAATACAATGATTTGTTGCTCGTCCAGTCAAAAATGGTATGGCAGCGTAGCGCAATTGCTCTTTAAAAAAACACCGAAGCAGCCTAACATACTACTCATACATAAGTTCACCCCTTTTTCTTACGAAGGTAGGAGGAAACTACTAAAACGCCACCTGCTTGCATCATATAATTGCAGTTCAATTGCCAATCTCATTTAGAGGCCTACAAAGTGTTTTTTTTTCTAATTTATCGATATTTCCAGCTATGTCATCTACGTCACTAATTTTAGAGAGCACACTTAGTACTCGAGTTGTGTACAATTGAAGGCTTGTCCTGCTGTCAAATGCAGACTTCTTGAAAATACAAGCCAAATAACGTTAAAAGTGGCTTCCAAACCGTGTTTATGATGGCTTTTAGCCACTTCATAGCGCTGATTCCGGCCGCTTGTTGGTTTAGTGGTCTCTTCAAGCTCTTCTGCTGACCGTGAGTGCCTGAGTTTCATTATCAGGTCAGGCAAAGTATTATTAAGTTTTTCCTAAAGGATTTTTTTATTAACTGTCCGGTGTTTGTATCTGTGGCTGGTTGAAGGCACCAGACTTGCCCCCCTATTACATGGGATCTGAACATAACAGACAAAATCTATTAGTACACCTACCATACACCTCAGATTATCTCTACAAGAAATACAGGCGTAATATTATGTTAAAATGTTCGATAAAAACCGGTTAAGTGCGAGTCGGGCTCGCACGTAGTAGGTGAGCTCCCTTTAATTTTTAAATTTATTTTGATTATTTTTTGTTGTAGCAACAATAGAAATACACATGCTGTGAAAATTTCAACTGTCTACCTATTACGGATCATGAGATACAGCCCGCTGACAGACAGACGGACAGACAGCAGAGGCTTAGTAATAGGGTCCCCTTGGTTACCCTTCGGGTACGTAACCCTAGAAATGAACAATACAAACTTGTATTAAAACTTCAGTCTAGTCTAGTTGACAAGTCGATACATAATAAATCAAGGCCTCAAACTGTGCCGTATACAACACGCTAAAGTTCAAAACTTTTAAACTAGTTCGTCCCGAGTTGAATGTTATTAAAATAAGGCAACATTTTCTTCCATTTATTTTTAAAACTTTACACGTGGGCTTTTCTGGAACGAGAGCTTAAAAGTAAATCGCTCATTAAGTTTTTAAACTGTCATGGTCACTAACATTACCATTAACACTAGAAACGGGATATTTACCATGTTTACTGTTTCAACCGGGAGGATGGGTTTCAACTGTCGAGAGCCTGGAATCCAGTGGTTCAACTGTGTAAAAACCGAAAAAGTACCAAAAAAACTTCGCGAGCGGACACAGTCAGCTCATTAAGTTCATAAAACATAATGTGATAACCAATATTGCAATCTGGTATTCAGCTGGTAGACTAAAAGCCAACAACGACGACGATGATATGTTGTAGTGGTGCTGAAATAAAATGCACAACGTAATGGACCGTGCTCTATTACATGGAACTTAAATATAACTCTGCCTCGTTGGTCGAGTCGTCGCAAGCGCGACTGCTTGACATGAGGTCCTGGGTTCAATTCCCGAGGTGGACAAAAAGTTACTGGATTTTTCGATCAGGAATTTCTCAGTAGCAGCTACGGAGTCTCAAAAAGAACCCAATATTTCTAAATTCATTCCACCAAAAGCCATCTCATAACTCCCAAAGAAGATAAATAACCGAGCACCACACAGTTATAATCTCAGCCCTTTACGTAAACCCACCTTCCCCAGCTCCACCAAAGTTATGCTAGACCATACAACACAACTTAAAATCTAATCCTGACTTAACTACAAGTACTCATTAAAGCAAATCCTTCAAAGTTATGTTTCCCAAAGTTAGGTAAGAAATAACATTTATTGGTTACTCGGCCGGCTTACTAGCATAATCTGTAGCTTTAGAGGATTAAGAAATAAGACTTTGGATTAGATGTTTCGGATATACATAGATAATATCGCAGTTGTGTTCCTGAATATGGGAGTTTAATGTATCCACATTTCACCAGCTACGTTGCAGCACTGATAGTCTAGTGGTGTGACCGTTGTACTGGCAAGTCATAGGTCTCGAGTTCGAACCCGAGACACGAACTTCTGAGTTTTCAGATTTATGTGCGTATTGTATTAATATCTCTTGCTTCAGTGAAGGAAAACATCGTGAGGGAACCAGCATGCCTGAGAGATGTTTCTCGACGGCATGTAAAGCCAAGTCAGAGGCCCATGGGCGGCATAAAACTCTGACACCAGGTCAAGCACTAACCACACGATAAAGAAAAGACCAGCTACGATATTAGTTTCTTGAAATGGGCTTATTAACCAAACTCTTATCAGGACTCATCAAATCACCCTCTCGTTTAAAAAATTTAAGTGATAAAACCCGCTGAAATCTGGACGGACCACTTCACATCATCGCACTTGAGAGGTTAGGAAATTTCGCCAGTTATCTTTAAATCTCAATCCTTCAAATCCAGACCCTGTTCAGCTTCGGAGAAATTCCTGATAGCCAAATCCATTATCACTTTGAGAATTGAACCCAAAAATGCTTAACAGTAGCACTTACGACCAATAGAGAAACGGGGACGTTTTTCTACAATGTGCCATATTAACGTTCGGAAACTGTGTCTATATATATTCTATCCTCGGATATTCTATTAGGAAGTAAACTAAATCAGTTATTAAGCCGATCGAGCTGGTAGTACGGAAATTATTCGATCGGTTAACGGATCTCAAACTATAAGCCTTCGCTTCAACAAATTATAAACTGAATTGAGTCTGTTATAATCTATGTGTTAGTGTAACAGCGCTTAAGGTTACCTTATTCATGTCCTGGATCGTGCAATTAGTTCTATTTGACGGGCAGGAGAGACGATATGGCATATCCTCTGTTGGGGCTCCACACACGCATTGGACTTGAATGAGGCAAACGACGGTGGTGAAGGTTGCTGGATACGAGGCGCATGGGACCGGTCAATGTGGCGACACTTGGGGGAGGCCTTTGTCCAGCAGTCGACGTCTTTCGGCTGAAATGATGATGATGATGATGAGGCAAACGACAGAGCTGTCCAGGTCGCTGCGTATTGGTCAGACAAAATCCGAGTCATCGATTCGAGCAAAAGAAGTGCTGAAGTTGAAGTCTAAAATATTTTCTTCTCCAAATAGGATATGGTAGTATTTGGACTAGCAGCCAGAAGTGTGCAATTTATTTGAGAATTCGTCATTTCTGTCAATTGGAAATCCTATTGCGCATTTGGCTTGTATTTGCACGCCTGGCCTGTTTCCCTAACCAACAAATATTATTTTCCTCCGCGTTCCACAGTATTTACGTAAATGATCAGTAAAAATGATGTACGATTTCTGCAATCCTAATAAATTATTAATTCGGTTATCACTTCCAAGCATTTGATTGGATGTTGTTATTTTCGAACTGAACACAACCGTATACATGATATTACTTCAGCGTATAATAAAGCAGTGCGCCTAGATAAAATGACATAAGCGTTGACATAAGACATCGAGGATTCTGTTAAAGTAGTTGTAAAAATTGATTCCCATCCCTATTATTTCATCGGACGAGCATAGATTCGGCTAAGCGTCACCGTTATATGATTTGAAGGCCCGCGGGCCCGAACCAAGCATTTTGCTTCTACTTTTATTGTGAGAACCGCCAGTCCCGTCAGTTTCCCGATCATTATAAACTAGATCTCTTCAAAGCTTGAGTGAATCGGTTACCGGACCTCCAACCAATCTCAATCGGTCGATTTAGTGTAAAAAAAAAACTGGTGTAGGATGTGTTAGATGACATTGTATTGTTTCAGAAATGTAATAACAAACCTCTGTTTGAAGATTTTACTGTTATATGCTTTCAATGAATAATATCATAATAACTTCAACTCTTATTCTCCAAAGCTGCTTCCTTAATAAAGTACGTAACATTTATTAAGTCGAGTTCATTTAAAAGATGTTCACGTCTTCCAAAGGAAGTTGTACTACTAAAATGCTATTTATACGCGAGAGAGGGGAAGGCTGTAAGAGGGGGGGGGGGGTGAATTTGCAGCCTCAGTTTACGAGATTACGTTTTGAGTATACAGCCGAAAGACTGGGATGTCACACAGATGTACGGGGTTAATGGAAGGTGTAACTTACTACTACTAAATTGTAGAATGATTTCTACGGCGCAATGTCAAATATAAGAAAAACTAATATAATTTTCTATAGAAAGGCAAATATTAAGTATTATGATAGAGTTTTTACCGGTAGAGGGAGTCACCTCATTCACGATCTGGTAAAAATACCTTCATTTTAGACAAGCTTTTGTCTTGAGGTGAAATAACGTCTAAGTTCTGAACATCTTAACAAAATTATTGGCCCTCACATCACCCGAGACAGTTTTAAATTTGATGGTGACTGTAATTATAGACAGTTTCCACCAAAACCCACAACCAACTAAGCTCAACCACCAACATAACCATGCCGCCTCTTCCAGCACAACTTATATCTTTCCCTCAAAAGCCCTAAGTATGTATACGGCTGGCTTTATTAAATTTTAGACACTTCTTCACCCGCCATTGTTGGAACTTTCACGGGATTATGTGCTTGTAATAAACTAAGTTCTTAGAACATGGCATGTATCGAAATCTGTAGAGTTTTCCACATGTTTCTGGAATGTTCTGGAATGTTCATTATTGGTAAATTATCATGTAAGAAGTTTGGTGGTAAAGGTGTATGTTTAATAATAAGATATGATTAAATTGGCTTTGAAAGGACAATTAAGGGAACCTTATTACACTGCTGGAACAGCGATAAAGACCATGGCTTACATGTCGCATGATCGTGGGTACGAGTCCAGGGAAACACTAGATTTTAAGCATTTTTTTTCATCACTACTGCTCTCAACTTATTTGAAACAAAAAAAAACACATCGTGGGGAAATTGGTATGCCTTATAACTAAAATTCGAAGTCATGTGACATCCACCAACCAGAACAGGGCGAGGTGGCTCTTTCTCGCAGGTAGGAGCCCTGTGCCCCAGCAGTGAGGACATTAAAGACTCTTTATGCTTATGTTACTCCAATAAGAAGATACCGATAATATTTACAAGTACATGACACGTTTCACCATAACTGTCTGGGTGGCAAAGCATAGGCAAATCCCTTGGTATTACAGGTCTATAGACGGCTATAACCAGATAACCACTTTACATTACCCGGGCCACTTGCCAAACTATGGCGTATAGACAATAAGCTATTGTATTAGACTGAGGATAGGCAATATTGCTCTATTATCTCCTGAGACTGCGAAAACCGAACTGGCATCTAACATCCAGCATATTACATATCTGAAGCTAAGTTGTATTGTCTTAATGAAGAAGATCATCATCATATGCCAACTATTGACGGGCTTCCAGTCTGACCGGATAAAGCTGCATACCAGTATTTTACATGGAACGATGGCCTATATGTTCTCTACAACATAGTAACTGATGAGTAAGACGTAAAACTGGTTGAAGGGTTTTTTTCGATATGAAACTTTGCAAGTATATGCTTGCACTATCTGGACAGGTCCACTCAAATCTGTGTGGTTATTTCTTCAAAAGACCATCTCAGACATTAAGCTACATGGTCCTCATATGACTTGAGCAATGTCTGGACTTTAAAAGAGACGGTGACCTCTGAGTTTGTTTCGGATGTTTCTTCTCAGAGTAGTCAGGTACGAAACACCGCCCCATCTAGTTTTAAAACATGTTGTGACAGGTAAAAGAGTTTTGTAAACCAATTTACAGAAATAAATATGATTTATGATTTATATTAAAATCATCATCTGCATCTAACCTTAATAACTATTTTGGGCTCAGCTTCCAGTCTAACCAGATGCAGCTAAAAAATAAAAATTGTAACCTGCAGAGAACTACGAAAAGTTCCGTAAAATATAGCAATTAATGAGCTTCCTTTAAGAAGTACCAAAACAAACGCCCAGGCCAATATTTCCAAGCTGCTTCAGTATAAATAATGACGATATATCCACTTACACACGCTGTCAGGATCGATACACACTGATGCATATGCAAGTAGCCTCTTTGTAGTCAGTTAAGTGCCGTAGTTACTCGCACGGTCACTGGCGTCATTGCAGTGTAGCTGTACGAGTAGTTATTTTGTAGGTACTCCTTATAAACGCCACGGAGAAGCTTAGAGACAAAACAAAAGTTGTTTTTTGTTTACTAAGACTATGAGTGTCTATGAGAGGAGGTCTTTGCACTAGAGTGGGACAGTTCAGGCTAACAAAAACAGACTATATCATCTTAAATCTGACATTATTCACTTCAGGTTCGCTCGAGAAAACAAAATGAAAAAATGAAAAAGATCATTTTTGTTTCATTCCACGTTTACTATGAAAGACAAAAATGAACAGAACTTAAAGCGTCTGGCACTGCCAAGTATATTGCGTTACTCGTTCAGTAACTTAGTTGTGGAGGTCAGATAAGCAGACGTTTCAAGCAAAATACTGGCATTAAACACCATACAGTTAGACTAGAAACCACGGCAACATAGTTGGGACAATGCAAGCAGATGTGATGTGTTCTTAAACCTCCTAACTCAACATAATTAAAACTTTAACTTTATAACAAAACAATAGTTACCTAAAACCATACAGATATGAACGCCTCATCATAACTCTGTTTATTTATCATGTACCCATAGTGTTTGCGAGGTAGGCAGACATCGCATTAACTTAAGTAAATATTGTTCGGCAACGACTTGCGACAGGTTTTCCGATATACGAGTATGTAGGGAACTAGGTCATGCTTTTTATGTACGAAATATTTTTATTGTTTGGCTGCGTCTGTTGCAGTCATTTTAAAGACAGGTTATCATCTGCCTAGCCTTTTCCCAACTATGATTGGGTAACCATACTTGGGAAAAGGCTAGGCAGGTGATGATTTCACGAGCCCCTTGTGTATTAGTCTTACCGTAATACAGCAACGTTTCTGGTTGTTAAATATAGTTATACCACTGCTGGTACTTTCCCGGATGAGCTCATTCAGTCACAGCTTCACTATAATGTCTATCTTCAGATTTCATTTCATCACGTCTGTTCCATTGTTAACTACGTTCCTCAGAAACTATTTTATTACTATAATGCTACTTGTCATGTTTATTGTTAAGGCAGCCATCTTGGATTGTAGTGCGTCTGGCTTTTTGTTACCCGATTAAGGCCACGGGATGATTGATTAATGTTTGTGGGTAAGAAACTGTCGTGTAGTATGTTTGTGTGTTGAAGAGTTTGTTAGTTTATTGCTACACGGTATTAATATACACGAGGAGCTCGTAACTCTAGTAGTAGCCACTCGGGACGATCTACAGGTTAAGCCGCGCTTAAGTAGGTTGGTTCGTGGATGGGTGTCTACCCATTACATACCGGGTTACCTTCGTGCCTCAGAAAGCACGTTAAACCGTTGTTCCCGGCTGTCATTTGTAGATCTTTTACAATCGTTACAGATAGTCAGTGGCCCGAAAGTCTGACAACCAGTCTTACCAAGGGTTATCATATTACCCAGTATTGACTGCATTGTGGAGGTCAGATAGGCAGTCGCTCCATGTAAAATACTGGTATTCGGCTGCATCCGCTTAGATTGGCCGATCCTAATATAGTTGGGAAAAGGCTAGGCAGATCAGGTGATGATATTGCTGCAAGGTATTGTAAATAAACATTGCCTTAATTATAATCAACCATTTCGATCCAATTATTTTGCCAAAAGTGTGTTCAGAGGTCCTGAATCTTTCCGCCACTCTTAAACATACTATGATTCCTTTATTTTCTAAAGCGGGTAGAAAAAGGCCTAAAAGTGAGCCAAGTTACAAGTCAAGAGGATGACTCTAGAACTTTTGATATTCCTACGAGTGTGTAGAATTTCCGTAGATATTTCTGCCGAAATCGTCGCAAAATATTTTGAAGAATATGTCGCGGAACTATAATAATATTATTGTAGATACGTTTCTAAATGACTTAGTGACGATGTGTCGTAGATCAACTTGGCCTATGTCCAGCAGTGATGGTTGAATGATTGAAACAACGTCTACCTCGTTGGTCTAGTGGACACAAACGATACTGCTGAACATGTGGTCCTGGGTTCGACTCCTGAGTTGTGCCAAGTATTATTTGATTTTTTCACCAAGAATTTCTCAGAAGCATCCTGGATTTAAGATATATGCAACAGGCTCACCCTCTACTTAACGGGACTTACATATAACTGGCGAAATATGGTCGTACTATAAATATACCTCTGAACAAGCCATCAGGGATCACAGGCGTGATGTTATTATGTGTTGAAAAATCAAGGTCTCAAGCCATTCATCATTAATTTAGAACTTATTTTCACATAATATCACGCCTGTAATCCCCGAAGGGTTAGGCAGATGCGTACCTAATAGTACACCCACGTTTCGTCAGTTACGTTTAAGTCCCTTGTAATAAGGGGCGAGCCTATTGCCATCAACCGGGAACACATTCAGACTCTGTGGCTGCTACTGAGAAATTCCTGATGGAAAACCCAATATCACTTTGCGAACGGACCGACCCGGGAATCGAACCCAGGACCTCATGCTCAGCAGTCGCGCTTGCGAACACTAGACCAACGAGGAAGTCAAGCCGGTAAAATATAAAAATCTCGCTGGAATCACCTCTACAACACTCACGGGAATAAAGTCACTTACCTTTTCCTCCTCACGGTTAGCCCACAATCTCAGCCCCAACTAGTTGTTGTATCACGTCTGTAGTGTCCAACACTTGCTCATGTTGGTCACGCCTGGCGTGCTGGTCACGCTACGTGTGTCGTCTACGTGACGAAACGTGACCATATGGCTTTGATTCTGACACGGTGTCATTCGGTTAGATGATGTGAGTGGTTAGAAGTTATGTTGTGAAGATTTGACTGTTTGTACGTTTGAAAGCGGACTGCTGAAATTCTGGAACGGTTTAATGTGATTGCGTGATCATTTCCTTTATCGTGTGTTAAGTGCCTAACCTGATGTCAGAGGTTTTGTGCCGCCCATGGGCCGCTGACTTGGCTTTACATACCGTCGAGAAATATCTCTCAGGCATGCAGGTTTCCTCCCAATGTTATCCTTCACCAAAGCAAGTGATAATTATACAATACGCACATGAATCCGAGAAATCAGAGGTGCGTGTCTTGGTTTCGAACTTGAGACCTATGACTAGGTAGTCTGAAGTGTGATAAACTGGTAGGATGCTCAATTGGTGTTTAGTAACATTTTCCATAAAAATGCTGGTACGAGCTTAATGATGAAAGCTTAAGCTGTGTTGAGATTAGCCAGACAGCAAGTGCACCAGCCGCATTTTTAAGTAACACCATTTTTGGTATTTTAATGCCCAAGGAGATTGAAAAATATGTGCCTAACATTAATTTCATCGGGAACATCAAAATCTAAGAAATTTATATTACACTTACACTGTAATTTTTTCAAATAAATATGCTAATTTAAAAATATTCAAACAGTACCAAGCACTCTTTTGAAAAGCACTAAACCACTCACCAAATGAACTTCAGTTCCACGTAAATCGCGTCACATTTTTCCGTCAGTTTCGACAAATTGACGTTAAAGCGCGTCACATAACGTCACCAATCGTTAGTGCAGCGTCGATCGACGATTAAACTTGTTCATGTCGATCTGATAGATTTTTAGACTATAGACGGTTGAAAAGCGTTTTAAATTGTGATGGATGTCGATTTTAGTTGGATGCGTCGTATGGACGTTTTCGGTAAAAAAAATTAGGTGTAATGAGAAGGATGAAAACGTTTTATTGCTATCGTTTTTATTCCCATCCGTCTTAACTCAGTGTAAGACCTAACATTCAACATGGATAACGTAACATCGTGCATATAACTACCAAACGGTTAAGAAACGTAAATGCCAACTAAAGCTAAAGTCAGAACATAAAAACAACAGATATCTACATGCTCAGCAGTATCGTTTTCAACCACTATACATTGGTGGAAGCAGCCTTTTCAATACTATATTAATATGTTATTTATTTTGAACCTACACCTACATTTTATTTCTAGTAAATTGAATTGCTATGACGTCTGTCCTCTTACTTCAATAGATAGATGTAAATTACAAATCATAGTGCAGCAAATTCTAAGCGAATCATGGTCAGTTTTGTCACAACGAACCCAAAAAGCCAGTCATGCTACCAATTCATTGCTGTCAATTCAATTTATACCACACACAGAAAAGACAAAGTTTAAAATTCAACGGCGAAAATAAACTCGTCTATTCGACAATGCAGCACAGCCACTAATGCAACTAGACCAACTTTCAATAGACTAACACAAAAATAGCCTTCATCTGTCAATACCGATTACAGCTAGAAGCAAGTCAGACATGTCCTAAACTTTGGCCGCCATTTTTGACTGCATCCATGTCAGCTTCAGAGGAATTGTTACTGAAACTTTCATGTATTCGGGAAGCGACTGGACACGACACGGTCGGTTGTTGCACGAAAATACTTTTTTGAGAATTTGAAATTTTTAAACGGATACATACAGGAAACTGGAATTTTGCTGGGAAGGTAGGAGGTATTTTAGGTTTCAGAATAGTTTGCTGTTGGTTGATGATTGAAATGTTTTTGGATGCTGCGAACAAATTGACACCGTGCTATCTAGCTTAGAATAATCTAAACTCTCCGTTCACCAATCAAAATAAATTTTGTTAAGAACAAGTTTTCCATTTTAAGTATAATTACGTATTTAAAAGGCCAATCAGTGCTGTTAAGTCAGGTCAGAAAATTGCCAAATCGCATAGATTCCTGAATGCAATTTCTTGTGATTAGCGGACAAGAGCCGGGCCTAGTGGTCGCAAGCACTACTGTTGAGCAGGTTTTGGGTACGAATTCGAGGTCGTGTCAAGAGTTGGGTTTTTCCATCAGCAGCAACGGAGTCTTGATTTGTGTCCAGTTGATGGCAATAGACTCGCCATGTGCCCCTACTATAGATATCTACTCTGGGGATTACAGGTATGTTATTTTATTTTATTTAAAGCTAACAGTTGAAGCAAGAACTTCAACAAAAATGTCAGCACCACCCACCACCACTGCAGACGTCTAAATCATTCACACTCCTTTCCTTACTTCAACAATTCTTTACATCCAGAGGCAACATATTTCTTAGTCGCATTATATTCGCAAAGTCAAGAGTACTGGCCATTATTAGAAGTAGCTATTTCCTTACAACATATCATGGAGGAGGCAATCTGTGTGAGAAATCACCCACTCAAGGGAATAGTCGCGCGGAGTGGCGATTTGTCGCCGTTTTTTGTCGCATCGTTGTGGAACCGAGATATAAATTATGTTGTACGTTGTAATGCGTTTTTCGGTACAGTTTTGAGTTTATTTTCCGTTGAGTTATTGTGTGGGACTGGTGTTATTGGGAATTGTGGTGTTTTATGTGATGGCGTATTTCATTTCCATGGTCATATGAGTTTTGGGTTAGGGGGCCCAATTGGAAAGGTAATTTTACTGCAGTATGTAAGGGTCTTATAAATGGTTTCAAATAAGATATTGCTGTAACTTTATAGACACATTGAATGTGTCTAGTGAAAGAGATCTCTGCTGGGATTATGTGAGTGAAGGCAACATTTGCAATTTATGAAACAAGAGTGTTGCTTATCCTCTGTTGTGAATCATAATACAATTCATCACAGTTTGCAAGAGCCTGGGGCACTTACTGCAATTTTAACAGGTTCCGTAATTTTTAATTTGCCACAGAATACAAAGCCTTTCTCTTAATATGCCATCAAAACTCCTCTATACATATATATACGTACATCTACCTTTATTTCCCCTAAGATACAACATGCCAGCTCAGGTAGCAATTTGTAACTGAACCAGTACCACAGTATAATGATTAACAGTGAAACAACTAAGTCATTTTTGTGATAACAAACACGAGTGTTAAGGTTGTTAACTATGTCTTTATTTTATGTTGTTTAAATGTCATGCAGGCTAGCCAGAAGGCCAAAAGTCTGACAATCATTCAAACGGGTATTTTCCTATGTTGTGGAGACAGACAGTCGCTCTATTTATTTTATTTTCTTTATTTATTTCGGGGCATTTATGATCGCAATGCGTATGACAGTTCTATATTGCCCTAAATTCACATTGCTCATATCTGGGCCTTGAACCTAAACAGACTCTTTGCAGCATCGTCATTTGGTTGTGACAGGATTTTATTGAATGTGTCAACTTCAAGTTTGTTCACCTTCAAGACCCTTAACATGTAATTTCTCTCCACCTCATACCGAACACAGTACATCAAAAAGTGGTGTGTAAGTCTTTTAAAACTCGACACACCTCAGTCGCTCTATCAGTAAAATATTGGTATTCAACTGCATTCGGTTAGTCTGGAATCTGACCCCAACACCGTTGGAAAGAAACTTGGTAGATGATGACTGGTGCAGCAGCCCCGACTTACCCAGGAGTAACCTGTTACCTGAAGCATGCTTATAATTCGTGTAGACGCATTGCATGTGTGTGTACCAATTCCTACGATTTATTCCTAGTTGGAATACTGTATGTGAACACTAATATGTCTTGGTCTACTGTGCCAGTATTAATCCCAAATGGGATATTAATTTGATAGCACTTAGAATGGATTTCATAGACATAATATTATGTTTAATCCTTTAGTTCAGTCGCTGTGATTGTGCTTTTATTAATAGTTTGAAACTCATTCTTGTAATAATATTAGCAGGGATGTTTATCAAGGATATTTGAGGAATTTAATTTTGTCGATTTGTTTTGTAAAACATTAATATCTTGAAAGTTCCAATTAAATCTGATTTAATGAATTTCTCCCTAGGAATAATTTGGTATAGCTCATTTTCGGAAAGTCCTTCCAGGAAGGATTGTAGGTTCTTATGATTTTCTTGATGCACCTTAAGACTAACTTCATCATCCTCTTGTGTTTATTGTAGTTAATCGGTACAGCATGTCTTCTTTTACTCTTCAGTAATAAAATTATGCAATACCATGCCTTACTCATATTATGATGTTTCTCACAATTCAGCTATGCTTTTTTTCTTCCTTTTAGCTTATATTTGTCTATCGATCCTATTGTTAGGATATCAGTACCCCTCAGTCAGAAGAAATAGGCAGTAATCGACCACGTGTGCCCAGTGTTAGTTGGTAGAAATCGCAGAAAATATCTTCCATTTTTTTGTTTCTAGGCCTTACCCGTTTCCTCATTGTTTCTCTTACAGTTTTGAGTAGTTACGAAGAAATAAATTACACTATATAAAAGGGAGTGCATAATCCAAACCTAAATCTGACTGGCTACAATATAATATAACATCACGCCTGTAATCCTCGAAGGTTTAAGCAGAGGTGTACCTTACAGTATACACACATTACGCCAGTTATGTTTAAGTTCCATGTAATAGGGGCTGAGCATATGGCCATCAACCGGGCATAAATCCAGAATCCGTAGCTGCTGTAATTTTACGAAAGACACCAAAAACTGCACACAACCCACCGCTTACCCATCACATGCACGTCCCGTCTCAAACTTACAGCAACTCCGTTTGCTTAAGCACCAGCATTAAGTAAAACATATGACAGCATTTAAGTCGTCCATAACTTGCCGCCATAACTTAACACTAGGGGCACAGACTTGGCAGAGCGCTCGTACAAGCTTACCCCCACATTTGCATGATGATGCAAAGTGTTATTTATGCTTGTTAGGAAGAGGGTTAAATGGTTGGGATTGAGGTGAGCTGGTGTCTAAGATTGCAGGTGTGGATTTTGATACGGATTTTCAATGGATTTTGCTGATGGTGTGTGTACCACACGATAGAGGAAAGGAAGGGGTAAGATTTAACCTTAATTTGTAATCGAAGATCGAGGGCAATAACATTAAATTTATATTTGTATTGCAAAATGGCGCCTATATAATAATTCATGCGGAAGTATGACTTATTCTGTATAAAGAATGATATGGCAAGAAAGGAGGTGTCTGATGAGATGACAAGTAATAGAGAAGTATGGAAGAAGATAAGCGATTTTGGATTTTTAGATCTGTACAATAATTTTTAAGACTATCTCAAGTTGTTAATTTGTTTTTTAAGAGTTTTTGCCAAACTTTTACAAAAAGGACAAAAAGATGAAAGTTTTATGTGATATTATGTGTTCTGACACCTTTTATATAAATTGAATGTTATTGCCTAAGGGACTTACCAGAGAATGGGCAGCAGCGTTCTCTGATTCTACAACAACCATACTGCGATCGCCAACCCGCCTGCCAAGCGTGGCGATTATGGCAAAACCCCCCTTCTTGGAGGAGGCCTATGTCCAGCAGTGGACTTTTCGGCTGAAATGATGATGATGATGATGATGTGTTCTGACTGTCAACAACCAACTTGATCTACAAACAATTATGTCGTCGATTAAATAATACCATTTTCCGAATCTTTTTTCTTGAAGTCTCCAAGGAAAACACCAAAAACTGTCCTCTGACCGGCAGAACTATAAATCACCTTCGCTGCCGGATGCCAAACTCATCAGCGTAATGATACATCCAAAAAATGACTTCCATGACAAATAGACTATATCGTTACTTTTGAGTGATGACTTGGTTTTTCGGTCTGCGGATGCTGGATTCATTAGTCTTGTGACGACTATAACCTATATGTTGGTATCCTTAGCTGTTACGATAATCAAAAATTTTAATGTTTTTAGATACTAGAACTCGGAACTCTTCTTCAAATCTTCGGTACATGAGGATATAATTAAAGAAAGTTTGCTAACATTTACATGACCCGATATGTTGGTGTATGGCGATATGTTTCAGACGTAGTTAGTGCAATGTGGGTGTCCTATACACTCCTCTATCTACTCTTCCAGAAAACATAAGATAATTTACAACAGCATTTAAACGAATACCCTTAATCAAAATTAAAATGAATCGCTAGTCTTGAAGCAATCAATCATCTAGCCAGACAGTGGGCATCATGGCTAAGTCCACGCTCGTTTCGGCGCCCCACTTGCTAACAACTCGTATTAATCATAACACTCTTCCTGTTTAGCGTGGCTTCTACAATTGTTGAGGCCACGAAAAAAGCGGGTGGGGAACTTGTCAAGGTCGTACGGAAATATTGTCGGTGTCGATCAGTTAGTTACGCAGACACAACATGTAAAATTTTAGCATTCTGCTGCATCCGACCTGTAAACCGAACCCAACATAGTTGGGAAAAGACAGGCAGATGATGACAGATGGTAATGATTTGGTTAGACTTGAATCAGGCTAAATCAATTTTCATTGCAGTTTTATCACAAAAAAATAATATTTGGGTTGATATGTTTGCCTGCTACGCAAAAAAAGTACTTCACATACATTTATTTGCGTTCCACAACAAATCTACGAATTTAAAATATGCTCCTATCCCAGCTTAGTAAGTTTCAAATCTCATTAGAAAGTGCTAGGAGTTAAAAAAACACACTTTAATAAAAACTACTCTACGTGGCAACATAGGTGTGGTCTAGCTCCATTAAGCTCAAAAGTACGTCAGACTTTTTAACTTTGTTTCCGAGTTCCTGGACAATGCACCTAATGTTGTAAGTGTTAGAGCTCATCCTAGGGGGTTAACTTACACGACGTTAAATTAATAGTGTTAGTCTAGTATACAAGAGTTAGGTTTTATCTGGGATGATGTGTGCCATCACTTTTCTAATAATAAACGATCATCAAAGATAGAGTACCGAGTTTCCTCCGTGCCTCGGAAAGTACGTTGAGCTGCGCAGCGGGACTGTTCGAAAGAGATGCCGTGGCCCTGAAACCCAAAGGGCAAAGAAGGAACATGGATGGGTTTTAGTCAGTAGAAGTCTGACACTCCCTTCCGCTCCAACCAGAGCGGGGCCGAAAAGCCGTTGGTCCTGGTGTCATTTATAGATCTTTAACAGTCGTTACAGGAAGTCAGTGGCCCGAAAGTCTGACATGCATTACATGAGACTTAAACATAACTGGCGAAATGTGGGTTCACTATTAAATACATGTCTACCTAACTCTTTGGGGATTACCAAACGAGATGTTATGTTAAATGTATTCCTGCCAACCCAACAGGAAAGTAGAAACTCGCAAGGAGTCTTCCATACAAAACCAGCTCCACTTTGAAAGCCTGCCTCCACCCGCTGACTTCGCAGCCACCTCCCTAAAGATGCAAGGAACAGATTTATGTTCCGAGATTAACAGCAAATTAAAAAGTTCCCAGAACTCGGCACTCGGAAGTGAAAAAGTTTGGAAACGTTTGATAAAAGTATTTCTCTGTTTATTTATGGGTAGGAAACGAATGGGTGGCCCTTTTTAATAAATTTATGTTGTTAGGAATTGTGGGAGTTACTGCTCTTGAGGAAATGTAAAGAGGAGATAGGAATTTCCATTAACTTCTGGAATTTTGGTCTGATCTTTGCGTCTGTAAGAGGCAGACTGGCCCAATAGCATCGAAATCAACTTAGGAGTGGCAGATCACGGGTTCGACTCCAGGAGACGTGTTAGGCTCTTTGTAAAATTTATTTCATCACCACAGCTCTCAAAACGATTAAGGAAAACATGTATTGATTTATCAACACACAACTGACTCGCGTGCTACATTACTTCCCACCACATCTCGCAGAGAGGAGACCTGTGTCCCAGCCACAAATATTAATTCATATTTCTATGGTATCAGAAGTGGGAAAATTATAGGATGATTATGCTCAGACAGAATCTATACAAAGTCACGTGCTACTCTTACATAAATACGTACTCCTATTACTTCGTCCATATTCATACATGGTGACTACTGCGCACTTCATACATACATAAGCACTTTATCTACAGAAATTGGGTCAACGACCTGATAAAAAAGCAAGAAACCCCCATTACTGTTGACACCATATTACTCCAGATCCAAATCTCCATGGATATTGTTCTTTCATCGTGCATTATCACCATGCTATGGGAGATTTTTTCATAAACCAAAATTGGACCATTCCCCCGAACATTATCGTTAAGAACGATAATGGAAGAAAAATGTGCGTTACGTCATCAGTGACGTCATCGGTTCTGTCGACTGTAGGGATGGCAAGTGTCGATGTTTTGACGATGATTATGTTTCGGAAAATAATTTAAGAAATAAAACAATATCGGCAATCTGATAATTATGTATGTGAATACTTCTAGATTCTAGCACATCTTCACGCCCGCGAAACCTAAAAGGGTTAAGTAGAGGTTTTACCAGTTATTTTCCAGTTCCAAGTAATAGAGGGAGAGCTTATTGCCATCAACTAGGCACACATCCAGACTACCGGCCGCTACTTAGACATTTCTGGTGAAAATCCCAGTGACATTGAAAGGAATGCATTTCTTTTCGTTAGTATTATGTATATTATAATGATTTTGTGATATCTGTAGGTATTTTAATTCAAGGCGAGTGAAATCGCGAGAAGTAACTAGTAAATACTAGTAACCAGTATTTATTAATACTTGTTTTAAAACACAAAGAACGTGTAACCTTTCCTGTGAATCTAAGCAAGATTAAATTAGATTACGAAAAGCGGAATAATCAAAACGCCCGAAATCCGTTTCACAATACGATTGTTTCAACTATTTACCCAAAACATTAGTTCGGTAATAGATCATTGTGAGTTCACATTTGAAATATGGTTGCAGATAACAAGTTCATGTCGAACTGCCGTGTTATCGTAATCTAGTGACGTGCGGATATCGATAGCTAGGGAGGGGAAATTATTGTTGTCATAGAATTTGACACGTTTCGTGGTAAATGCAGTTGTCGATAGTTTGGCTTTGTTTTGCATTGTCATTGTTTCGGAAAAAGTATTAACAGGATCTAGAAAAGTAGCAAATGCTTTGAACAGTACAGACATAAAATTTTCGGTAGCTTTATCTATCTGACAAATTATTTTATGCTCACGTTGAAATTTAGAAAAACAGTGCTCTCGCTCTTGTTTTTTTAGTTGGTTATTTTCTTGTCTTTGACTTAGACATGTTCCTGCCTCTATAATTACGCGGGTACTTTGAAAATTGAGCTACAGTGACAGGAATAACAATAAACCGAAGTCTGTGCTAAGTACAGTTTATATATCTCGGCCCAGGATTCTTATATTTGCAACAGCTTGCTTTCGATTCGAACAATCTTTTCATTTCGATGCCTGTACTAAAATTTCGTTAAGTTATTTCTATCTTATTTTTTCTGCACAAACTGGCGCTTTGTCCCATTTCCTCATCCGCCATGCCTTATTACACCCGTATTGTTCTATAAGTGATAAGCCATGTCGCTTGACCGAAAGCGGCCTCAATAAAAATATATACAAAAACATTGTATTTTGGAGGTCAATGGGACATTTTCGGTTAGAATACTTACTGATGGTAACATGTTTTTGATAATGTTATTTTCCTTTATTTATCTCTTTATAATTTTTTAAATATTCCTTAAAAAAACCTTATTTAATTTTGATTTTTAAGTAATCACCTGTCTAAACCGGGAAGCGAACCCGCCAATAATGTGAAAAAAACAAAAGTATTTTATAATAACAGTCGAAAGAGTTAATCATTAGGATTATTTTTCCTCTATAACATACCTTAAAATATAAAAAACATTTAATTTTTTTTTAAATTAGCCCACTGGTATCGTGTCCAAGCTACCGGCGGTCAGGGCTCCAGAGAGAGGAACCTCCTAACAATACGCGCCGTGTCCAGGAATACCGCTTTATGATTCAAGTCTAACGAGAGTTTCTTCAGGTATTGGTCGAGGTTCTTGGCAATTAAACCATTGGCTATTTTAAAACGACTATTGTATAACGGGCTGGTGTCCGCAACTCCACGTCAAAGCGCGTATTTTGCGTGCGGATTTTAAAACGACTATCCGCACAATGATCGCTAAGCTCACATCCCACATGTCGACAACCTCGCGAGCCAAGTCAAGGTACTTGATTTGCTTTTTTAATGTTAAGAGAGAAAATTAAAAAAAAACTTGAACGGTATTAAAAACAACTCCCATTTTGGCAATGAATGCACTTATTATGTTTTTTGGACTTCGACTTGAGTTAAAAAAAAAAATTTGTTATGAAAGCCATTTTCCAAACTTTGCGATTTCCAAAAGGAAACGAGATTTCGATTAGCAACTAATTTATTGTAACATCTTAGAGCATTTTCAAACTAACAGAATTCAAAGATACCAACAGCAACATTTCCGTGTAACAGTAAGAAGTTGACATAAAAAGCGATAGAACAGTCGTTTGAGTCCTTATCGTAAGTGGAGCGGTTGCAAGCAATGATCTGGAACATCGGCGACAAAAGGTAAAATAAAACGCAATGTAAAACATTTAGAGGTACGTTTTGAACTGGTGTTGTATGCATTTTCTTTTAAAAGCAAACTAGCGACCCGCCCCGGCTTCGCACGGGTGCAATGTATATACATAAACCTTCCTCTTGAATCATTCTATTGATTAATATTGTACAAGGAGCGACTTTGTTTTATACTATGTAAAGATAAAGAAATAAAGCATTATCAGCGTACCCTTCCACTGTTGCCTCCTCTCTGTAGGAGTGTGCGGGCCACGCAAGTTCAGTGCAGGTTCGTGAATATCTTTGACAAGGGGTAAAACGAAAATAAATATGTTTGTTAAAGAAAAAAACATTAGATTAAATCCCATGTTACTTGGGGTTTGCGCAACACATTTTCTTCTTCAATGCTCGACTAACAACCATCACGCTATCATTAATTCCCTTTTCGTTCATATCATTTTGCACCATTTTTTATACGGTTTTCCTCTTCATGTCCAACCATCATCATTCCCCTGCCCTTATCCCAATTTATTTGGGTTCGGCGCAGCATATCTTCTTCTTCCATACTTTTCTGTTACTCGTCACATTGTCATCGAATTTCCAACCATTTACACCCATCACTCTTTTAATCACAGAAGAGAGAAGATAAAAATGTAAAACGGTATACTGCATGACGAATTCGACACAGCATAGTATCTTTTACCCAAACACACATTGAAAAGGCAATACGTTGTAAATTTTGAAGCATACGAGACGCATTCCGCTGAGCAGTTCGATCTCGTTCATTTCGTTCATTCGTAGGAACCACACGAAATATTAAACTATTTTGCTGAAGTTGCAAGACTGGACTGAAATGTTTCTCTATATATCGGTTCGCTATTTTATTTGTTTTGAAGTAAAAGATAAATGTTGAAAGAAATAAAATGGAGCTGGTTTTATTTTCTTTATTTTTATCTTTCCTTTAGATACTCATACGTTTTTAGGAATTATTCCTTGTATGTCGATTCCCGCTGTGTCGATTCGTGAAACAAATGAAATCTGTTTTAAAAAGTCAACGTTTGACCGCAAGGTTGGTCACACTTAAAAGAAAAACGAAACGCTTTTAGTTCGAAATAAATTCATTTTTTTACACAAATTTTAACTAATTCTAACTAATAGAGGAACAACAAGACTATTCTCCAAAATAGGTGCTTTAAGATAACTTATCTTTGCGATTTATGGCAAATATTCGGTATAAGTTTTTAAACTATCATGGTCACTAACATCATAAAAACAAAAAGAAAGCGCGCGAGCGGACACGGTGAGTTTCGTGTGTCGGGAACAGAATCGAGTTGCGAGTGACAGTGGTAGCGATACTGAGTACAAAAATCGAACAAGAAAGAGGGTAGACCGATTTGTCTGCTCATAAACACCCCGCAATAACTTCAGGTTATCCATGATCATGGTGCTTGCAACAGCGCCGAAATATCGGGAACTCAAAACAATCAGTAAACATGATAAATATCCCGTTTCTAGTGTTAATGATAAATATTCAGTAACTTAAAATATCAGCAGCAATTGTTGACTACAGTATAATCAACAACATACAGCATATCTTTTGTAACACTTATACTACGAAATTCAACCTTAGTACTACGACATTCGACGGGGCGTTCGTGTTCCACGCGCGCCTCAAAGAGATATCAGCAACCACGTAGGGGTCCGCACGGGCCGATGCCTGCCAGGGCTGCGGGACTGTTCGAAAGAGATACCGCGGCCCTGGAGCACAAAGGGCAAAGAAGGAACATGGATGGGTTTTAGTCAGTACAAGTCTGACACTCCCTTCCGCTCCGCCCAGAGCGGGGGGGGTCATTTGATGATTTCCCCATCCTAAAAAAAAAAAAAAGTCATCATCATCATCATCATTTCAGCCGAAAGACGTCCACTGCTGGACATAGGCCTCCCCAAGGGGGGTTTTGCCATAATCGCCACGCTTGGCAGGCGGGTTGGCGATCGCAGTATGGTTGTTGTAGAATCAGAGAACGCTGCTGCCCATTCTCTGGTAAGTCCCTTAGTCGCCTCTTACAACACCCACGGGAAGATATGGGATGGTGCTATTCTTTACGTCCGGACACCATACAGAACCAAAAACCAAAAAAAAAAAAAAGTACTACGACATAAAGGGGCACTATCAGTGTCGAATTGTTACCATTGTTAACTGTCAATTATGCCAACTTAAACAATAAGAGTACTTTCTCCTCGTTGTCTACCTCGTTGGTCTAGTGTCGCAAAAGCAGCTGCTGATCTTGGGGTTTTTCCATCTGGAATTTCTCAGTAACAAACGTTGAAACTATATTTGCCCATTTGATGGCAATAGGCTCATCCCTTTTACGTGACTTAAACATAACTGCTGATATGTAGGTGTACAGTATGTGCGTACATATTTGCCTAAACATGATTGTTTTCAGATTAAAATCTGTCTAAATCTACATTTACTCAGTCTGCACAGAGCTTTACTCACTAAAAATAATATCTGAACTCTAAAACAGAATAACAGCGCAAACGCTTACAAACAAAGGCCTGCCACTATGAAAACTACAACAATTACTACACGCTACTAATTACTATCAGACAGCTGAGGTAGACGCGTGTGTTAACTAACTGTGTAGCGCTCACGGTGCAGCTTGTGTTGTTGAGCAGGGTACACATGCGAGCGAGTGTTACATGATACTGTGGGGGCAGTAAACAGGCGATAGGGACCTTTAACATTCTTGTTTAGTTGTTTCCATTGCTCGTGGCTAAATAATAACAGGTTATCTTCAGGTTAAGCCACGCTTACCTAGGTTGATCCGTGGATGGGTGACCACCCATTACATACCGAGTTTTCTCTGTACTTCGGAAAGCACGTTAAGCCGTTGGTCCCGGCTGTCATTTGTAGATCTTTGACAGTCGTCACAGGTAGTCAGTGGCCCGAATGTCTGACAACCAGTCTTACCAAGGCGTATCGTATTACCTAGTACTAACTGGGTTGTGGAGGTCAAATAGGAAGTTGCTCTATGTAAAATACTGATATACAGCTGCATCCGGTTAGACTGGAAGTCGACCCCAACATAATTGGGAAGAGGCAGGCAGATGATGTTTCTACTGCACACATGACTAGATAATCCTTCTGACTTGTAGTACAGACTGTCTTAAGTCAGACTATCATGGCAAGAACGCAATGTTGGTTTTTTTAAGATTTTAGATTTTGACTGCCGTCTGCGTAAAGTCTAATGTGTCATTGTATACCGTTATTTTTAACACCACCAATTTCACGGCCTCAGTAATCATTCAAGGAATGTAAAAAGGATGGAACGCAGTAGTCGTAAGTTTTGACTATTAAATTGCGTTGTGCTAGGCGAATACAACGAAGTGCTTATTGAAAAACGAATTATTCCCAAGAATTAATGATTTATCATCGCTTTCATTCATCACCATCATCATCATCATTTCAGCCGAAAGACGTCCACTGCTGGACATAGGCCTCTCCCAAGTGTCGCCACATTGACCGGTCCCGTGCGACTCGCATCCAGCGGATCCCTGCAACCTTCAACAGGTCATCGGTCCACCTAGTGGGAGGCTCGCTTTCATTAATTTATGAAAACCAGGGGCTACCGCAATGAAACAGCAGCGGGGTTTGGTTGTGGAGCTGTGTTACAAACTATGTTCCGCCTCCTATCCTGCCCTCTTAGCCCATAAACATGCAGCCGGAGTGACCTCTGCGCTGCCACCGACGACGCGGTGGAAGTGGCAAAGTTTTGGGCTAACGTCATCTGCCTAGCCTTTTCCCAACTATTTTAGCGTCGGCTTCCAGTCTAACTGGATGCAGTTGAATACTAGTATTTTGCGTGGAGCGGCTCCCTTTCTGACCTCCACAACTCAGTTAGTTCTGGGTAATACGATAACCTTTGGTAAGACTGGTTGTCAGACTTTCAGGCCACTGACTACCTGTAACCACTGTCAAAGATCTACAAATGACAGCCGGCACCAACGGCTTAACGTGCTTTCCGAGGCACGGAGGAAACTCCGGATGTAATGGGTGGTCACCCATCCACGGATCAACCCAGGCAACCGCAGCGAGCAGTAGTTATTATTTAGCCACGAGCACCATAACTAGCTAACATAAAATAAAAATTGTGTGCCAGCGATACGAATACGAAGAAGAATTAATTTATAAACTTCGTAAACACATTTCGCCAACACAATTGAGTGGGCTGAATCTTTAAAAATTCTTTTCAGTCCTGAAATATAGGCCTTTCAAAGAGTACCAGCAGCCTAGCTTTATTGTCTAGTCTTAGCTTTTATTGTTTAACTTCGGATCTGAAGATATACTTTGACAGCGGTCACGTCGACTTTTTACAGGAAATCAAAGTCGTCAAACTTTTACTGTCATCCTCAGAAGTTATTATTATATTACTCAAAGTTACCCTTGTAGGACAAATTACAAGATAAAATAACCCTTTTTGTCACAACTTTAGGGTACTTTACTTAATTTGTCGAGTTTAGATTTGAAAATCTTCGATCGTCTCAAAACTAATAATTAAATTTGATTGTGAAGCGGACAATTTATTTTCAATCTTTAACTCAAAATTGACCTTTCCTTGTTTCTTTGACAAGTTAGCTTTAGTAAAACTACTAACTGAAAACAATAATTACTTTAAAATGGTACAATATTATATTTTCGGAACTGACAAGCCACGTGTCACATGGCATTTTGAAGCGGAAAAACTGACGGATTTCCCTACAAACCTTTATGCCCTTTTACTGGTATGTTTTAGAGGAGAAAATAAACTTAGCTTTTTTTTTTGTCATCGGCTCTTTTAATAGTAGAAGATGATGAATTTATAAAAACCTAGCGCTGACCATCAGGAATTCTTATGCAAAATCTTTAAAGTAAATTATATTATATTATCAATTTAAGAATTAGGAAGACAGAATATAACATAACTTATAAGGTTGGGCAGACCTCTGGGTGAACTAATACACCCTCAATTCAACACAGTCCGCTCCCGCTTGTGCGTTTAACACCCGCTTATTCTATAGCCCAATCTAAACATACATGAGGACAAATGAGCAAAGTTTTCTAATAAAAAACCCTCACACCGCGTGAACATACGATTTAAACTTTTTTCTGTCTAACTGTATTATCATGAGTTCGTCTCATGATTGCCCCGTTACCTTTGAGTTTACCCTTGGGCATATTGTTAGGGTAAACTTTGGGTAAAAGAGTTGGGATCTAATTATTATTGGGGGGATGTTTTACGAAACTTTTCATTGTCAATACGGTAGGAAGTCCCTTGAGATTGTTAATTATTTATTAATAATAACTTTTTGGAGATCATTCTAAGAGTCTTCATTAAGTGCTTATCTTTATTTTCTTTTTAGCGTTACTAAGTTTTCACGTTAACGTTTCTTTAAACATCAGATTCAAAACTTTTATTTTATTGTCAGTAAAAGGTACTTTAGTAAACGAGCTACCCCTTACCCCAAAAGGAGGGTAAAAGATAACTGCAATACTTTCAGTTCGTCGCTGTAAATAATATCTCAACAAGCGGGTTGAGTGCCAAATCGCCGGGAACTTTGCAAATTACCCGCATATTTATGTAGCGGTGAAACTTTTAATGTTGCGTGTAATGTACGCTTGTCAGACGTTTTGCTGCGTGTATGAATTCATTGTTGTTCCGTTACTTAGTTGGTAGTTTCTGTTTTTGGCGCTCAAGATTGTTTGGGGATTGATTTTATTGTTTCTCAAGATGGGGATTTTTTTATTTCATGGTCTATTAATTTTGAATGTGAATTAGTATATTGTTATGTTGCTTAAATGCTGGCAATTGAATATGTTCCAGTACTTTACATGGAGCGACTGCTTATCTGACCTCCACAACCCCTTAATAAAACTGGCTATCAGACTTTCGGGTCACTCACTACCTGTAACGACTGTCAAAGATCTACAAGTGACAGCCGGGAACAACGTCTTAACTTTATTTCCGAGGCACGGAGAAAACTCGGTAAGTAATGAGTGGTCACCCATCCACGGACCAATCTAGGCAAGCGCGACTTAACTTGAAAATCGACCCGAGCAACTATTTAGCTAAATGCTCCTCCCACCCCATTATATATAACGTTACACTAAAATCTTCACCTAATTACAAATTAAAACGGCAACCTCCGATCCCACAGTTAAATTATAACATTCATAAAGGTCTCTGAATTACAGATTACAACCGTAATACCTTCATAGGGCGACAGATTTGGAATTGTAATTTCGTTTTAACAAATGGCCGTATTCTTAAATTAACACCTTTGTAAGCATTGTTGACTGTTTAACAAAAGCTTATTATTTCGGCCCTTGAAAAGAATAATTTTGGGGTCTTAGCAAAATATTTTTTTAAAAGATAATAATTGAGTTAAGATCTTTTGAATGCTTTTAAAAGATGTTTTTCTTATTTTGATTTTAATGGGCACGGTTCTGATGTTTGTCAATGGAAATAATAGAATTGATGAATACGAAGATGAGATTCAAATTGGATGTGAACTTTTAAGAAGGTGAGTTTAGAGGTCTTGGGAGGGAGAGGTCTAGACACAAATGTTTGGAATTTAAGATGACTGCTAATCACATGTTGGGGTCTTTTGTCTGCCTCGTAGGTCGAGTGGTCGCAAGCTCTACTGCTGAGCATGAGGTTCTAAGTTCGATTCCTTGGTCAGCCATAATGTTATTGGGTTTTTTCTTCAGGAATTTGTCAGTAGCAATCACGTAGTCTGGATTTGTACCGGTTGGTGGCAATAGGCTCGCCCCCATTACATGGGACTTAAACATAACTGGCGAAATGTGAGTGTACTATAAGGTACGCCTCAGCCTAACCCTTTGAAGATAACAGGCGTGATGTCCCTCGTAACAGGGGGCAGGCCTGAACTGGGCACAAATCTAGACTCCGTGACTGAGAAAACCCTTATAGAAACACCCGGCAGTAGGGCTTACGACCAATATACCGTGGTAGTATACTTTACTTTTGCCTTCCAAATCACAGTCTGTGAAGCATCATGCCCTTAGACTTCCATCCTCCCTAACCCTCCTCCTTTGATACAAGATATGACCTAATGAAACTCAATTGAGTAAAAGAGAAAATTACTTTAATCTAGAAAATAAAGCCTAGAATCGCTAAGTAATATTCATTTAAGTTAAGAGCTTAATAATTCTAATAAACGTGGTCGAGAGATTTGGAACCCTCATAAGAATGTAATGAACTTAATTTTTATATGATCCGACTAAGAAAATCTAATAAAGATTGTACTTAGACTCTCTTATAAAGATAATGCGCAATGTACAGGTTTTTCTGTTTTTTTTAGATCTTTGGCAGTCAGAATTCGAAAAGTCTGATAACCAGTTTTACCAAGGGGTATCGTGTTACGTGTGAGCAACTGGATGAGAGGTGCCGAGAGTGGTGTGCAATTGAAGAGGCCTATGGCGAGCAGTGGACTGTTGTAGGCAGTGGTCTGATGATCGTGTTATGTAGTAACAGAGTTCTGGAAGTCAGAAAGGGTGACGCTCCATGTAAAATACTTGTCTTCAGCTGCATTGGGTTAGTCTGGGAGTCGATTTCAGCCTATTTTTTTATTTTTTTAAACTTTGCCCCACACTAAGAATTTCTCCTGTATCGTGGCCAGACAGCCAGACCCGGAAAAACTACCTGTAGGCCATACAAATATTTTTCCCGTGTGGGATTCGAACCCGCGACAAGAAGTGCAGCAGTCAATCGCTCAGCCACTGCGCCAACCGTGCGTTGGAACTCAAGATTATTTAATTTAATTTTAGAACGAGCAAAACTAAGCTAAGTTAGGTTTTGGATTCGATTCCTTGGTCGTTACTTTATTTTTGTGGGTAACTTAAAGATCTCCAAAGGACTGCATAAAATAGCAGAAAATGTTTTTCATACAACATTAAACGAAAATATGAAAGCTTAATGTCGCCAAAACAATGTTATTATTGCCAAAAAACGTATAAAAACAGTCAATTTAACTGTAACAAACTTCTATCATCGAATAAGGACTCGATTCGTAACTTCCCGATTCCGCCCGAAGAATCCCGAAGTGGTACGAATGCCACATAAATTGTCGGCCAATTACATGCTACACGTTTATCGCCGAACTTTTGCAGAAATATATCTTTTTTATTGTCATAGTTTTTAAAAGGTTCACTGTTCCTATTATGGATGGGGTCCCTTGGATAAACTTGGCACTTTTATTAAACTGATTTGGAATTTTACAGAAAACTGTTTTTTTTTTGTGGTGGTGAATGTGGAATTATTTTTCCTGTAAAGTGAGATAGTTCGTGTGAAAATTGTCATAAGCATAATCAGCCTATAATGTTCCCACTGCTGGAACACACGGCCTCCTCTCTATGAAAGGGAATGGGCTATAATCCACCACGCGGGCCCAGTGCGGGTTGGTAGATGTCACATGTCTTCGAATTTTTGGTTCTAGGACATGCCGGTTTCCTCACGATGTTTTCCTTCACCGTTTTGAGAGCAGTGGTGATGAAATAAATTACACAAAGTAATGCGCCTGCCTGGATTCGAATCCACGACTTACTGCTCGTAAGTCGGGACCGCCACCACCGGGCCACCGCTGCTCTCAAAATTGTCATCTGTTTCTTAAAAGCAAGGGCCGTTTCCACTTAGTTCCATATATCTAGTCCGTCTGTGACAAAAAAATAAATAGCATGCTTATCAGTGGTGTTGTTGCTTTAAGAAATACAACTACCTTATTTATTAAATGCCTTCATCATTTCAGCCGAAAGACGTCCACTGCTAGACATAGGCCTAATAAATGCCCTAAATGCCTTATTCAAGGAAATCTAATACAAACCTAAAATGTCCTCACTTACAGACAACGCTCTGTCCAAGCCGCTAGGTCTACTAACACGAAATATTGCACAAAATTCCTTTTCTAACGAAAGTCAGTACCAACGAAATGCATCCACTAAACGGTTTAAACATGGTTTAAAAGTTTTATAGAAGTTCATTTTTATAAGTTTTGGGACATGGGAAATCTAATCGAGCACACTTATACAGCATGTGCCAAAAAGCTGTGGTCATATTTAATTTCGCGATTCATATTTTTTTCGCGATTTCGATGGTGGTGCCATGGAGAAAGTTGTTCAGTCCGATGGTCTGAACCACACCCTGAAATAGTCATATTACTCATATAATCATAATTATTACACACCTATCTTATATACGCTGTATTATTATACACGCGCATGATTATAAGCAGATTAAATGAATTCCCATATTATTAATTTGTATTCTCAACTCAAAACAATCAAACACAATACAGCTCAACCGAAAAACAATCATAACATCATCTACATATACACGAAATCGTAACATTTCCGGAAAACTCATCAAATCCATTTAGCTACCCCCCCCCCCCCCGTCTCCATAATACCATGAACTGACAATAAATTGAGACATTAAGAACGCCAGATATAATTAGAACACTCGTTACGAAACAATTTAAAATGTCATCTTTGGTAACAATTTCAATTTTGTGGAATGAAATTAACTGAACTTGTAGATTCCATTTTGAATTCATTATGGGACCGTATTTTCTGGGAATTGGTAGGTTTTCGCCAGTTAACGTGTAATGTCAGTTATTGTATTAGTTCAAAGTGTTTTGATTGGTCTGAATTAGGAATGGTTATTGGAAAAGTTGGGAGGTGATTTTGTTTTATTGTATTTGGAATCCGGTGGCTGCGAGAATCAGAGGGCCGCGCAATGTGGCGACGCCTGGGGGAGCCCTGTGTCCAGACAGTTTTACAGTCGCTCTTGAGTTACTCGAAGTATATAGTATATTCTAAGATAATAGATATAGCTTATTTATCTAAAGCTGAGACGTCTATGTATGTTATCAATGATTCTAAGTTAACGGCGTAATTAACAAGTACACAATATAATGCTATAATGCAGAAATCTAGGTTTAATCCAGATTTTAATCTTGAAAAACGTATCTAAGGTATTTTAATACCAAACCGTAACCATGAAAAAATATCTCTACCATCCACCCAAATAATAAATCAGTAAATTCGCTCTATTAAGTCAAACACTTGTTACGTTTCCTATTCATTGTCTGGTTATGTTTATATGAGTAGTATCCACATAACACAAAGTTCCATCAAGTTCCATGAAATAGGGGCGAGCCGATCTATGGCGAGCATATCCAAGCCTGTTACTTAGACTTTCTAAACCCAACAACCTGACTGACTGCCTCGTTGGTTTAGTGGGCACAAGCGAAACTGCTGAGCACGAAGTCCTGGGTTCGATTCCCAGGGTGGGCTACTAGTATTCACACAATCTGAAACATACTAATAGTTCAATAAGTGAGCTCACTCTTCTCAGTATAGCCCTCTCCAGATGGGGGTTCATGGACGACTCAGATCTCAAATGTGTATGCGGCGTGTCTCCACAGACAATGGCCCACCTTCCATCTTGCGCTGCATGCCCTGACACCTGCGCACTTGACGATCTTATGACTCATCAGCAAGCGGATTTCGCATAGCTGAATTTTGGGCCAACTATATTCGACACGCTAACAAAAAGAAGTATATCCTCTTGTTAGCACATCGTAAGCAAAGTACAACTAACGACCAAAATCTTCGCCTCCATCCACGAAAATCTGCAGAACATCCAAGATTACTTCAAAACGGTTTGCATGTTCCCCAGTTTTCAAAGTATAAAACGTTGAAGCTTGAACAAGAGTTTTTATGACGCTAAACCGTTGGGAGGGGGGTGGTAGAGCTGCTGGATTATGGCGCATTTTTCTCGCAACAAAATTAGCAGTTGTTCCGCTGGAGACTTAAGCTTTAGGTTGTGGTTTTAGTAGAGGCGGAGGCGGGAGCGGACCATGGTTTTTGAAAATGATTAAGCTGTGTGTAGGAGCCTATATTTACAAAAATTGCAAAACAGCATAATTAGCCTATAATGTTCCCACTGCTAGGACACAGGCCTCCCCTTTATGAGAGGGAATGGGCTATAATTACAGTCTGACACGCAGGCCAAGTGCGGGTAGATGTCACATGTCTTCGTTTTTTTTATTCTTCCTCACGATGTTTTCCTTCACCGTTATTGAGATCAGTGATGATGAAATAAATTACACTAAGTAATACGGGAAAGGAGCAAATGGAAGGAATTGGGGAAGGCCTTTGCCCTGCAGTGGGACAGTAAAGGTTACAAAAAAAAAAATATGCGCACAATATGTTTAGTGCCAGTATAATGCACGATTTCTTTGCACCACATACGGGTGAAACCATCGGGTGCACTTTTATTATTCCAATAATTATGATCTACGGGAACTCGCAACATGCTCTTAATTAATAGTCAACGCAGTCGTTCCCGACTTTCTGGAGAAAGTTGCTGACGCCACAATATTAGCACTATCTATAACACCAATGAGAAATGAAGTAGTGATTCCACAAACTAATAAACATTACATAACATAACATCACGCCTGTAAGCCCGAAGTGTAAGGCATAAAAATACACCCACATTTCGCAGTTACGTTTAAGTCCCATGTAATAAACGACGAGCCCATTGCCATCAACCGAACACAAATGCAGACTCCATGACCGCTCCTGAAAAATCCTGATGGAAAAACTCAATAACACTGCCCGACCAGGGAATCGAACCCTGGATCTCTTGCTTAGCAGTGGCACTTGCAACCACTAGACCAATGAGGTACGACCAATACCTGAGGAGGCTCTCGTTAGTCAGCTGGAACAAGGGCTTGATTCAAAAAGCGGTACTCATGGACACGGCGAGTATTGTTAGGAGATTCCTCTCTCTGGAGCCCTTACGACCGGTAGCTGGGACTCTGTTCCCGATACCGGTAGCCTACTATTTTTTTATATTTGTAATATAGGAATATTTAAAAATCTAATTTATATGTATAAATACGAATAGAGGAAATAATGTCAGTGACCATGACAGTCTAATGAGGCAGTTGTAATAAATATTATCAAGTGTAATTGACACTATTCTTTGAAACGGAGTCGTCTAGATTATTGCACATTCCGCTGCTCACTGGACAAAGTAAGAGAAAAGACGTCGCTGTAAATTATCTCGGAGTGTTACCATTTGTACGAGAATTTCGAGATATTACGTTCTATTTTTATTTTAATATAATTTCGTTTTAAAACTTGTTCGTGTTAACAACAATATGTACAACGTGAAGATAATAAATGTTATCAATTAATGTATTCTGTTTTATTCACCGAATGTCTAATGACATTTCTAATCTTACTACTGTTATAAAGTTGTAAATGGATGGAAACCCAGTTCTCGAAAATGGTACTGGGATCAATCCATCATCACTGACAGGACTATTGTAGCCAATAAGCCTGATATAGTGGTAGTGAATCGATCAGAGCGGCCCGCAATGATTGTTGACATAACGGTGTGATGAGAGCCTCGTGAAAGCCGAGAAAGATAAGCAAATCAATTATCTTGACTTGGCCCGCGAGGTTGTCGACATGTGGGATGTGAGCTCAGCGGTCATTGTGCCGATATTCGTTTCAGCTAATGGCTTAATTGCCAAGAGACTCGGCCAATAACTGAGGAGGCTTTCGTTACTCAATCACGCCAGAACGGCTTAACAGATCTGGATGAAATTTAGCACAAAGATAGATTATTGTCTGGAATTACACATAGAGTAGGGTTATTTTCTTCCGAAAATACGATCACGTGGGCAATTCCCGAACTCTTCTTAGGCGAAGCCACGGGCGTTAGCTAGTTTATCATATAAAAATTTAATCAAATACATCCTTAAGTTTAGTCACTAAGCTAGTCGGATGGTTGGTAAAAGCCGCACCCGATCCATCACTACTAGGAATGTAGTTTATTTGACTACACATTTTTGAATATTTCGACGTTTGGATTTATTCAATACTCTTAAAAAATCCTAAAAAAATGTAATGTCGGTTAATGACTGGCTTGTTTTATTTAAGTACAAAAAGTTCAAAATTACCTTCAAAAATTAGATTCGTTGGAACCCGCGATCCACCACACCATCTGCTACCCTAGGAGGTATTACCGCACACATGTTCAAGCGCGCAATATTAGGTTTATGCAACTAATAAACAGCTTCCTAGGAAAAATAATATAAAAAATTTAAGCGAAATATTTAAAAAAAGCAAAACTATGGCAAGTATTTTTCATAAGTCGCACTCCTATAGAGGCGTGTTTTGTTAACGGAGAAAAGAAAAAAAAAGATCTCCTTTTTATTCATATTTTCCTGGTACTTTTTCCTGAGGGCGTTTTATCGTGAGTAATAAAAATGCTGCATAAGTATTTTAATTAGGGAAATGCATTACTCCGTTGTGCTACTATGTGATTTCATGATGAGAAATTGTTTACCTTTTCTTGCTGTTTGAATTAAAAATGGCCATCAACAGCTTGTAATATTAAAAGAAGGAAAGTGTCCTTTTAATAAATCATGAATTTTGCAGCAGAATACCAGTATTTTACACGGAGCTGCTGCCTATGTGACATATGACAACCCAATTACTGGTTAAAATTATACACCTTGGCTTGACTTGACATTTGTGGGTTAAAAAAGTGGTATTTTGAAAATCTAATGTACTTTCATATTCTAATAGATAAAACTATCGTGAACGAGCTCTCCGACTTATACATAAATCGATAAAGCAAACATGAATCACAGAACAATCTCTTAGTTAGAAGCTACATCTTTGCTCGTAGAGAAGCTATTCAAGTTACTGGCTCAAAATAAGCAAAAAAAAGAACCACCAACTTAAAAAACAAAAAAAAGAAATCCTTTTATCCAAGCAAAACATACCATAAACAAACAAACCATTCTATTACAATATATCGTCTAAAAATCCAACAAATAGGTTGTCGATACAAATAAACGAGTGTTAAACAAAGCGCACTATTTAATTGAACCAGATTGAACCGGTTCGAGCCGGATCTCAGCGCGGATAACTGGTTGATACCAGGATTATTCGGAATACTGAACAACGGTTAAACGATTTAAAATATGAAGCGATTTTTTGTTGTTTTTTTGGGTGTTAATAAAATGGTTCTGTTTTTAGAAAATCAACCATCTTTTTATTACGCTAACCAATGCCTGATTCCGATTTTCATTATCAGAACGTTTTTATTACCAGTCGTAATGGCTATCGGTTGTAACTGACACTTCTGCTATCTATGCCAATATTGACATTCATTTAGTGTTCGTGAAAACTGGCATAACATTTTCAATAACACAAGACTATCTAAATGAATGATAAAATAAAACCGCACTGTTGCAATGCCAATTTTGGCTCCTCATCCCAGGGTTAAATTTCTAACAGCTCGTTTTACAGCAGCGTCCATTCAATTCTTTGCGTGCTATTTTCAGGTGAAATGTTTTCTGAACTTGTTCCAAATATCTAGGGGCTTCATAACTCGATCATGAGTGGATTGAAATTAGGGGTCAAACTTAGCTGCTACTTATATCCTCGTTGGTCTAGTGGACGCAAGCGCAACTGGAGAGCAATCGGGTCCGATTCCCAGGACAGGCAAAGTCTTATTGGATTTTCCCATCAAGGAGTTCTCAGTAGCAGCATTGACAATAGGGTCGCCCCCTATTACATGGGACTTAAACATAACTAGCGAAATGTGCGTGTACTATTAGGTACACGTGCCTAACCCTTCGGGGATTACAGGCGCAATGATACGTTATGTGTGTACCTATAGCAATATTACCTGTTACCTTGGTATTTAACCACTGTTATTATTATTATCATAAGGGCTGTGTTCATCAGTCTGTTTAGGTAAACATGTAAAGCGCCTGAATTTCATTTACATATACTTAATTATTTAAGTCTAGGTCTAGAGAGTTAAATACTCTTACTTGTCTAAAATATACAATTACTTTATGATCAGACGGTGCCTGTCATTTGTAGATCTTTGATAGTCTTTACGAGTTGTCAGAAGTTCATAAGTCTGACAACCAGGGTTATCAAAGACCGAGTAGTCTTATTACTGAGTATCTGGAAGGTATAGACAAGGAGTGGGAGGAGCTCGAGGCTAAATAATAACAGCCGCACGGGCTGATCTTTAGGTCTTTCTTTTTTTTTCGTGTTAAAACAGTGATGACGTCACGGGAAGGCTGCGGGTAATCACCGTGAGCCACTGTGCTACCGCCCGCGATTAGCGAGAAGCGAGGACAGCTAGCAACTAGACTAACCTGGGGTCAGTTTTTATACCACCCACGGGTTTCAGACTTGGCTTTACATGCCGTTGAAAAATACTGCTCAGGCATGCAGGTTTGGTTTCTTCACGATATTTTCCTTCACCGAAGGTACATAGTAATAATTATACCTACAAAACTACAAAAGTTCAGTCTTGGGTTCGAACTCGAGACCTATGACTTGGCAGTCCGACGGTCACACCACTATAACTGCTAAATCTGCAGGTTTGCCTAGGTTAGTCCACCCATAACATTGGTATTCAGCAGCATCCAGTTAGACTGGACACCAACCCCAACATAGTTAGGAAAAGACTAGGCAGATTATGATAAGGTACTTTTTACTTCCCTTTTTGAATCATGATCATGACATTGACTCCTAAGCCGTGACAAGAAGTTTTAAGTACCCTCGTTCCGAATAAAGTTTTAAATCGGTGTTACAGTACAGCTGCTTGTCTTCTCATGGCAGCTGAAAGGGTTCGGATCAGTGCGGGTCGTGCGGGTCAGCGGGTCAGCTGTGACACTTGGCTAATGGAAAATGTAGACGTATGGAATGAGATATTTGTAAACAAATTTTGTATTTCAAAATCACAATTGTGACAAATGAGATATTTGTATCAAAAAAGATTTTTTTTGTTGAGAATTTGTAGTAACTCATAATTTAGTTTTCTTGGTGTTTTATTTATGTTACAAAATTCGATATCATCATCATTCTCTTGCCCTTGTCCCAATTCATTTGGGGTCGGCGCAGCATGTCTTCTTCTTCCATACTTCTCTATTACTCGTCATCATTACAAAATTCGACAACCTACCAAGAATTCACGACAATAAGGACAGTTAGAAGAAGTAATTGATCGATCCCCATGTCTCGAATTGAAGTAGACATCATTTTTAAACTGAATATGATAAAAACTTCTGACTTCACACTTGGCGCCAAATTTTCCCATGATTAAAATTGTCATAAATTATATAAAATGTATTTCTTTAAAACTTAAACCCTGATCCAACTTAACATCACGCCTGTAGTCCCCGAAGTGTTAGGCATAGGTGTACCTAACACTACACCCACATTATTTCGCCGTCCCATGTAATGGGACGCGATCCTATTGCCATAAACTGGGCACAAATTCAGACTCCGTGGCTGCTACTGAAAAAATTTTGATGGAAAAACCCAATTTGCCCGACCCGATGCCGAACCCAAGACTTCATGCTCAGCAGTCGCGATTGCGACCACTAGGCCAACGAGGCAGTCTACCCGGATCTCTTTACTACATAATTACAAAGTTACGCAATTGAATGAATGCATTACACAATAATTAGGCAATATTAATATGCCTGCTCATCAATAGTCTGAAGCTCATACAAAATAATATTTATTCCGAATCTCGATGCACCAACCAAATGAGAACCAACGTCCTGCTAATTAGGCCAATTTCGAATAAAGGATTTAACATCATTATTTGCAAACTTACAACTCTGTCGGCTTTTCATTAAAAATAATAAACATTCGTTTTAAAATCTGGAGCGAATGTGAAAAGCGTACGCACAACGACCAATCAAGCTATACAAATCCAGTTTATGCGGATCTCTTATTGTACGGGAAATCTGTACAAAGCGAAGCCATGTTGTACTGGAAAAGTATAGCTTGATGTGTCGCCGTGTGTACATGGACAACCCAATTGCGTTAAATATTTGTAAATGCTTCATAAGTTAGTGTATTATTTTAAACTATGATTTTGTTGGTCAAATAAACAAGTCTTACCAAGGAGTATCGTATTACCCAGTAACTGGGTTGTGGAGGTCAGACAGGCAGTCGCTCCATGTAAATATTGATATACAGCTACATCCGTGAGACTGGAAGCCGACCCCAACATAAACTTATACTGTTACTTACGGAATATCTTCCGTGATTCAATCAAGTACATTTATGATTTCTCTATCTTCGATATCGCTGATGGTACGTCACTGTCTAGGCCCGTTTTAATTAATACTATTTCTTATTCTTCTATGCTCGTTTTGGTCGAAATACTCTTTCTGATCTGTTTGTGCTAATGTTTTCAAAAAGAGCCAATCAAATCACCAAACCGTCTATTGTTTTATCGTTTGTCTTTTTCCAAAACGACAAAAGAACATCTCCAACCGCCTTCTTTTTTTTTTAAAACCACCATACTAACCAATATTTTCTCTTCTCCCACAGATCATGCCTCAGCAATAGTAGGCACAACGGCACGTCTCCGGTGCCGCATAGATGGCCGCTCCTGCGGGGATATGCACAGCATCAAGTGGTACAAGTCTGAGTCCAGGCTGTATGTCTACTCCATCGCTGGGAACACGGCCATAGATCGGCCGGAAGGACCTATGAAGGATAGGTGAGTTGACTATTGATATTTGCTAATGTTTTTTTGATGACATAGGGACTTCGTTTTTATAAAGCTCATAACATAAAATTGTTATTTTAAGCAGTGCCACAATTTGTGGCACCGGGTATATTTTGACTCTTTCAATTGATAAAACAGTTATTAAATAGAGGACATTAAATAAATATATAAATATCGAAAAGGACATCTAATAATTTCTGTTCGTAACGACTTAACAGTTTAGGGCACTTACTGATTCTATGTGGTGTTCTGTATGGTGTCCGGACGTAAAGAATAGCACCATCCCATATCTTCCCGTGGGTGTCGTAAGAGGCGACTAAGGGACTTACCAGAGAATGGGCAGCAGCGTTCTCTGCGATTTTTTACAACCATACTGCGATCGCCAACCCGCTTGCCAAGCGTGGCGATTATGGCAAAACCCCCCGAATGACGAGCACAACCAAAAAACGGCCCCTAGTACCCGGCAGCCCGTCTACCCTCGACTATGGTAGCGGTCGAGGTTACGGCGTGGCAAGGGGTGCGAAGAATCCCCGGACGGGATCAGGCTACCTATACCGACGACTTGACCTGGCAACATATAACACGCGTACACTCCGGACCGACGAGAAGATAACGGAACTCGAAGAGGAATTGAGCAGGCTGCGATGGAGTATTGTGGGATTATCTGAAGTCCGAAGAGAGGGTGAGGACACGATAATCCTAAAATCCGGCAGCTTGCTCTATTTCCGAGAGGGTGACCGGCAGTCCCAGGGTGGTGTTGGGTTTATCGTCCACAAGTCCCTCGTGAATAACGTGGTGAAGATCGAGAGTGTGTCGACCAGGGTGGCGTACCTTATACTCAGAATATCCTCAAGATATTTGCTGAAGGTCATACAGGTCTACGCCCCGACCTCGGCACACCCCGACGACGAAGTGGAGACCATGTATGAGGATATTTCTAAAGCCCTGCATGGTTTCAAAACTCACTTCACCGTTGTCATGGGGGACTTCAATGCAAAACTGGGCAAACGAGACGGGGATGAGCTGCAAGTGGGGCAATTTGGGTTTGGACGTCGGAACCACCGGGGTCACCAACTGGCTAGTTTTATGGAGAAGGAGGGCCTCTATATGATGAACTCCTTCTTCAAAAAGCGCGAGCACAGGAAGTGGACCTGGCAGAGTCCCGATGGTGCAACTAAAAATGAGATTGACTTCATCATGTCAACCAAGAAGCAAGTGTTCAATGATGTCTCTGTGATCAATTCGGTGAAAACCGGGAGCGACTGATGAAGTCTACGCTCCGTCCAGCACAGATCCAGATCCAAAACCCCGAGAGCTTTCAGCTTGAACTCCAGAATCGTTTCGAGTGCCTAGGAAGCTCAGTGGACGAATGCAACGATGGGTTCGTGGAAACTGTCCATACGACTGGGTCTAAGTTCTTCAAGACACGTCGTGCACACAACAAAAAGCTCTCTGATCATACTCTCGAGCTCATGAAGGAGCGGCGTGAGATGATCCTGCAGTCTTCAGACGAGGCGTGGAAATACCGGCAGCTCAATAGACGGATCTCTAAATCCTTGAAGAGCGACCTCCGCCACTTTAATACCGAGCGTATTAAAGACGCTATTGAGCGGAATAAAGGCTCCAAGGTATTTTCAAGAGATCTGGCTATTGGGCAGAGCCAGCTCACGAAACTGAAGACCGACGATGGCAGGATCGTATCCGCCAAACCGGAGCTGCTGAGGGAGATCGAGAGTTTTTATGGGCAGTTGTACACTTCAACTAGAAAGCCCGTTGCAACTCTAGCTAACGACCCAAGAGCTAGACTGACCCGACACTATACCGAAGACATTCCGGATGTCAGCCTGTACGAGATTAGGATGGCTCTTAAACAGCTTAAAAACAACAAGGCACCGGGTGATGACGGAATTACGGCCGAACTCCTGAAGGCGGGTGGAAAACCGGTGCTTAAGGCCCTTCAGAAGCTGTTTAATTCCGTCATACTCGAGGGGAAGACGCCGCAGGCATGGTGCAGGGGTGTGGTGGTACTCTTCTTCAAAAAAGGCGACAATGCCCGGCTGAAGAACTATAGGCCCATCTCACTTCTAAGCCATGTCTACAAGTTGTTCTCAAGAGTCATCACGAATCGTCTCGCGCGCAGGTTTGACGATTTTCAGCCTCCCGAACAAGCCGGATTCCGAAAAGGCTTTAGCACCGTAGACCACATACATACGCTGCGGCAGGTTATACAGAAGACCGAAGAGTATAACCTGCCTCTCTGCTTAGCGTTTGTGGACTACGAGAAAGCCTTCGATTCGATCGAGACTTGGGCTGTACTGCAGTCTCTCCAACGGTGCCAAATCGACTATCGGTACATCGAGGTGCTAAAGTGTTTGTACAAAAACGCCACCATGTCAGTCCGACTTCAGGACCAGACCTCGGAACCTATCCTTCTACAGCGAGGCGTGAGACAGGGAGACGTCATATCTCCGAAACTGTTCACCGCTGCACTGGAGGATATCTTCAAGGTTCTGGACTGGAGAGGGCTAGGCATCAACGTCAATGGCGAGTACATCTCTCACCTTCGATTTGCCGACGATATAGTGGTCATGGCTGAGACCATGGAGGACCTCAGTACAATGCTCGATGACCTTAGTAGAGCTTCCGAAAGAGTGGGTCTTAAAATGAACATGGACAAAACCAAAATCATGTTGAATGCCCATGTAACACCCACTCCTATCAAGATCGGAGACTTTACACTCGAAGTTGTAGACGATTATGTCTACCTGGGACAAACGATCCAGTTAGGTAGATCTAACTTCGAGAAAGAGGTCAATCGTCGAATCCGACTCGGCTGGGCAGCGTTCGGGAAGTTGCGTGGTATCTTCTCGTCCAACTTACCGCAGTGTCTCAAGACGAAAGTCTATGACCAGTGTGTGTTGCCAGTGATTACATACGGGACCGAAACGTAGTCGCTCACAATGGGCCTTATCAGAAGGCTTAAAGTCACCCAAAGGGCAATGGAGAGGGCTATGCTCGGAGTTTCCTTGCGTGATCGAATCAGAAATGAGGACATCCGCAAGAGAACCAAGGTAACCGACGTAGCCCGAAGAATAGCCAAACTTAAGTGGCAGTGGGCAGGGCACATTGCTCGCAGAACGGATGGCCGATGGGGCCGAAAAGTTCTGGAGTGGCGACCGCGAACCGGAAGACGCTGCGTTGGAAGGCCTCCCACTAGGTGGACCGATGACCTGGTGAAGGTTGCAGGGATCCGCTGGATGCGAGTCACACGGGACCGGTCAATGTGGCGACACTTGGGGGAGGCCTATGTCCAGCAGTGGACGTCTTTCGGCTGAAATGATGATGATGATGACTGATTCTATAAGAAAGTGGACCACGTTAAGCAGTATTTCTATGTATCTGCGATAGGGATCCCTTCTTTTCGCATAATGCTCATTTTCTATTTATTATTTTGTTTATTTGGGACAAATAACAGTTATGCGTTACAATATTAATATTTAGCTTAGATATAACTGTAAACAAACGCCTAACCCACACTATTGTCCACGGAATCATATCGATTTTAAAAGAAATAAGGAAACAGACGTATACAGAAAGGAACAGTAAAAAAATAAAAATAAACTAGAAAGGTCACACTAACCTACTCTGAACAGCGCTTTCCGTCCACTGCTAATAACTATGTACCTATTTGCAAATAATTTGGTATGCAACACAGTCTGTCAAAAACTTTTTTCAGGTCTCGTATCTAGAAATTTCGCATAGCATTTTTTTTTCAGTTTTATTCTGATACCTGCTACAATATTTTGTTTGCCAACACTGTTTCAATTTTAAAAGAATTTTTTCAAAAATTTGTAAAATTATTTTTCACGAAAGCAGTAATTTTGCTTCCAACTAAAATAAAACGACAACAACGCCAGCACTAGATAGAAGTTGCTTATTGTCTTGTTCTTCTGAGCTTAGTTTGTGTTGCCCTTTGAGTGAGAACAATCGCGAGATGAAGATGAAACTATATGCACTTTAATTGAGCAAACAACTATATTTCTTGAAGGTTTCTTGGTATTTTTTTAGTTTTCTAGTAATATTTCAGTTATTTTTCTGTAATATTTGCGAAAAAATGTTTACAAGAATATTCCATAACTCATGTTTGCATACAATACATTAAGAGTACCGTTTCTTAGTATCTACAAATACATTCGATAGCCATCTTCTGTGACAGTATTTATTCGACAGTAAATTTGTTATCATGTAGAATCAAAATGAATCGGTCAATAAAGTGTTGAAATATCGTTCTTTGGAAAAAAAATACTGGTTTATATAACATTATTTTTAGTATATGCGAAACCTGAATATAGTTTGTTCAGAATAAGTAACTAAATCGATTCCAATAATTTTTAAACCATGTTATATTTTTTCCCAAAAATATTAAAAAAAAGTTAAAAGTTAGATACCGAGTGACTTTGAGTACCTATCGCAATAATTTAGTTACCTACTGCCAAATTATTATTATCAATGAGCTCAAGACGACACTGGAGGCGCGCGCTGCGTGGTGACCACGTTTTTGTGCGGACAACTAGGTAACAGAACAAACTTATAACTTTGTGATTTTTCATGATACAGTATTGAAAGTTTGTACATAGATTCTTTACATAAAAATACTAGACACATGTATCAGGTTTCGCATATACTAAAACTAATGTTGTATAATATACAGTGTGAGTCTTTATAATATGCACATATCGAAATGAGGGAATCTATGCTTAATTTTATCGACGGAAAAAATATTTTAAAAAATCTAAACATTTTTTTTATATTTTTTATGGAATTTTTTTTATGGAGTTTGTTTCATCGCGATAGATAATTCAATTTAAAAGTTACACCGTTTTGTTTACATTGGGGTCACAGTAGAGGACAAAATTTTTAAAAATTCCATAAAAAATATTTAGATTTTTTCTCTCATTTTGGTATGTGCACATTATAAAGACTCACACTGTATATCCCGATAGATACAGTAAAGGTTGAATATAAAATTTGTGCAACATTATCATTCTATTAAATAAAATATTCTAAACTTATGTAGAAATAGTGAAATAGACCTTGAAATAGGCTTAGATGCATCTTTTTCAATCATATGCCAAAGTCGCTGTTTTGATGAAATTATTACTAAAGAAATAAAATATCGCCCTTTGTTGTAATTCATATTTTATTTGCTAGTTTTGTAAACTCCTTCAAGAAAGACACCAAACGTCATAATTATACTAAACTTAAATGAGCCCAAAATAAACAGTTCAACTGCTGAGCTGATGACGTCACGGCGGCCATTGTTGTAACGCGCACTTACCGACCATTGTACGACATGACACCAGCGATACGTCTGTGTCTACCCGCGTTTTGTGAGAAAAAATCTCTCTTGTATTGTCTTATTTTGCTGTAAAGTGAAGCTGTATGAAATTTGGCGTAGAGGGTAGTTCTGTATTTTTGTTTTGATACTGTAAAACGCTGAGTTTTGCAGTTACCTAGGTCAAACTGGTCTCAGTTTTTTAAATGTAAACCATCATTAAATCCAACCTCTTGCTTGATTGTTCGGTTGGCGAAAGTGAATCTTACATAGTTTGCACATCAAAAGATAAAGGGACACTATGGCTTGGGACACATGGCACATAATATATGTCCCAGTGTTTTCCAATAATGGTTGTTAAAACACTAAAGTAAAAAGTATGAAACACATTAAAGACTAACTTAAGTATGTCAGTATTGCCTATTGTTGTAAAGTCATAATTTATAGAACTCAAGACAACAGTCACTCAATATAAGGAATTGAATTAAATAAATTAATACAATTAAACTAAACAACAAGCTAACACTGTCAGCTGGTAATTTGCCCAAGAGACTGGCGGCACTGCCACGTTGTATGGCATCACTTAGCCTCTGGCCAAGGTAACAGCCAGCCCTTGAATCACGGGAAGCCTCAACTAGACGTAAAAGAATGTGAGCACTCTGACCCTACGGCCCCAGAGTTCCAACTGCGACTGGTTAAGCTAAACGCCACCTTAATTGAAAAGAAATCCCGGCGAAAATTCATAGCTGGCTTCATGTTGGCAGGTATACTGAATAAAGCATGAAACGTTAACCCTATTACTTACCAAACCCTTAATTCCGTACATTTGTAAACAAATCACAAATGTCATTTAAAATTAAAGATGGCCGAACTATAAGTAACAGCTGATCGCAGTTATATTTCACCAAATTAGTCTAGACACCCTTTCTGCTGTCCACTTAAAAACATACGTAAAAATACAGCTCACAAATTGAATTTTCACCCTTATGTTCAACGACATAAGGTGCTTATCAGCTCCATGCTATGTTTGCGGAATCGACCTTCCAACTGGACGTACGTAATTATCTTTACTGACTGTGATTGTAACTTTGTATCTAATGTCTACAGCAATAAAGTTTAAATTAATGTGGAAGTTTGGCACTGATAGTAAATCAATACTCCCAATTTCAGTCCTTATTTTCATAGGCGTAAGGTGCATGTAAAGCGTTGATAAGGTTTCATCGATACACTTTTCCTTGTAACCGTGGCACTCGCGTTTGGGCCTTATTTGTATAGAATTAAGGTGCCAGTGGAGTGCAAATAGGTTGAACGTATACACTGTAAAACTAATTGAATTCACAATGAGCTCAAAATGACAGACTTATTACGTGTTGGAGTAAATTTTTAAGTCATGAAATTGGTTTTGATGACTTTGTATTTCAGGAAAACTTCGAAAAACATATATGAGAAAATTCCTGTGAAACGATACGTAGATATGAAAAACAAGTTATTGGTGTATATTTTTCATCCCAGTATGGATTCGCAAAAACATTCATTTTGAAACAAAGTTGAATAATCTATTACATAACATACAATGATATTATAAAGAAAGATACACTACATTCATACTGAGCGGCGTTCAAATATCGTTGCATAGTTACGACTGCGATACGGAACGTATGGTACAGAAAGAGATAGGTATTGCGCTTGAAGTACTTAAATTACGACAATTGTCTGAATTTGTCTGCAACAAATTGTGCACGCTAGTGCGATATCTACCCTTTTAATTTATAATATCATTGATAACCTAACATCACGAATTTAATGTCCAAAGGATTAGACAGAGGTGCACCTAATAGTATACTCACATTTCGTCAGTTATATTTAAGTCCCATGTAATAGGGGTGAGCCTATTGCTACAAATCCAAACTCCGTGACTACTACAGAGAACCCGCGATCATGGCGCTTGTAACAGCGCCGAAATATCGAGAGCTCAAAACAATGAACAATCACGGAAGATATCCCGTAAGTGACAGTACAAGTTTACTACGGAGAAATTCCTGATAGAAAAACTCAATAATACTTTACCGGATCTACGAGTCGAATCCAGTACCTCATGCTCAGCTGTCGCGCACTGTTAGTAATACACATTCATACAATCGGACACCACAAAATCAACTTCGACAAATTCCACCTCACCAACTCACAATTTCTCACGCATTTCCTTAACCGATTGCGTAAAATTAATTCCAGCAAAAACTCCTTGAGATAAAATACTCATTCATCAGAATGAGTGAACGAACGAACGAATGATTAATTCCCCCTTTTATACTGAAAGAGATTCTTGAAGGAGATTAATCAGAAGGCAATAAGAATTGCCGGTATATATCGACACGTAATCCGGTCGATCGAAAAAGACGGGACACTGAGCTGTAGGGAGAGGTCACAGTGATGGCGTTAGCGAGAAGCGGTTTATCATTTTTTACAGTGTGACTTGTAAGCTTCTTTAAGCTAGGTCTTATTTAGTAAAGCAAAATTATTATGTTACTAACAGGGGCGAAAGAAAGTGACATTCTACCAGCGATGATGACATTGTCAAAGATGTCTTGGATTCACGTAAGCAATCAGAATGCAATATCCTGTGAGAAAATCATTGTGGTAAAACGAAATAATTTTGAAAGCCATAGTCCCCTGTCATATTTTAAGATTTTAAAACCTTTTAGTGTTAAAAAGGTGACGATGACGATGCATTTTAATGTCGCCTGACTAGATTTTAAACAATGACAAAGTATTATTATTCGCTTGTGTGTATGACAGTCCAAGAAATCTCGACATAGCTATTTATCTATTCTTAAAGGAATACACTGTCATCTTCAATCGCTAACAATCCCATTGCTGTCAGTTGGCATCTCATTATGCTGAAAGAGGCATGTGTCCCTGTTCTCAAAAAAACGCTATAAGCTAATTAAGCTGTTCGCTCTCGCTCTCGCTTCTCTCAAGCAGTGCGACCTCACCTTATATAGGATTTATTAACGAGTGATAATGGAATCTGTGTTCAATGTTGACGTCATCTCGCATTAAGTGGGTTTTTGCCCAGGCTCCAGCCACGCTCATGTGCCGGTACAAAGGTGTTACCTTTTTAAGGCAATGCAATCGAAATACCATGCATTAAATATTTGAAAACTTTTGGTGTCTGGACCTTTGTTTGATTTCGGGTTTTTCAATTAATGAAGTCTAGACACAGCACCAAAAACTAATTATAAGGCTTCAATAGTATATGTGGAGGGTTAGAATTCAAGCACTCACTTTATTTTATGTAATTTTTTATATCACGACTGATCTCAAAGCGGTGAGCAGCTCGTGGCTAAACAATAACAGCCGCTCTTGTCGATCTTCAGGTTAAGTCACGCTTGTCTAGGTTAGTATGTGGATGGGTGACCATCCATTACATAGGTATCGAGTTTCCTCCGTGCCTCAAAAAGCACGTTAAACTGTCATTTGTAAATCTTTGACAATCACTATAATATAATAATTCAATATCAATATGAAATTACAAAAAACCCACTTTGTATTCTGAAAGGTTTGTACCTAAAACCTAGTTCGCATTATAATTAAAACTTTGAATTATCATTTTCAATTAAAACAAAAACACGTAACTCATATAAAATTAAGCAAAAACATCTGCCATTTTGTTTTGAAGTAATAACAGTATTAATTAAGCAAAGTTGTTTCATTTACATTATAGTTTTTTTTTAATGAACATAGTACTTCGCCTGTTGCCCCGAAGGGTTAGACAGAGGTTTACTTATACCTACTATACCCCCATTTCTTCAGTTATATATCTCCTGAAGTCATAGCGCGTCTCTCCCTGTCTGCTCCGACTTTCGTTATCTCGGGTCCCTGGTATCTGGCTCTTGAAAAGCGATGCTGGCGAAATAGATCAGAGTGCAAAGCACAGAATTATTAACACTGGATGGATGACATGGTGGCAGCTCACGGGAACAATGGTTAGAGCTGTTGTCTTGTATGGATCAGAATTTTGGGTCACAAAAGAGATGAATGAAAGGCATTTGCATGTGGGTTAAATGAGAATGCCAAGAATTATGGGTGGTGTTACGCGAATGGATAAAATAAGAAATGGGTACATAAGAGGAAGTCTGAAAATGGCGCCGGTGATTGAAAACTTGTGTGGTATTCGGTTATCTTTGTTTGGGCATGTGATGCGGAGGAATGAGGAAAATGTCGTAATGAAAGATCTGAGTTTGTATGTCATCCTCCACATTCATACTGCTATAGGAGTAGAGGAAGTCCAAAGAAACGATGAATGGACTGTGCGAAGGATGTTATGGCAAGAAAGGAGGTATCTGATGAGATGACGAGTAACAGAGACGTATGCAAGAAGAAAACATACTGCGCCGACCCTAAAAAATAGAGGAGAGCCTGTTGTCAACAACCGGCAAACCCCAAAATACCGCCCAACCTGAGGATCAAACTATGAATTCTGAATTGTTAATCAGCAGTCCTATTTGCGATCAATAGACCAAACACCCTGCATATTTTTCCTCATCGTCTTCAATAAATGATTTCTTACCTTATATTAGGTTTGAAGGTAAGCTTTATGCAGCCCGCCTTTTAATTCAAGATGGCGTCAACATCATAATAATTCAACCAGTCACCTTCCCGCCCCAGCAATGTGATAAAACAGTAATAAACATGCATACGTAGCATTTTCACAACCTTACGTGACGTCACACAGATCACGTAGCATATTACTACGTCGTAGGTAACTCTGCTACGCCGTAGACCTTGCTACGACGTCGTACTACCTTATACGCCGTAGCTCTAGTTTTGCAATTTGACTCAATTTAGATTTCTCGATAGTACACCGATTGCCTTACTGACTTTTAATAAGGGTTTTGAGGACAAAAAGGATTTTTGTATAATCAAATTATAATTTGGTAGACGCTGTCTCATAAATATGTAGAGACAAGACTATTACGCACTTTTATTAAATTTTGCTGAAGGCTTTTGTCTAGATATATCTATGTAATTTCGTTGGTGTCATTATTTTTGACTGATCTAAGGTTAAAAGGAACATAAGGGTGACATTTTGTCGACCGCGGGTTGTTAAATATATTTTATTGTGAGATTTAAAATAAATTAATATTTATGATTTATTTTTACGTAATGAATTACTCAACAAAGATGGATACGTTTTTGAATGGATTCGTATTTTTATTGTGACACCTCGATTGCTAAAAAAGAATTAAAAAAGACATTTTCTAATGTAGTATAAAACGAGTGCTGTGAAAGGCTGGCATTAACAAAAGCATAATCAGCCTATAACTTTCCCACGGCTGGGACACAGGCAATCTTTCTATGGCAGGGGTGGGTCACTATACACGGGCACGGAGCCAGTTGGTGAATATTACAGGTCTTCGACGGTTAGACCTTTGCAATAATGCTCCTTCATAATCCTTAGAGTAGTGGTGATTTTAATAAAATACACAAAGTAAATTCCCTTTCTTGTTTCAAAATCACTCATAAGCTGAAGTCGTTATCACTGGGCCATCTACATTTTTCAGTCAGATCGGATGCAGCTAAATGCAAAAATAAATACATGGGGTGACCGCCTATCTAACCTCGATAACCCAGTTAGTACCAGGTAGTACGATATCCCTTGGTTGACAGACTTTCGGGCCACTGACTACCTGTTACGACTGTTAAAGATCTACAAATGACAGCCGGGACCAACGGCTTAACGTGCTTTCCGAGGCACGGCGGACACTCTGTATGGAATGGGTGGTCATCCATCCACAGACCAACCTTGGCAAGCGCGACCAGACCAGCTGTTATTATTTAGCCACGAACTCCTCCTTTTATTATAGTGTAGAATACACTGTTTCAATCTCTACCAACACACACTTCACTCCTTAAATAAAAATATAACCGTTCCTTTCCAAAAATATAAGAAAATCTAATAAAACCGCCCGATGTCTTTGCGGAAAGAAAAAAAAGGTAAACCTCTACAACTGACATTTACCGTAAAATACAGGTGGCATAATAGGGGAAAATCCACGACTCCTGAAATTTTAATATAGCCTGCAACATGCTCGGCATAGAACTGACAGCCTTTGTCATATTAATAAATCTTTGTCGTTACTGGTTTGTGTCTTGACTTTGTGTTGGGGGGAGGCAGAGAGGATGGTTGCTTTGTGTCGAATTATATAGTCATGGTTCGCCTAATATAAATTATTTTATCCGTACGCAAAATATGAGCTATTTGTGTGGTGAGACAGATTACAGTTTTGACTTCACGGTAAAGCATCACTATAATATATCAGATTTAGTGAACTGTACTGATTTAGCGTGTGAATGTGAAGTCTCAATAGCTTTTCGGTTCAAACGAAGTCATTAAACAAGTAAGGTATTTAAATTTTATCTACAGTTTACCAATATATTCAACAAGCGTATATCAGACAAATATCTGCTTTACTCAGACAAAAATGAGGCTTCTAATTCATCATGATTCCCCTGCTCTTATCCCAATTTATTTGGGATCGGCGCAGCATGTCTTCTTCTTCCATACTTCTCTATCACACGTCATCTCAACAGTCACACTCTTTTCTAGTCATCCTTCACACAGTGCGCATTCTACTCTTATAGCCATCTAAATACTCTTAGAGGTTTCTAATTATATTTTTAAAACTATGTCCCCTTGAAATCAATTTATGGTCATTTAGAATAACATATCTAATGGAAAAATCCTTTGTCCTACCTAGAAATCAAAGCCATTTATAATATCACTGACAATTTGTTTCCAAGAAATTTAATTTCTCTTTAAGGAAACCGTAATCAGTCTTGTAACTTTATTAGTTTCTAAGCAGTTTTTATAAGCAGCGATAGCCTAGTGGTGTGACCGTTAAACTGCCAAGCCAACACACACCTCTGATTTTTCGGATTCATGCGTATTGTATAATTATAACTTGCTTCGGTGAAGGAAAACATTGTGAAGAAACCAGCATGTCTGAGAGATATTTCTCGACTGCATGTAAAGCGGCATAAAAACTCTGACACCAGGCTAGGCACTAACCACACGATAAAGAAGCATGTTCCTTAAAATCAAACTCCAAGAAGTTTAATTACTCTTTGGAAAATAGTATTCAGTCTTGTTACTTTATTAGTTTCTAGGCACAGGGCACCTACATTACCATACCTCCATTACCTCAAACAGAAGACCTACATCATTACCATCTCAACGGAGACTGTCCTAAAGACACAATCAAAATCACCTAACACGATCTAAATTCTAAACTAGCTCGGTACTATGCTAAACTGTCAAGTCTCCGTTAACCGTAGTCTGCATCGGTAACAGTTTAATAAGCTTATTTTAACTCCTGGCGGCAGTTACAAAGCTTACTCGACTTAACGTTGTTACTACAGAATTAACTGTGGGATTGTCAGCTGGTTAATTAAAGGGGGTAATGTGTAGTAGTTTTAATTTAGGTCGCCAAAAGCCCTTAAAGTAACAGATGTGCTTATTTTCAGTTTGCTATAGGAAATCCACATTTTGACAGTTATATCGAAGTTCTATGTAGCCAGGGTTTTTCTATTGCCATAAACCGGTCAAAAATCCAGACATCAAAATGTTATTGAGAAATTTCTGACGAAATAACCCGATAACACTTCGCCCGAGCTGGGAATCGAACTCAAGACCTCAAGCCCAACAGTCATATTTGCGATTATTATTAAAGCAATGAAGCAGTCACAATCAATACGTGTTTTCACAGCGCAAGTTGCTTCCAGACTTCCTAAGTTCAACAATTAAATTAGTTTTCAAACCGTAGACTCAGCAGCCCGGTCCATCTGCCCAAACAAATATCAAATATGAAAGTAACACACCCAAATGAAGCCATCGGCACACCCCACAATAACAGCCAGTCTTAATTGGGCATAGTTCGCGGTGGCTAATGAGCAGTTTAGCACATTCTGCCGCAAAGTAGAGGCGGTTTTCCTCGAAATAATTACAGTTAAAACCTTAAAACTTGCACCGGATACGGATATCGTGCTTACTGATAATTTTATAACCGTTTTTAGAGGATTATAGGGAGAGGAGAAACAGTTATTATGATATTAAGACGGGGATGCTGGCTTAAAGTGTTGGGTGCATTTTCGTTGTCTAATTTTGGGGGATAGTCACGGAATTTTGTTAAGAAAATGCTTTTGCAGTAAACGTTAACGTGGCTTGAAAATTTTCTTACCCAAACAGTAAGACTTTTTAACGTTTTGTTTACTTAGTAAGTGCAATGAGATAGGTACCTACTTTAAATCTGCATTTGAAGAACGCTTTGAAAAGGAATAGTTTCTTTCACATAACATATCGCCAGTAATCCTCGAAGGGTTGAGCAGAGGTGTACCCATTAGTACACCAATATTTCGCCAGTTCATTTCATTATTCATCAATTAGGTTTGGTACTCATAAATGGGTCCGTTTTAGGGTGTTGGCTATTAAAATATTAACTAATATTTAGATGACTTTGTTCCAAAATACTGTCACTAAACAATTATTATAAATTACTAAACAATCATTCAGACAGGCAGTTATTCCTCTCGTTCCGAAAATAAGCATCCTTTCTTTCATTGACAGTCTGCATAACAGAAAGTAAGACGTTAATTTGGTACGTGCCAGAGGTGCACACAGTAATAAATAAAAACAATAAAATACAAAAAAAATACTTAATCTAAACAATAAAATTAAATACATTGTGTGTTTTACGACTGCGCCTAGTAAGCGTGAGCTTGTTGGTATTTGTGACTTTTAAACAAACTACTATACAGCATGCGACGTTTTACCCACATTTCGAATGCCTTTATACATTTCTCAAAATCTTCACATAAAACGATTTCAAATCTTCTTTCAACTTCAAAACAACAAACCCGATACATAACTCTAACGTCACTTTTAATCCAAAACGACTCTCCCAACTTGATTAATTCGAAACTGAACGTAGCTTAAGCACCGCTGTATAAATCTGCTGTAAATCCGTTTTGCAACTCTCCTAGCCTGCCCACTACTTCCACCCCCTTGTACGATGTACGTTGATTTGTACCGGTCGTTAAGCGTTTTTGGAGCGTAATGGCACTTGCATGTAGGTCATACTGATTTCGGGTATCGGATGGGATGGGTTTAAGTGGTATTTATGCATTATTTATGGGTAGAATTGTATTTATAACGGTAGATTTTACCATGTATATATCAGTAAAATTGTACAAAACAAACGAAATCTTCGTTGTAGTACGAAGATTTCTTTTAATCGAGCCGGTAAAAAGTACCGATCGATTTTTTTTTCTTTGGTCGATCTTTTTTTGAAGTTTTCTTTTTTTTTTCTTTTGAGTTTTTAGTTTTTTTTAAATTGTTATGAAGAAAATTGAATTTGTAAGACGTTTCATGTGCTTATTTTTTTTTTGTTACCCTGTTCGCCGCAGTCTACCTCGACGGCGATTTCCTCCGACAGGTGTCCAGTGGGTGACAATCGTTGCCCATCTCTCCGGGCGCATTCGTGCTACGTGGTCAGCTCACTCCCACTTCAGCTTGGCTGTTTTTGTCCAACATCTGCAACTTGAGTAATGGAGCTTGTGCTTATATAATGTTTAATAACAGAAACGTATAATTCCAGCCTCCTTTTACCTACTAGCATCCAGGCATTCAGTTTTATATCTAGAGTAATTTCTCAACCCATTTCCCAAGAACATAACGTTCTTTATAAACACGACGAACCAACAGTAATTACATTACTAACTCCATAAACGTCAAGAGTATAAAATATTAAATAAACATAAATCTTAACTAACATAGCTTCAGTTATGCATAAAAACTGCATAAGCTACCGTTTTTATTACTCCGAGTCTTACGGCCACATAAATATGAACTGGTTTGTACCGGTTCGCGTCGGTTCAAACTAGTTCGGGCAGGATACACCCGGTTATGGCCGGAGCGCTACCAGATTCAATATCCCGATTTTGTAGTGAGCAATTAAGCATCATATGTAAAGTATTTGTGACAGTTGGCTTTGAGGATGTTCATAGAGGAATGCTGTGTAGTTTCGGTATGACCATGGTAAAGTTCTGGAATACAATAACCTGTGGCATACGCATGGCCAGCCTTGTTTCGGCATCTGGGATTCAGGCCATCGCTGTGAGAGGAAGTGGCCGGTTGTCTGCCACATATCTTCAGGTATCATAATAGTACAATGGAATTCGGTGACTGAATTTGAAACTAGCCCAAAGATTTGAAATTAAACAGCATGAGGAATGTTGTATAGATTCTTTTTTATCGATTGTTTGTGAATGTGTGAACATTGTAGGCTTTGTAGATTCCCAGCTGCTAGTTAACTTTTTATTTTGTTCTACATTTTTTGTGTAGTAAGCAACGACTTATGGCGGGCCTACGCTGTCTCCCCATACTTAAGTACAAATGCTGTATCTATGATAATATTGTAATACCAAATGATTTGAAAAGAGTAACCATGGAGTTTCTTGCCGGTTCTTCTCCAAAGGAAACGACCAACCCGAACCGTGCACCTTTTTTTCGACGTTTTATAAGTGCCCATATAGGCCTATGTGAAATAAAATATTTTGGTTTTGGATTTGATTTTAAAGTTAACCGGTTTCTGATAATACTAAAATGGGGTAAAATACTTAAGCTATTGTTTCTCGTCATGTAGGTTAAAGAGATTTATATCATCTGACAATTAAAGTTGAAAAACCCACAGTTTTAAACACAGCACCCCATTTTCAACTCACAACAGTGTTCCCATATTATAAATAAAGTTAATAATACAATCACAATTTGGCAACACCAGAGGGCCGAAATTGGGACTAATTTACATATTCCATGCACAATATTTCGTTCATTCACTTTAATGGGTACAGGGTAGTTGGAAAACTATGCCATGTTTAAATTAACTCATTGGCTCAGGCCCACATGGGTCAAACTGACTATCTTTATTGGTTTTTTAATGATAAAGCTGCGGAAATAAGAGATAGCTCACATATGAACAGAAACCACAAACAATGGGACATCTATGTGGTCGGTGTGACATTTAAACTATTCTGAGCTTTATTCCAATTGTACAACTTATGCGTTAAGCAGATACAGGGCGAAACATTTCCACAACCACTTGGCAAGACTAAAAATCTAAAGTTAAATACACTGATTCGCCCCTGCATAATGCTTAGGTAACTTTTGCGGGTTGAGTTCTGTCATTCTAATATAGAAAATTACTAGCCTATGTCCACTGCTTCGCCGGGCCCACGAGATCGTACTAACGGGATAAAAAGTATCCTATGTGTTAATCCAGGTACAGGCTATGTGCTAAATTACATTCAAATCTGTTCAGTAGTTTTTGCGTGATAGAGTCCATTCATCCTTACAAACTTTCGCAGTTATAAATAGTAGTAAGAAAAATAAAACGTTGGTGACAGTGTTCTGAAATCTGGGTTCCTTCTTATATATTTTTGGTATTTAAAATCACCTTAGAACACACCCACACGTATAAAAACATACACACATAATATTCATTCGTAACCCTAGTTCTTGCTAGTGTTCAAACCCACAACTTACTCCTAAAATCTCCGGCCTACAACATAAAGTACAAAGCATAGCACCATTAAAATCTCATCGTGCCTCTATAGGCCTCCCCTATTGCCCCAATTACAGCATCATACAGTACAGGCTCGTCCGTTATTCCGGCACAGTGTAGGACAACGCTCAATTAGCTGCAACACTGCCGGTATTTGCGACAGCGAATTTTCGATTCAAGTCTGGGATGCTCAAATGTTTTGTTTTAATGAGCTGCTTTCATTAGTGCTGTTGTGAATTTGAGGCAGTACCAACCTCTTTAACTTATTGTAGTAGTATCAAGATTGGCTGAACTTGTTATTATTTTATCTGGAAGCCAAACTGTTTTTAAGACATTGTGCAGTTTGAGTCGTCTCAGACTGTTCTTTGGTGTAGAATTATTAATCATGTTCCTGTGAAATTGTTATCACAACCTAAATCAGGCTTAACTCTAGGCAAGTTGGTTACTGACACAGTAATATTCCTATTCAAAATGGCTGAAAATCAAAAGCCATTTATTATAATTAAGCTGAGAAACAGATCTTTTTACAATTTTTTTATTTAATTTGCAGTGTTTGTATGTTTGTTTATATCTAATTTTGCAACTGAATTATAAAAAACAGTTATTTTCAACCGATTGAGCTGTAAATTTGCATACACGTTTAGTTTGGATGACAATGCATGGTTGGATATGTATGTATGTGACGTCATTTTGGCAAAAGATGGCGGTCCAGTTTTTATGCAGCCCTAGTGTTTTAGTTGGAAAGATCAAATGTCAGTACAAACTCCCCCTTTGACATATAATGTTACACTCAATGGTATCTCGTCAAAATTCACCCGATGACGTAATGGCGGATAGTTTGGGAATCTCTGTCAATACGTATATTTGTTTAACATAGCATACAGTTTGGTAATGGGTCAGTGTACATCATAAGCATTGATTTAGCAAAATGTGCCAATTATGCATTAATTTTGGTTTATATTTTAACCAATATATTGCGTTAGATATATTTGGATACGGACACTAACCCATATATCATATTTTAAAACTGCAGATGACGTTATTTCAGAAAAAAGAGTAAATGATAGCGTTGGCGGGGTTGGTGGGGTTGGCGGGGTTGGCGGGGTTGGCGGGGGAAAATGGAAGAAAAAAACGAGTTGCGCCGACCTAAATTAACATGGTACAAGGGCATGAGGTTAAAGTTTTTTAAAATTGTATTGAACTGATTTTGGCTGGCCAGGCGTTATTGGATTTTTGATCAACAAATTCTCAATAATCTGTAGTCAGCATTTACATCCAATTCATGGAAATACCTTTAGCGCCCGTTCGACACAAAAGACTTATTACATAACTGCTGAAATACCAGCTTTAATACACACGAACGTATGTACTATTCATTATATCTCAATATTCCACAGAATTCCTGGTTCAAAGCATAATTACACCCGTTTATGTTCTATTAATTCTGCAAACAAGAATACAATTTCTGGGTATGTAGGTACCACAAGCTGCAGTAACTACTATAAACACAAGATTATGACTCATGAATATCGAGTTAACTGAACTAGTAGAGACTAAACCGATATAGTAGAATTTGTATTGTTGTAATTAGTAAATACTTGTTCATAAACTTAATTAAGTTTAGGTAGGTAATTAAGTTTAGGACAACTATTGCACCTTTTGACTTTCTACTCTCGCTTCGACATCAAGAGTTCAAAATTCAATAACATAACATCATGCTTTTAACCGCTTGTACCCCCGAATTGTAACTCAGAGGTGTGCCTAATAGTACACCCACATTTCACCAGTTATGTTTAAAATTCAATAGTACGGTAATATTCAGTTATTTTAATTAAATTCACGCCTTCTCCAATGAGGGTAGGTAGAAACCACAGAACGCCGCCTGCTACGATCCTTACAAACTTCTTTCGCCTCGTCCACCTTCATACATCTGGTCATGCACGCAAGCCGGTTGCGAGTACTACACACCTGACCTTCCTGAAGAACCTCATCACCAATATAGGCCCAGCGTTCCTACTCAAATCATCTTCATCCGCCTGCCTTTTCCCAACTATGTTGGGGCCGGGTTCCAGTCTAACTGAATGCACCCGAAACACATGTACTGTACATCGACGGCCTATCTGAACTCCACAACCCAGTTAGTACTGGATAATACGATACCCCTTAGTGAGACAGTGAGACTGTTTGTCTGACTTACGCTTCTAGGGTTTGTCCGTTAGGAACTACTCACTAGCTGTCAGGGAGTCTAGATTTGTGTCCCGTAGATGGCAATAGGCTCGCTCCAAATTACAACTTAAAATTTAACTGGCGATATGTGGGTATACTATCAATTAAGCACACCTCTGCCTAACCTTTCGGGAATTGCATTATCATCATTTATCATCATCATTCTTTTGCCCGTATCCCAATTCATTTCAGTTGAGGTCGGCGCAGCATCTCTTCTTCATCCATACTTCTCTATTACTTGTCATCTCATCAGACACCTCTTTTCGTGCCATATCATCCTTCACACAGTCCATTTATCGTTTCTTTGGTCGTCCTCTACTCTTATAGCCATCCACATTCATGCTCCAAACTTTCCTCACGACATTTTCCTCATTCCTCGGCATCACATGCCCATACCGCGACTACCTATTACCACACAACTTTTCGGTCACCGGCGCCACTTTCAGACTTCCTACTTGTACTCATTTCTTATTTTCACACATCCCCTTAACATTCTCACATCAGCCACATGTAAATGCCTGATACATGTATGTTATTTCTATGAAGCTAAACTGAAATACAGTCTACACAACTATGATTGAAATTCATTTGAATTTCGTAGCTTTTGAATTTCAAATGTTTTGATTGAACGCGAATGTTAACGGGAAACATTCCTAATGTGAATGAAATGCTGGCTCTGTAATATGAGGCAGCTTTAATACGTATTTAAAATTGGATGGGTTTTGCAAAATAGATGTAGTTTGTAATCAGTTGCTGATATTTTTGCTAATGTAATTGCTTTCAAAGGACCATAATTATGGAAATATAGGTAAATATTTTTTTAAATGACGTGTGATTTGTGTGATTTTGACTGAAAGGTTGGCGCAGTGGTTGAGCGATTGACTGCTGTGCTGCGTGTCGCGGTTTCAATCGTAACACGTTTGATTTGATTTGAAATAACTCAATATGCATAATACATACTCATGAGAGTAGGTAGAAACAATAGAAAATATAAAAACGATGATTACCGATGTCCACGACCGGCTTATCCAACAGTGGTGGACAGCGACAGAACTTTTAAAATTAATTCTCGCTGTCAACCAGATAGTGTACAAAGAAAATCTTAAATTCAATCATTAGCTGATAGACAATACTCACTAAGCTGGGTTTGGAAGAATGAAGTTTTGTATAAATACGTTCTTTTTATACCAAAAGTGAGCATTTATGAAGAATTTTTGAAAATTCATCCACTGAAGGGATCATCTACTCACTGACAGTTTATATTCAAGTTTGTCAGTTTTGTGTACGTCATTTCATAAGTGCATATAAAACCGACGAAAAAAATACGAATTTCCAAAAAAACAGCAAAAATAAACAAATATTTTGTTAAAAAGTTGTGTTCATACAGCTTCCAAGTACGGCCGTTCCGGTTTAAAACCACCTCAAACCGGAATGCGCTGGTTAAGACCAGTATTTTCCGGCCCGCCGCCCCGAACATCGGGGTCAAAGGGTTAATATTATTATTTACTTATGACGGCAAAAAGTATCAAAATTATTTTAGTCTTTTTTTCTTGGGAAAACGTTTTTACAACGCTTTAGTCTTTTTGCTGCTACTTTTTGAAGATTTAACAACATATTTTTTTTGGGTGATTAATAGTCATCGTTTATACTTTGTTAATTATCATCTGTATAAGAGAGGGATGACCTCATATCGAGATTAACAGAAATAAAACCCATATTAACGAACACCAAGATGATTTTAATAGACTTAGTCGTCAGCCGTTGGAGCCGGATATCCCGGTTGCATTTCCCAAGTCGGGCAAAATGGTATAACTATAAGGCTTTTCTATCAGGAATTGCAAACTCAAACTTAAAGCATTTATTTCAATTAGACCATTACAAGCACTTTTGAATGTCAGAAAAACAAAGAAAGCGAAGTTACAGTCACAGACACAAGGCATAATAACTTGTGAAAGTACTGTAGTTGCGCATTCCAAAGCATTCCAAAGCGTAGATCTCTATGGAGAAGAATGCGCAAGAAACTCCATGGACACTCTTTTAAATCAAAATATTGTTACAAATAGTTTCATAGTAGCCGTCTCGTTTGGAAATTGGTGGTGGGATAATTCATCTTAGAAACCATGTTACGTCCAGCGCCTGATCTCTTTCCGGTCGCGTGGGATTGCCATCCCTACTATAACAAAATCGAAATCAAAACCCTCTCTTTATCTCCACCTTTGGAATGGTTCAGCCTAGTTCCAGCAGCAAGTGATGGACGCTATTGAGCGACGTGCCAAGGGCCTCATTGACAACGACCCCCTTGTCAAGGCTAAGCTCCTTGAACATCGCCGCAAAGTTGCCAGCCTGTCGGTTTTCCGGTTACATTTTGGAGTGTGCTCTGGAATTACATAATCTAATTCCCCCATCCCCATTCCATCATCGGATGAGCAGAGATACGCTGAAGCATCATCGTTATATGTTTGAAGTTCCACGGACCCGAACAAAACGCTTTGCTTCCACATTCATTGCGAACCTGTCTGTGGACTCCACTGCCGTCTTCTCTGTTTCCATGATGGTCATCAAAATTCGAGTGAATCGGTTTCTTCTAAGCAAGCGTGTTTCACCCTAGGTCACATCAGGCAAGTTGCGATCAAACACGATCCAATTTCGAGTTAATATATCGCTCACAGTATCAATAACAACAAAAAATGCAATACTTCCTCCATTACTGTTTGTCCGTCCCGTTTCTGTCTCAAATATGAAATACTGACTAAAGAATGTCGAGCTAGAAGGAATGCAATTTCCATTGCAGTATATTTTGTAGTCGGAGAAAGATATGAAGTTGTTATACTGTCCTCTGTTATGTTTCAGATTGAAAAATGTAAGGAAATGTTGGAACTGAACCGAATTTCTATCAAAAATATTGTAGTTCACGAGTGTATGCGCAACCACAACTTTGTGCTACTCTCTTTGATCTTTTTTAAGGAGTTCTTTCTGGGACATAACTACAGAATGAACAGGATACCTCTTGGTAAGACTGGTAGTCTGATTTTTGGGCGTCTGACTAGCCTTGACTGTTATCAAAGATCTACAAAAGACAGCCGGTATTTCCGCTCAAGGTACGGAGAGGTCTCGTGACGTAATGAACGGTAACCCATCCCCTGATCGGCCTTGGCTCATTCATGCTTAGCCACAATCACATGCCCCGAAATGTATAAATTCGAGGTTCTTTGCCTTGCCTTTTGAGCCCTGAAGAGTAAATGGATCTCAATGAAAGTTGGCACATAAGTAGATCTTGACCGTGGTCGTGATCGTGGGTCAGAACATAGGATATTCTTTATCCCGATAGTACGTTTCTGTGGGATAATTTCCAACCGCAACGCGAAGCCGTAAATATCGGCCATTTTAGCTGATTTTCATCTCAAAATTGTCAACTGCGCGCATAGGTAACTCTTGGAAAGCGATAAGCAATGCCCTGGAATGTTGCCAGTACAGTGCAAGAGCATAAATCTTTACCCACTATTTATGCCAAACGTGTTTTCAAGTGGAGCTTTTGGCACTAATTTGTCGTCTTGTCAATTATAAATCGTCCATTAAGGTAATGGGTTACTGGAGAAGTTTCGTCGAATTGTAGACAGGATGGGCGATGAAAACAGAAAGTTTATTTTGGGAACTCTGTGAATTGTGTGATTACATAACATAACATCACGCCTGTAATCCCTGAAGGGTTAGGCAGAGGTGTACCTAATAGTACACCCACATTTCGCCAAATTTGTTTAAAGCCCATGTAAAAGAGGGTGAGCCTATTGCCAACAACCGGGCACAAATCCAGACTCCGTGACTGCTATTGAAAAATTCCTGACGGAGAAACCCAATAACACTTTGCCCGACCTGGTAATCGAACCCAAGACCTCATGCTCAACAGTCGCGCGACGACTAGCAAGAATAGCAAAAAGTGAATTTAGACTTTTGTAGTGTCTCCCAACAACTATTTTTGTTTGATTGATTAATAGTCGATTTAGTGGGTGCAAGTGTTACTGCTGCACATCATCTGTGGGGTTTAGTTCCCAGGTTGAGCAAAGTTTTATTCGGATTTTCCAATAGGAATTTCTAAGTAGCTGTAGATAGGGATGTGTGGCCGATTTTTATGGTAAGTAACTTCATTAAATCTGTTTAGTTTACACTTGTAACCAACCAGCAAATATATTCGTCTTAAATTTAGTTTTTGCCAAAAAAAATGCTGAATTTTTACAAACCGACTTTATCCTCATATCCCGTGCATCAGATTTTCGGCTCAAAACATCCACCTCTCCCTCCAAGATATTCTGGACATCAATAAAAACGCTAAAAGGGTCGGTTTAAATCGTTCCAAACAAATATTATCGGTTATTCCGGTCGCGTCCAAGCTGTTTGGCCGACAAGGAGTGTTTATTGTCGAGTTAAGGGTGGGGCTAAATAAATTTGAGAGGGGTGCCAGTTATAAGATGATGCAGGCATGAATTTTGAGTGGGTAGTCGAAAATATTTTTGGTATTTTATGGTGAGTTTTGGTGGAGAAAACATTTTGAGGGCGAGTGGTCCTTGGGTACAAAAGTTAAGAAGTGCTACTTCTGGTTATTTTTTTACGAAGTAATGCTGAAAGTAATACTAGCAATAATTTGTATTATTGCCCTTTCGGTGTAGAAAATCCAACTGAGATCCAAAATCTATCTATGTTTCGTCAATTGTTAGTGAAAGCGACACTATAAGAACAGGAGAAATATAATCATTATATAATCCCGTAGCTTAATAATATTCTACCAAATGCAATTAATGTGCATACAGATATTGCAATTTTAAAGTACTTCTTTGTAGTTTTATTTTTTATATTATAACTAGCTATTAATAATTGCCACAGTTCGGTTATTTTGAAAACTACATAAAATAAATAACCAGAATTTTCCATTCCACTGAATCCTTTTACGGTTATTATGTAGGCTACAAAATAAAATAAAATGCATTGCGTGTAAGTATTAAATATAATAATGAAATCATATTGTGTGCTCTTATATTTAACACAATAATTTTTATTTTACAGTTCTGAGCTTAACACAGGAACCAGGTATTGTATTTTTGCCATATACTTCTTCATGTTCATTTCAGAGCTTTCATGTTTCAATGTTTTTTTTGTATATCAATGTTTTATTCTACGTATGTAACTGAAAGTACGGTACGCTGAAAAGTTATGCGGATTTTTTATTTATTTTGCATGTTCATTTCATTTCGTATTTCTCGTTAGCCTTGTGAACGCAAACATTGTCCAGCATGGAGACTTTAGGGAATACAGAAGGACCAATCGCTTTCAACACAATTCGTTACTGTACGTACTGTCACGACTTTGACAAAAATTAGTCGATAGCTTGTGTCATTGCAATAGATTTCATAACAATATTATATGGAGCCTCACCCCGCTCTCCTTGGCTAAAGAGAACTGGCGCCAACCTGTAGTACTTGACACTAACGTCACTAACACTTAGTCTTTGGCCAAGGAAATGGACAGCCACTGGGTTACCGGAAGGGTCAACTAAGCGTTTTGAAATTTCCTTGAAAAGGCTGTGAGCACACGAACCCCACAGTCCCAATGCTTCAACCCCAAACGGCTGGAAAATACAGGGTGGAAGGGACACCGACGCCGACGCTAAAACAGTGATTCAGAATGGTGATTGAGAATGAATACGTGGTAACCGTTTTGCGTCGGAGTCCCTTCCACCTCTGGTTACCAATAATGTTACTACTCCGCAGCCGCAGCGGCAGCACCAGCACAATATACACCACTATTTTTTAATTAGTACAAATACTTAAAGGGCTTATTAGAGAAGGTCTTGTTATTATATATGTAAAGTCTCAATAAATAATATGCATAACCAGCTAAGTTATAAGCGTTTGTTTATATCCCAAAATGTCACTCAATTTATGGAAATATAGTTTTCCGGGACCTATGAATGGCGACAGGAATGGAAATGCACTGCGCGTAGTATTTTCTAGTGGTAATTGTTATGAATGATTGATTCAATTATGAATTTACCAGTTATGACAAATTTTCGTGGACAATTTTGGGATTTCGTTTTTTTGACTTTTGATTACACAAATATGATTAGTAACGGGTACGGATAGAGCTCCATTTTTTTTGTACTAATTAAAAAATAGAGGTGTATTTGAGTTTTCCATCATCGCTATAATTACTGACAGAATGCACATCGTCTAGGTCCTCTGGGTTTGGTTAAGAGATTGGACAAAGCGTCATAACTAAACACCTGTGCCTAATCCCTTAGTGAACACGTATACACGTACTAACATAGCATAACTGATGTTATGCTATGTTAGTAGAATTCTAGGCAACACGATAGCTTTCAAATAAACCAAACTGACGATGGCAGATAACTGTGAATCGAATGTAGTAGGAAATTCCGAAATGTTGAGTGAATGCAATGTGTGTCGGATTTAGGCGATAGAATACCATTTATGTTGCAAAATGTTTTGTATGTGCATTTAGGTACACATGGGGCTTCATCGATATTATACGGTTAATTGGAAAGCTGCTTTCTAAATAAATGATTTTTGTGATGATTGCTAATGTATATTTATGATTATGTTAAGTGCCAATAAATTCCTCAGTTGTAGTTTAACAAATAGTCTAGTGTAAGTAGAAAATGTACATATGTACCTACCGTAATAAAAGTTGGCCGTTGTAGCTAATTTATGACTATAAACGTATAATAATCTGCCTCCAGTCCTCTATCCAGTCTAACTGGGTAAAGGTGAATACCAGTATTTTACATGGATTGGCTGCCTATCAGATCTCTCCAAGAATCAGAATCAGAATCAGAATCAGAATCAGAATTATTTATTTGTGAAACATAGGTGAAGAACATATATACATTAATCATACATGTCAAGGTCTTAAATAGATAAGTGTTGCACTATGCTTTGTCATTGTTGACATACAAATATTAAAGTCAGGTTTGTCAAAAATACAAAATTTTACGTTAACAAAATACATTAAAATAATCAATTTAATAATGTCCACTATAAGAAAGAAAAACAAAAAAACATACACAAGAAGATCATAACAAAAGAATATGCGAGAAATTATTCGTTCGTTACATTAATAATATGAATTAATAAAATTACAGAATTTAATCAAATAGTATTATCATTAAAATAGTCATCCAGGGTATAATAACATTTCTCAACTAATAACTTGTGAAGACACTTTTTGAATTTCTTTAATGGCATACATTTTATAGCATCAGGTATTTTATTAAAAATTTTTGGTGCAACACCAAAGAAGCTCTTTTTCATTAACGCAGTATTACATTTCAACGTACATAGTTGATTTTCATATTGACTCCGAATGGGGGTCTTCTTAACTGTTGAAAATTTTGTAAATAAATGTGGATTTGATTTTATAAATAATGCAGTTTCTAATATATATATAGCTGGTAATGTTAATATTTTTAATTTCTTAAAGTAGGGAACGCAACTATCTGTTGACTTTAAATTACACATGGATCTAAGAAACAAGTAACTGACACGATACCTACCCAGGTATCGTGTCAGTTACTTACTACCCAGGTATCACACGATACCTGGGTAGGTATCGTGTGATACCTACCCAGGTATCGTGTTGATCGCGGGTGCATACGACATGTAACTTGCAGTAGCAGATTATTACAAACTATACAAAAACCTGGATGAGGCTGGCACAGGACCGTGGGGATTGGCACGAGAAAAGAGAGGCCTATACCCAGCAGTGGGTGAATTCGGGCTGTGGATGATGATGATGATGATGATGATGATGATACAAAAACCGACCAAGTGCGACTCGGAGTTGCGATCCTTCATGGATTACGTACAATCGCAGTAGGGAGACCTCTTTAATTTTCATTTTTTTTTTATTATTTGTTGTTACAGTGTGTTTGCTGTAACAGTGTTTTCTGCAAAAATAAATGATTTGATTTGTTATAGCGGCAACAGAAACACATATTCTGTGAAAATTTCAACTGTCTACCTATTACGGATCATGAGATACAGTCCGCTGACAGACATACATGCTTTGTAATATGGTCCCGTTGGTTGCCCTTCGGTTACTGAATCTTAAAAAAAATAACAAAAAATGACTACACATGAACATTTAAACAGAACAACAAATGAACAAAAACTCTCAATAAAAGCTGACCGAACCGTAAAAATATACCCAAATAACCTTACAGCACCCTCTAAACGTCGTATCCAGACAATCACAATCAACAGCCGGCGGCTACATCCTAAATAATGAAGTCTATACATTAGGCGAGCCCCAATAACTGAGCCTAAGCAAATAGTCCATCGCCACCGGAATACCGAAGCGTATTGCCATCGAGTGTCACCTCGACAGTTTTTTGAACCTGACAAATAGATATCGCAGTGTTGTGAGATGTTTATGTTAAGAAGCTTCCATTACTTAGATATTCTGGTCTAGTGGACTCTGAAATGTGGACCTGGGTTCGATTCTCAGGTCGGGCGTAGTGGTATCGAGTTTTTCCATCTGAAATTTCTCAGTAGCAGTAACGGAGTCTGTATTTGTGCCCGGTTTAGTAGCAGATACTAATACATAAGAGTATGTATCCAAAAACTTTCGTTTAAGTAAAAAATTACCTACCACAGAAATATTACCTACCACAATTACAACTTGCAGATAGTTTTATTGCTAAGGAGCACTCAACGCTTTCTCTGCTAACAACACAATTCCTAGTCAACGTTCCTTGGACAAAAAAGGCGAACAATATCAACTGCCAAAAGCCACCAAACTTGACGCCAAAATCAAACTTCGACAGCACAAAAGTCCAACCAATGCATGCATAATTAATCACCCCCGATCTCACAGATAAAAAAAGATAATAATCTTCAAAAAACCACCGGATAGTTCCACATCAAATATGCAAATCCCTTATTGAAATATTAACCAAGTTGATATGAAAAGTTCTAATATATTCAATGGGAAAACTTCGGAGCGTCCAAGAAACGTAGTTTTGTCGCAACTTTAAATTATTTAAGTTTTTTAATGCCATCTTTTTTTTGGTCGTGTATTTAGGAATTGTATTGATTTTGTAAGGAAGGAGTGTAAGATTATGTCTCAGTTTTGTAATAGTTAGGTTCATAGGTTGCAATATTTTACAATCATTAAATACAAGCTTCTGCCCTCGCATTATTTTAGAATTTGTCAATCAATTCGGGTTGTACTCCGCTTGTAATAATTCAATCATGATTTGAAAGACACGTGGCGCCATCTATTATCATAAGAACGTTATTTTTATTCTCCTCGACAACAGTACTTTTTTTCGGGATGAAAGCTACCCTAAAATGTATCCTGTAAAAATGTATCCTGATGCAAGGTATCCTGGCCTTAACCCATCTTCATTTGGCGTCGTCTCTCCTAATCATTCTTCTCCAAAGATGTCTTTACTGGCTAGTCATTGGGTCAACATCGCTATTTACTAAGCTTTTCTTAACTATAGGCATTCATGTAAGTCTTTCGCACTGTTTACATCTTAATTAAGTGTAATAAAAATATGAAATGACTTAGGCACAACTGCGTACATTTAGAATACCTCATAACAGTGTAAACATCATTTATTTAATGTACCTACCTAGTAACTTTTTTTCAATAAGAACGGACAATATTTGACTCGAATAATAAACTATTTTTACCGTAAATAAGCGCAACCTTCAAAAATCACCAACCGCTATTGACTTCCGAAACCAAAATAGCCATCACAATACATACCAAAATCTTTCCACAACTCCTCATAAGCCATTCTCATAAGAAACCCATTAGAGCGTAGTACACAATCGGCACGTGCGACCCAAAGGACCAGAATGGGCCACAGGACCAACATACAACAGTATCGCATTAACGGCTATATATATAAACGATGTTTGGGTCAACCGATATTGAAAGCCTACGAATATATTGTCCAAAACTTTTTTTTTGTATTATTTTTCTATAGTTCTCTTTTTAGGACATGGAATCACGCTTAGGAGCTTTGGTGTTGGCTACTTAACATTTTTGACGCGACCTCTTAAGTATTTTAAGATGAAATGCAATAAAAAATAAAACATATTTCTTGTTACCTTGAAACTAAAAAAAAATCAGAAGAAAAGAAAAGCCTTCAAATTTACTTACAGGTTTGCCTTTAGGGCTTTCGTATTGCCAAGCCAACAGATTTTTGTACGAAGTAAGTTAAATCCACCAATAACTTTAGGGACACAAGCAGACTTTCTTTGACAGGAATTATGCTATAATAATCGACGACACGGGCGGCGGGCGGGCGGGTGAATAAATGTCACAAGTCTTCAAATTTTCGATTTTAGGACATGTCAGGTTCCTCACCATGTTTTCTTTCGTCAATTTGAGAGCGGTGGCGATTGAATAAATTACACAAATAATGGTGTCAGCCTGGATTTGAACCCGCTACCAACTCGCAAGTCCCCGTTACTGAGCCACCACTATTAGTATAAAGTAATATTAATAAATTCAACTGCATTTTTTGTATAATACCCGCACGCAGAACTATCATCCAGAACTACAAGAAGAAATGATACCTACTGGTAGCATAGTGACCTCGTAGAACAAAAATAACACAAAACAGAAAATAAACACGCTCAGTCATTTTACAAGCTGGCATTCATTTAAACATAGTCCAAGGAGGTCGAAAAGGGACTCCATAAATCCTAATGCCCAGTTACAGCCTTAGGGGTAATATTATCTTGTTATATGGCGTGATGTGTGTGTACTGGACACGATTAGGCTATGTTTTTGGTCCTTTGAGGATTGGTACAGATACGAATATTTGTGAAGATCTTAGGACCATTGTTAACGAGTCTCAAGTTATCAGCCTTTTTGATGTTAGAGATACTGCAATTATACAAAGATTTGAACCGTCAGAATCGATCTACCACGTCAAAGGATGGTCGTGTTTCTGTTTCGTTTTGACAACTCTGACAAATGATACTTGATTGCACTACAACATTAGTTTTAGTATATGCGAAACCTGATGCGCGCCTCCAGCGTCGTCTTGAGCTCATTGATAATGATTATTTGGCAGTAGGTACCTAAATTATCGCGATAGATACTTAAAGTCGCTCGGTGTCCAACTTTTAACTTTTTTAAATATTTTTGGGAAAAAATATAACATGGTTTAAAAATTATTGGAATCGATTCAGTTACTTATTCTGAACAAACTATATTCAGGTTTCGCATATACTAAAAATAATGTTGTATATTGAACTTTCTTTACTCAGTATGGACACTTTTAAAGTATGGTAAAAGCACAAGTAAAAGTAATTAAATCTTGCAATAGTACCTTACACGTAAATACCTTGGGGCGAATCTTTTTAAAACTTTATGAACTACTAAAGTCCTTAATTCCATGGCTGTTTAAAAATAATGCAAAAGAGCCTAATGATATAGCTAGTCAGTTCAGTTGGAAAGCCGTTCATTAAATAAACTTGCTATTGGCAAAGCATTTTCAAAATCATTATCAGGACTTTATAATGTTTTTCTACAAACGTGTGTCCTTTCAAGTCACCGTTTACAAAACCCGAATTTTGTGTCACGTTCTTCTTTTATGTATTTATGTTTCCTGCCGAACATGTGAGGCTTTGAATTGTGTATTATATTGTTGTTTGTTGCTATTGTCCGAATTCGGTCCGAAAGACCCGCGGACAAGAGCATTGCTAATTTAAAGGCTTCATCCTCTTGTTAGTAACTTTGTGGCTTAAAAAAAGTTGTCACAATCCCATGACCTCTGTAAAGAGTTTTCGAATAGTTAAAAAAGTACTAACACTGACTGCTTTTGTCATTCTCTACTATTCACAGGAGGAGCAATGTGCGAGCAATTTTATGTTGTAAGAGCTTAGGAAGTAAACATTACGCTTGGCATAATTTCAATCCACCTGTATAGGAAAACGGGTTACCTAAAATTGCCGGTAACCACATAAAAGGTCTAATTTTCACCGGCTCCCATACCTCTCAGACCGGAAGGTAACATCGCTGTTTAGAGGCACAATTAGGTACCTATACCTAAATTTATGTGTAGCTACATAATATTATACAACATTATTTTTAGTATATGCGAAACCTGAATATAGTTGGTTCAGAATAAGTAACTGAATCGATTCCAATAATTTTTAAACCATGTTATATTTTTTCCCAAAAATATTTAAAAAAGTTAAATAATGGGTACCGAGCGACTTTGAGTACCTATCGCAATAATTTAGGTACCTACTGCCAAATTATTATTGTCAATGAGCTCAAGACTACGCTGGACGCGCGCGCTGCGTGGTGACCACGCTTTTGTGCGGACAACCAGGTAACAGAATAATCTTATAACTTTGCGATTTTTCATGACACAGTTTTGAAATTTTGTACATAGATTCTTTATATAAAAATAATCGACAGGTGTTTCAGGTTTTGCATATACTAAAACTAATGTTGTATAGTTAGCGTTCTTCCACTAATTTGTCTTAGTTGGGACTGGGCTAAAAAAAATTACAATGGGTGAAAGAATGCCCTTAACGAAGCCGAAAAGAACTTGTTCTCCTTGTCATTGCGATATTTTTTTTGTTCTAGACCATGGACCTGGGAACCTACCAGTTACGGAGATATTGGAGGTCAAAGTGTAACTTTTTTACAAGTTAAAAAAAATAGTTTTCAAGGTTATAACTTTACTATAAATACCTCCATGACCCCATACTATGCAATGCATCCATCAGCACAATGTTTTGAGTGCGTTACATTGAGTTTTACCGTAAAATGTGATTTTTCACCCCTTATAAAAAAGTCGTTTCCCAGCAATAATTTTTGCGTAGGGTTACTTAGTTTGATGTACAGAATGCTTGGTTGACTTCGTGAAGGGTCCGTTTACAGCTTGTATATTGTCTTCAATGGTAAAAAAAACATGTTGACAACTCGATAGATATCGATTTAGATTTAGAACGTAAAAAGCAATAGGCTCGCCCCCTATTACTTAGAACTTAAAAAAAATTTGCTAAGTTTGAGTGACTTTAGGTACACCTCTGTCTAACTCCGCGGGCAAACAGGCGCGGTGGTATGGTGTTACTATGACATTGTCTCTCTAACTAAACATAAAAAGATAAGTCCGTGTAACACTAATGTACTTTATCCACCCATACGACATCATCGCGTTCAAAATCTAGCTCAAACTTAGCCTAATAACATAAACAGGTCATAATTCAGGCAGATAATCTTAATGAGATCGTTGTACAGCGCACCTACATCACAGGTACCAGCGAGGCTATAAACACGTGATAGCATCTTGTTTTAGTCAGGAGTTATGTCTGCTCCTATATCTACTACTAACTAATCGTTATTGGTTATAGTTACCAGTAACTACCAGTTTGTGGTGGATGATTTAATCTATTGCCAGATGTCGTGTCAAGTGATTAGTTAGGTCACAATTGTCTTTGTATTGTTTTGTAAAATCAAAAAGTTTTTTAATCAAGTCGAAATCTCATCGTCAAAAACTCAAATTGTTTTTTTATAACAGATTTGGATTTCAACGTTTTTAAAAACACAAAAAACAAACAATTATCATCTTCCTAGCCTTCTCCCAACTATGTTCGGGTCGTCTTCCAATCTGACCAGATGCAGCTGAATCACACACACACATGGCGCAATGCGAATGCCTATCCGACCTCTACAATCCAATTCATACTGGAAAATATTATACACCTTAGGAAGACTCTTTGTCGGACTTTCGGGCCACTGACTACCTGTGACGACTGTGAAAGATCTACAAATGACAGCCGGGATCAATGGCTTAACGTGCTTTCCGAGGCACGGACATAACTCGGTTCGGGCCACTGACTACCTGTGACGACTGTGAAAGATCTACAAATGACAGCCGGGATCAATGGCTTAACGTGCTTTCCGAGGCACGGACATAACTCGGTAGGTAATGGATGGTCACCCATCCACGGACCAACTTAGGCCTTCGCGGCTAAACCTTAAAGGTCGACTTGAGCGGCTGTTATTATTTAGCCACGAGCTCTTCAATAGAGAAGTCATGTAAGACAATCATCATCATCATCATCATCATTTCAGCCGAAAGACGTCCACTGCTGGACATAAGCCTCCCCCAAGAAGGGGGGTTTTGCCATAATCGCCACGCTTGGCAGGCGGGTTGGCGATCGCAGTATGGTTGTTATAAAACACAGAGAACGCTGCTGCCCATTCTCTGGTAAGTCCCTTAGTCGCCTCTTACGACACCCACGGGAAGATATGGGATGGTGCTATTCTTTACGTCCGGACACCATACAGTACAGAGAGACGTAAGATGTAAGACAATAATGAAGCATTTCTTTCGTATTTTCATCTGGCTCCATGTTTTACAAGGTAAAATAGCCTGCAGATTCCTTTCAAAGGACCGGATAGTAATTTAGAAAGTTAAGATTGGCAGCCAAAAGTTTTGTTCTTTGGGAACAGGATATAAGAACAAGTATCCAAAAGCCAAACTGCTAAATATAACTCGTTTTGGTCGCTCCGTATCTTAAGGACAATCTACTAAAATGCCCTTGTAGGATAAGTGACGTTAGAGTAAAACGACCTACTTACTAGTAGGTCGTTTTGAAATTTAAAATCTTCATACTAGTAGAACGACTGAAATGAATAAACGGCATGTTGGGCAAAAGGACTGGTACACTGACGCAGAAAATAAACCAAAGATAATAAGTAAATTATTTTAATTTTAAGTATTTATTTCCATGCGAATACAGGGTGTAAACAGACCCTTCACATAGCCGTCAACCAAGCATTCTGTACATTAATAAATAAAAATTATTGCTGGGAATCAATTTTTTTTTTTGGGGTGAAATATGACGTTTTACGGTAGGACTCGATGGAAAGCACTCAAAGCATTGTGCTATTGGATGGATTGAATAGTACGGAGGTCGTGGAGGTGTGTAAAGTAAAAATCTTAAAAAAAAACTTGTGAAAAAGTTGGAACTTTGACCCCCAATATCTCTGTAACTAGAAAGATCCCACGTATGGTCTAGAACAAAAAAGATATCGCAAAGACGGGGAGAACAAGTGCCTTTCGGCTATGTTAAGGGTCTATTTACACCTTTTATATACAAACTCAATCATACACATACACTTACACTCCCTTACCCTCACATACACACCTACACATCCGCACACACAATTACACATGCACACTCATAATACAACTCCGTTTAATAAATTCCTTTACGCCTAGTTTAATATTTTTTTAAATAATTTAATTGTACTTTCAAACCTGTTTTTGCCATGATTTTCTATACCGATATTACACACTTTTTAGTAAAAGCTTTTTTGGTATCATAGTGACAGCAGAACACTGACTCCTAAGTCACATTATCTCCTAGTTTGGGAGTCAGGGTTTACTCTATCTGTACCTTTAATTCACTAAATTCATGTGACCTAGTTGTTAAGCAATGTTGAAGGTTTTTGCATAAATAAAGTTTATTTTTTTATTCCCCAACTGAGATCATTGATAAATGGGCTATCGCTTTTATATCGTTAAATGACAAATGATTTTTATTTTCAAAATATTTTTTTACAAATACGTTTACTAGTCATATTTTTTTAAAACTAGATGTAGCCCGGGTCTCTTACCTGACTACTCTGAGATGAAACAGCCGAAGGAAACTCAGAGGTCATATCTCTTTTAACATCCAGACATAATCTTGACCATCGTCGTTTCGTATTTCTACAATACAGATTTACCGTAGGTATATCAATCCTATTGTTGATGCTTTCCGGTATCTTAATGCCAGTCAGTGCTGTACATGGTTGGTTTTTGATCATCGTTTTCTTACTTATAAACGCGAAAGTCTGTGAGGATGGATGGACGTTTGTTAATCTTTTACGCAAAAACTACTACACGGATTTGGGTGAAATTTGGCACACAGATAGTTTATACAATGAGAGATAGTTTATAACTTGTATTAGACATAGGATACTTTTTATCCCGGCATTACGATCCTATGGGATAATTACCGAACTACACGCAGTTGAAGCCGCGAGTATAAGCCTAATATAAAGGTGCTAATATAAAGTCACTTTTTTAGTAGAATGCGTAGTTTTGTTAAAGTTTTGAAAGAGAATCACACTTGACCATTTCAATTTCAAAACTACCCACACCTAGCAATCCAATAAGCCGGTACAGTCAACAACACGTTAAGCGTTAAGGGTACTGTGTCGGACAAAGTGGCAATCTCACGAGATTCAACGACGATTGTGTTGATAACTGTACAGGTAGGTATTGGAAATATTTAGTGTTTTCGACCATTTTTTACGTGGAATAGTTTTTTGTTGCCTCAGACATGCGTACAGAATTATCAAAAAAAGAATATCTTGCATTGCTTTGAAAAATATTTATCCTGCACTAATAAAAGCACTGCCTCGTTGGTGTATTGATCGCAAGCGCTACTGCTGCATGAGGTCTTGAATAAAATTCCCAGGTAGGGCACTGTAATTGGCGTGTCCAGTCAGGAGTCTGTATAATTATGCTCCCGGTAGATGGCCTCGAAGCGTCCTAGTTTTAAACAAACACATAGATCCCTGATGGCGTGGTCGTGTCGTATCCGTCACGTAGGAGCTAAATTAACTGCTACCTTGTTCGGACAATCGAAGTGCAATTAGGTGCCCGGTATGTAGCGACAGCAGAATAAATGGGCCAAATTCATGTTAGATATTTGTATAAATCATTATCTAAAATCTGCTCGTTTTAAGCACGTTCAGCCCGGCTGTCATTTCTAGATCTTTGACAGTCGTTACAGGTAGTCAGTGGCCCGAAAGTCTGACAACCTCGAAATAGTATCGAATTTCCCAGTAACTGGATTGTGAAGGTCAGATAGGCATTCGCTCCATGTAAAATACAGGTATTCAGTTGCATCAGATTAGACTTAAAACCGACATATTTGCTCAACTTAGTTGGAAAAAGGCAAATCAGATGATGATATCTACCGGCTTAACAGTCTCAGACAGCCTATAACAACTTGAAGCACAGAAATAGAAAAACTCTCCCAATATCTCTGCACCAAATGATATTATTCCTTTTTAATTACAAAAGTTTCTCTCCATCTATTCTGTGAACGGTACCTGCAACTGATACATCCACACGGCTAATTGAGGGTAGGCAAAGAAAAATCGATTACATCGTCCATTTGGGGGTAATTTAGACCCCTTTAGACGGAGTACTGGTACTGTTAATACTGGCTAGTTGAAAGTCATTGGATTATGTAGCTGTCGGTTTTGAATTTCGAACGTAGCCGCCATATTTGAGGTTCATTGTGGTGGTAGTGAAGTGAAGGCACGATGTTTGGATGCTTTAGTTGTTTCACATTGTGTTGTGTGCAGTTTTTGACGGATGCGGGTTGGATTTCAGCTAGTTTTTATTGGAATTGAAGCTGGGAGTAACATGTTTGGGTATAACTATATGGTATCATGTGCCTAATATAATGTATTGTCCTCTACACCATTCCTATACCTACATCATAATAATAAGATGATAAGAAACTATTATAACCATTCTTCAACCAAAGCGTAAAATATTTTTCCGTGTGCCTTAGAATTAGTATTAGTAGGTTCTTAAATTGTTTTATTTCAATGAGCCATCAAACATGCTTTTTAACATGCCTTTAACCAAAAAATCGACATCTACCAACACGCACTGAGGCATCTACCAACATGCACTGACGCATCTACCAACAAAGCATTTCATCTCTTAAAGAAGAGGCCTGTGTCCAGCAGTGGGGACATTCATGACTGATTATGGGTTGAATCTAAAAGTTTTTGAACTATTATGTTATCGCAACGGCAACAAAACAAACCATTTCACACATATGTCAAAGTAAATAGTACAACTTTACACGTCATAATGCAAGTCCATAACAACTAATGACAGCTTATTAACCTTCGCTCGTTAACATACGTAAGTGAGCGCGTTGTTCAGCTCACGACACGCAAAACAAACATTAATAATTAATATTTATCGCCCATATTATGGTAATCAAAAGAATAATTTACACGGAAGTGCTTAATGCTTAAAGTTATGTAGATTTTATTAGTTTATTGCATAGGTTTTCTTTTTGTAGAATATAGTCCTGAACAAAATAACACATGGTCACAAAGCTGTTATTGTTTTTTACTGAAGAGTATTTTATAATCTTACTCATCATCATCATTTCAGCCGAAAGACGTCCACTGCTGGACATAGGCCTCCCCAAAGAAGGGGGGTTTTGCCATAATCGCCACGCTTGGCAGGCGGGTTGGCGATCGCAGTATGGTTGTTATAAAACACAGAGAACGCTGCTGCCCATTCTCTGGTAAGTCCCTTAGTCGCCTCTTACGACACCCACGGGAAGATATGGGATGGTGCTATTCTTTACGTCCGGACACCATACAGAACGACGAATAATCTTACTACCTTCAGTTGAATAAACAATCCAAGCAATCCAGGACTCCTGGACGGTTAACATTAATATCCAGTGTGGGAAAGGGACAGAGCTATACAGGTCGTCTAGCGCCATCTCTTTCCCACACTGGAATTACTCCTGCTTTATGACGTCATGGTGGGCCACCAGCCCCCGTAGCATGACCACCGTAGACGTGCATTATCTGTCATTTTGTCGATTCTTCCGTCAAAGAAATTTTTGTCTACGGTGGTCATGCTACGGGGGCTGATTTTATTATTTAGAAAGATTGTAGAAACCTGCATTTCTATTCAGTTACTAACTAGTTCTAGTTATTGCTCGCCATACAAAGTTGTGATCACTTGGAAGAGTAAAACAAAGGCTATCAAAAAGCTCATGTCAAGTTATTGCAGAAATACGAAACTTAAAAAGCAATTACCATGTGCCCTAGGCCTTCTTCTAAAAATCCAAAAAAAAAAAAATTGTCTTTAAGCAACGCATTTCCCAAAATCCTCTCTAAATGTTAGCCACAGAGTACACAATATTGTGTTAGCTGCATCGCGTCAAAATCACTGAGTTATGCGCAGTTAGATCCTGGTCAGGTTGATAGACAAGCTTGTGAAATGCATATTCGTGGCCAGTCTTAGTGAAGAGGCATGAAAGCCTATTGTCTGTATGTTCAATGTTTTGTTCATGTAATGTTCTTGTATTTAGTATTTACGAGAAGATGATTTGTGTTTCGGAAACCGTAGAAAATCATGAAAATAATGATTATTAGAATTTACACGTTCACGAAACGTTTCGAGTATTTAGTGTCGAGTACTGACCGATCTTCGAGGTTAAGCCGGGTTTGCCAAGGTCGGTCTGTGTATGGGTGACCATTACATACCGAGTATCCTCCGTGCCTCGGAAAACATGCCGTGCCTGCTGTCATTTGCAGATACAAATGACAGCCGGAACCAACATTAATGTTGACTGTCAAAGATCTCTTTGATAGTCGTTACAGTCAGTCTTACCAATGGGTATCGTCTTACCCAGGGCAACAACCTCTTCTTCTGTAGAGAAGGCATGGACATTATTGACAACCCTTCTTAGCAAGCGTGGTGATCAATGCTCATGACTTGACTGTATGAAAAGAAATCTTTTTCGTTCAAAATGGCCTCATCAAATATCGAAAGAAACACAAAAAGCCCTGACAGTAAAATTAACCACACCGTAATATTCCCCTTCCATGAAAAAATAAACCCATATTCCGACCACAACACGAAAAACTCGTGTAGTCGTGTCCCCGCCAAGCTTACCACTTTTTCCAAGTTGGTAACACGTCGACAATAGCAAATCCTTTAATCCTAGCTCTATGGAGTTCGGGATCGTAGTTCGTAACTCGAAGCCTGGGCTAAGGCGATACGTGACTTGGTCGCGGCGCTGTCGTCGCGTGCTCGTGACGGCAGGTGTAAATGACCCTTTTTTGTAGTTTTATTTTTGTGGGAGTGCAGATTTGGATTTTTTTTTTTTGGGATAGATGCGCTTGTCGAAAGCTGGGTACATAAGGTGACCAGTGGACTACGATGGGCTGAGTAGACAGATTTTTAATTCAAATTCAAATGTATCTCCTCTCACAAGTGACCAAGTGAGATTGCCTTGTTGGTCTAGTGGTGCGCATGAGGTCCTGGGTTTGATTTCCAGGTCGGGCAAAGTGTTATTGGGTTTTTCTATTAGGAATTTCTCAGTAGCAGCCACGGAGTCTGGGTTTGTGCCTGGTTGATCGAAAAGGCTCGCCCCCCATTACATGGGACTTAAATATAACAGGCGAAATGTGTGTGTACTATTAGGTACAACTCTGCCTAACCCTTCAGGGATTACTGGCGTAATGTTACGGTATGTGTATCTCCTCAAAAAGGTTTATTTGCTATGTGGAATATCGGTATCGGTACAAGTAAGTTAAGTTATTCGACAAGTCTTGTAAAAAATGTAATTAAAAAACACGTTTCACACATATATTGACATTGTTTCCATACATTGTGTTGACATTGTTACAGACATGTTTTGCAGATTCTTGCTCACCTTTTTGACAAGTTTTATATACGACTTTTAACAACTTAATGTGTGATTAACGAAAACAGTAAACACCACAGTGTAGAATACATAATATGTTTTATACCTAGCTTTAAACACGGAGTAAAGAGAACCTCAGATTTTAATCTAGCTTATAAAAGCCAATCTGAAACTGTGAGTGGAAAGACCCCACGGTGCGTTTGACGTACATCCACCTGAATCTAGGTAAGCCAGACGTGAGGGCTTAAGTTTTTAGTAGATATACTTAAACCTAGCAGCACGTGGAACAATCACGCCGTGTCACTAATAATACATTCCATCATTATCTGCCTAGCCTTTTCCCAACTATGTTGAGGTCGGCTTCCAGTCTAACCGCATGTACCAGTATTTTACATGGAGCGTCTGCCTATCAGACGTCCACAACCCAGTTAGTACTAGGTAATACGACATCCCTTGGTAAGACTGCTTGTCAGACGTTCGACAGCTAAGACCAACAGCTTAAAGTGCTTTCCCATTCACGGAGGAAAGTCGCTATGTAATGGATCCAATCTATGGACCAACCTTGGCTAGTGCTGCGTAACCTTGAAGATCGACTCGTGCGGTTGGTCGAAATGTATCGCGGAAATAAACAAATGGAAGCAGTTTAGTTTGTGTCATGCAACACAACAATTTATAATGTTCATTTCGTTGGTGGTATGTTAATTAGCGAATATTTTACGTAGCGTTAAACTCGGTGATTTTATTATTAGAATAGATTTTATCGAATTAACTGCGTGAGTAATGGTGTTATGTCCAATTCTGTTGAATTTTAAAAGGCTGACAACGACTCTGATTAATTAATCTATTGTCAATTTTCGTGTTAGAATTTGTGAGTGATTGACTTAGGGACGTTTTTGAACACTAGGCATTGATTTAGGTGCCGGTTAGTGTAAAACGAAACGGACATTACGAGAACATTTGCGAAATGTCTTTTTTTAAAAAAAGATAATTGTAATTTCTGTTTCTACGGAAAATTTAAAATCGATCTAATTAACACTATTTTTCGAAAATATTCTCTGATAACTTTTTAAAGCTATGTGTCATGCTTATGCGTATGAAGTTTCATTAAAATCGGTTCATTAATTTCGAATTATGGATCTGAAATTTTTGTATGAAATTCCGTATGTCGTAAACGCTCATCAGTGATTACCATCGAGTTTATGTTGTGGAATTTGACTATGGGGTTACTTAAACCCGATTTTATTATATTTTTAATTCTGGCAATAGATTCTTGTAGAATCACTGCAAGCTGCCACACTGTGACAAAGTCGCTTTAGAAGCTAGAAAGGTAGTTAGCTGTATTATTATTTCTAGTGTAAAACTCACAAATCAAGTACGTAATCTTTAAATCTATCAGAACCGTTACAATGACTTCCCATAGTTGCACAAATTCACGCGACCGCGAGCTACTAATCAAAAGTTCTATTAATAAACACAACTCGACATTATTGAGACTTTGAACCCGAAAACATTTAGTACGTTCTTTCTTCTTTCACTTATGTTTAACATTAAGCCTGTACACCCTGAAGGGTTAAACAGAGGTGTACCCATAGTACACCCACATTTTCTTATGCCAGTTATATTTAATCCCACGTAACAGTGAGTGAGCCTATTATTACTATCAGACGGGTACATATCCAGATTGAACTTTCGAACTCAAAATGCCAAAACAGATCTGGTAAAGGCTCTGATGCAGCCTCGCCCATTTTGGGACTCTTCGCGTGGCTTCCGATTCTTTTTGGCTATTTCACTAAAAAACTTATAATAACTGTCACTGTTTTTTCGGAACTCAGACTATCACAGTTTACAATAAAATTTGTCCCCTTACTTTTGTGTGACTTTCATACCTTTATTTGAATGCGAGATATTTGCATCTCGTAGTGAAAAACTGTTAGATAAACACCTTTTTTTTTTTATTTTTTTTGGTTTTAAAAACGTTGCCCCACACTAGGAATTTCTCCTGTATCGTGGGTGCGTTTACAAACATTTAAATTCACATACACAAACAGCCAGACCCGGAACAACTATTTGTAGGCCATACAAATATTTGTTCCGTGCGGGAATCGAACCCGCGACACGAAGCGCAGCAGTCAATCGCTCAGCCACTGCGCCAACCGTGCCGTTTTGGCAAGAGTAAACACTTCCCCTCAGGATTGGACAACAAAAAAGCCATTTTTCCAACTGTTTGATAATCTGACATAAATCCATCTAAAAATGTCGGAAAATTCAAACAAAAAATTAAAATTTTCGCAACCACTTAAAAATTTTAACCGAAAATCCAAATCTAAATTACAAAACCACTGGTCCGAGGACAACAAATCTCAAAAATCTTAATAAAAAATTACTTAGTTTGTAAACTTAATTAAATCCCTTATCAACTGTATCGAGATAAGAGGGAAAGTTGAAATTAAATTACAGTCCCTCGGTTTAGGGGAGCTGGAGGAATGAATCTTTCTTTATCTTTGATTAATATGAATTTTTTGGGAAGACATTTTATATGCCGTAGGTATGTATCGCAGATGCAATTTGAGTTTCCAGTTAGGTTGATGTGCATTTTAACACAAACATGCTTCGGATTTAGTATACTTGTAACATAAGTTGTGTAAATTAATGAAATAAACAAATTATTCAAATTAAAAAAAAAATGGCGTCAAAAAACTCCTCCTCAACGTAGTCAACTGGTAATGTACCCAAAAGACTGGCGGCGTTGCCACGTTGTATGGCAACGCCGCCAGTCTTTTGGCAACGCCGCCAGTCTTTTGGCGTCAAAAAACTCCTTGAGGAGGAGTTTTTTGACGCCATTTTTTAAGTTTATTTTTAAGTTAGTTAGTTAATATAGGTTATTTTAATTTATTAATGTATATAATAATTTTTCATAAATAAACTAAAGTTAATTCAAAATATTTTATTGTGGGCATATGTTAGTTACAGGTCTAAACAATAAATTAAAGTTCCAGTATGTCCTGCCTAATAGGCATACAATAATTATGTAGTGGTATTACATTAGAAAAAACAGTAACTACTTATTAAAAAGTAACTCTATATCTCGTTATAAGTTAACTATTATTTATAGCTAAGTGTTGTCATACAACGTGGCAACGCCGCCAGTCTCTTGGGCACATTACCAGCTGACAGCGTTGAGGAAGAGTTTTTTGATGCCCTTTTATAGTTTGTTGTTAGTTTATTTATTTAAGGTTATTTAATAGTTTTTAATTAATAATCTATTTAGTTAGTTTACTCTACTTAATTAAATTAATATATGAATTTATAAGTTCTTATGAGAACTATATATCTTTAAACATATTTCAAATAATGCAGTAGGTAAGTAAGATCAACAATTATTTATAAATTCCACCCAATTTCAAAACCCCCCATTTTAAACAACTTTCAACTACCCTACTTATCATTCAATCGAACAGAAATCGTGATAATATACTTAATTGAATAATTCCTCAAGACTTTTCTCTAATAATCCCATTAATTCCCCCATCTTCGCCCAATTACCCCGGGGGATAGGGGGGGTGGATGAATATTCGACAGGATTCGTTCGGAACTAACTCCGGCTCGAATTATGAGTAATCTCAGTTATTTAGCTGAGACACTTGGCTGTCTGTTACACCGGAGTGTAAGGCGTACTTTACACTTGACCGAGTCGGCACTATCGAACAACAAAGCCGCATTTTTGGCTCTAATTTGGTTCGTGCCGATCGGCAAACTTCGTTCGGCACTATACTATCGCTGAATGATGCGTTACCGTTTTCTATTATTGCGTATCCAGTGCTTTCAGTAGTTCAACTTACAGTGTTACGCCAGTAAGGCCCAAAATGGCATCATTATCCTCATACTTACAGAGTCAACGAAATAAAATAGAAAAAAATATGAATAGTTTCGGATTAAAGTATTTGTCTCATCAACATCATATCAGCCCGGAAACACCCATTGCTGAGTATTGACTTCTTTTTTCTGCCACACTTCCTGGTGCTGTGCATCCCTTAATATTCTTCTTCTTCTTAGCGTGTCGATGGCAATCTAAAATGTGCCCAGAACTGAGCAACTAGTTTTTGTTTCTGCTATTTCTTGCATGAACAGGATTAGCAACGTCTTTAAACTAAAAAACCTAAGAACACCGCACAAAGATAAACATTTTCCTATCTTCATTCCGTTCAAAAGAAATCCAATTTCCGTCCAAGTCTCTCCCACTTTAGCCAGTTTCTCAGTGATTACAGCGCACAACATTATTTTTACAAGAATTCCCTGAGTAGAGCTCAGGGAAAATACTTGTTACGCTTCGGTGTAAGTAGCGGTCTGAACAATACAGTTGAAAGAAGCAACTTAGCAACGAAGAATTAAAAACTTTTTGATTTTTTGTGTCTCTTACAACGCGGTCGACAGTTTTTTGTATAGTATCGTCTTTTATATTTCTCTTACCCTGGTAGCCATGATTAAAAGAAACCCTTTGTTTAAAGCAGAGAAATACTTTGACAAAAATGTTTTTTAAACGGTTTAATAAAACTCGGAATCGGAGATAGGAAAGTTATCATTTATTTCTTGACAAATGTTTGTTAGAATTATTTTTAATGATACAATTTCCTGGAAATCGTTAAACATGAAACCCTTGGAGCAATTACTAGAAGCCATCTCAAAAAGGTTTCGTTTCCATAGTGATATTATGATGTTACTCTGTCTGTACGATTTTTACCCTTTTGACGTCTGTTAAGGCGCAAATTTCTGGCGCAAAGGAAGACCATATCCTGGGTATAGGAATAGTAAAGGATATTTTTTATCCCGGTAGCTACGTTCCTGTGAGTTAATTTTCGACCTCCATGCGGTTGAAGCTGGTAAAAACTAGTACACTGTAACATTGGGTAGATCCATTTGCCAGTTCTAAGATTCAAGTTACCACTCCGCAAAATCTAGATTTATGGTAGCTGGCTAGGAACATATGTTCGAAATACCATTCACTTAGACGAGAGTATAGAAACGAGGAGCTAGTGGCAAAATAATAACAGCCGCTCGGGTCGATCTTCAGGTAAAGCTGCACTTGCCTAGGTACAACCGTGGATGGGTGACCACCCATTACATACCTAGTTTCCTCTGTGCCTCAAAAAGCACGTTAAGTCGTTGGCTCCGGTAGTCAGTACCCTGAAAGTCTGCCAACCAGTCTTACCAAGGAATATTATTTGGGTTGTGAGATGTGAGGTCAGAGTCAGGTACTGCTATTCAGCGGCATCCAGTTTGACTGGAAGCCGACCCCAACATTGCTGGGAAAAAGGCTAGGCAGATGATGAAAGTGTAGAAACGATGCATGGACTGTGTGAAGTATGATATGGCTATAAAAGAGGTGACTGCTGAGATGACGAGTAATAGAGAAGAATGGAAGAAGAAGGCATGCTGCGATTACCCAAAAAAAATTGGGATAGGGGCAGGAGACTCAAATGATGTTGATGAAAGTGTAGAGAACCAGAATGTAGCAGACACACGCCCCAAGACCCAGCCCAAGCCTCAGTCTTGTCACGACTGCACCAACCCATTCCATGAACAGATCAACCACATCCTCAAAACCGGTGAAAACATCGTGAGTAAACTGACATAACATCCCTAAAATTCTAAAATGTGACCTTTGTCTTTCTACACCTGCCTTACGTGGTGTATTATGGCCCAATCTTTATGGAGAGGAGGCCTGGGTCCCAGTAGTGGGAGCAGTATACGCTGATTACATCTCATACAATTGGAACCTTATAATAAGCCAATTTCTAACCTTACATAGTTTCTTGTGGACTATAACAGAAAAATTCAATTACACATTTACTTCAACTGGTCTCCGAAGCAAAAAACTTAGTCTTCGGCTAGGTAATAGGTATATTAGTATGCCTAGGGTACGTGTAGCACCCCTTAAGGAGATAAGCCCTAATCCATTGCCTTAATACCTGGATCAGCATGCAAATGCGCCCTTAAAAAGTTATCCGCATCAATATGCCGATGACGTCACCAAATTATACCTACCCTCATTATGCGAACTGTAATCATGAACATAATAGCATACGTGACGATGGCAACAACCTTATCCTCCAACAAATGTCAAAGTAAAACCACCTTTATGTTTAAGAGTTAGAGTTCAGCTAAGGTGTTTAACTTAAGTTTGTTTTTTCAGGACATGACATGCAGTACCAATATATCTTGAGCTTTAGACTTAAATGTTGTTTATGGGTTAACAGGTCAAGTTATATTGGTCGAGTGAATGCGGGTCATATAGCTACGAATGTACTAAATCATAATAAAACTTGACTTTTATTGTTATACTGTTTTATCCCGCGGTTTTACTCGTTTCGATCTCAATAAATATTTGGTTTGTTTTACTGTGAACTATGTCCCGTTTACTGTCATAGGTTATTTTTCTTTTATTAGGTACAGCGATGGAAAAACCCGTTGTTGGAGAAAAACGGTTGAAATAAAATATATGGAGGTTCATATTGATGTTTCCAGATAGTTTTATTTGATATAAAATTGGATATAAAAGCCTTTTGTTATCGTTTTGTTAACATGCATACGGGTACGGAATTTTATTGCCGGTGGGTATTTTTAGATAGACCATAAAGTAATGGCTTAGGAATTTTCTTTCTTAATAAGGTTTAGGTTATTATTATATTATAGCTAGCCCGTATTGTCCCACTGCTGGGCATGGGCCTCCATCCATTCCTTCCAGTGGTCAAGATTCTTCGCTACTTTTTTCCAATTCTCAAGGAAGACATTCAGTTCGTCTCGCCATCTCTTTCGTGGTATGCCACAATCCCGTGTCACTGTTCCAGGACACCAATCGATCCTGAGATTTACGGGTCCACAGCTCGTTCGGCATGCGACAGCCATGTTCCACTCAGTCCCATTTAAGTTGGGCAGCCTTTTGAGCCACGTCAACGATTTGCGTTTATGAGCGCATTGTAGTGTTTCGTTGTGTGTTAATTTTGCACCGAAGATAATGCGCTCCATGGCACGTTGGCAAACCTTGAGTTTGGACTTTTGGATGTTAGTCAAAGACCAAGTTTGTGCACCGGGTCCAGCTGGAGAAAATACAAGGTTAAGTTTGAGAAAGGTTTAGTTTGTACTTCACAATTTAGACACCCTTTAATTTGAGGACACCCACTCATATTATTAGCATAATCAGCCAATAACGTTCCCACAGCTGGGACACAGGCCTCGTCTTGGTAAGCGGGAGTGAGTGACCAGTGCCGGTTGGTGGACATCAGATGCTTTCGGTTTTTTTTTGCTGTACGAGATACCGGTTTCCTAGTATTATTATAAATTTCAGTTCAGGTTCTCTCACGACGTTTGTCTTTGGAATTGAATGGTGAATTACATTTGAAACGTACGCATTGTTTACATTTTAATACGTTTATGTTTACGCCCATAGGGCCTATACAAGTGGCCATTGCTTTGAAGCGTATCGAATTTCAACAACGGCTTTCAACAAGATTGACAAAATATTTTCAGTAGTTTATGTCAATGGATTGATACATTTATGGCTTTTCAATTATCGTTGTCGCTTTTAAAACGTCACTTCCCTCAGTTCCCTTCTAAACAAAACTTGCATTCTCCAAAACAATCGTTCATCACCATAACATCCGTACCCAATCACAATGGCGCTAATATTCAAAATGGCCGCCAAAAAACAGACCACTTGCATTTGGACGAGAATAAATCACCTCTCTGACACACATTCGGTACATATCTTAGAAACGGAGTAAAATTCACAATGGACGGGGGATAACCTGACTATAATTCATCCCCTCCCGATATTAGGGGGATAGGATTTACATACCACATTTCATTCGGCCTACCCATCGGATGGTTGATTTATACCGCGTCTCCCCTGGTCTTGAGGGGTGTGGTCTAAGTTTTTGGCGGCAGGCGATAATGGAGCTCACTTGGTACCTGCTAAGGTTAGTTCTTGGGACCAAAGTTATACAATACAATAGTTCTGAATCCGGATGATTTCAATAATCCTTCGGATTCTGATAATAAGTGTGTGCCAAATCGAGGTGCATACAATATTTCGCGAATACATAGATAACTAATGAAACGTGATATGTAAAATACTCAATATTCTTGGAAACAATAGCATAGTTACTTATAATATAATGTATGTAATTTATTTATTTAATTGTGTAATTAATTAAGTTGCTATTGGTTCTAATACGTTGAAATATAACCTCATGAGGAAACCGGCCTGTCTTAGAACCAAAAATTCAAAGTCACGTGACCAACCTGCAATAGGCCCATGTGGTGGATTACAGCCTACTCCCTCCCATAGAGAGATCTGTGTCCCAGCAGTGGGAACATTAAAGACTGATATGCTGAAGAGCAGCGGTGGCCCAGTGGTGGCGGCCCCGACTTACGAACAGTAAGTCGTGGGTTCGAACCCAGGCAGGCGCATTACTTTGTGTAATTTATTTCATTACCACTGTTCTCAAAACGGTGAAGGAAAACATCGTGAGGAAACCGGCATGTCCTAGAACCAAAAATTCGAAGACATGTGACATCTATCAACCCGCACTGGGCCCGCGTGGTGGATTATGCCCATTCCCTCTCATAGAGAGGAGGCCTGTGTCCCAGCAGTGGGCACATTATAGGCTGATTATGATGCTGAAAGCTCAACATTTTTTTTTTTAATTGTAGTCCTTCCACCCGCTCTCGCCCACAACTCCCGCCACGAGTGACTCCCAACATTTGCGGTGGACCGTCGAATAAATTTTATTTTTTCTCACCGCGCGACGCCCCGTTCGATTGTGCTCTGATTTATGTCATATCAGATGGATTTGTAATTGGACGATGCGCTCGTATTTACCTTCCTTTTTGTGGAAGAGGTGATTTACAAGGCGTGGAATTTTATGTGGGGAAGGACCATTTTGGGTTGCTTTTTTTCAACATTTATTTCCATAAAAAAGTATGCTTCAGTAATGTAGTTTTGTTGAGTAAAGGCGACTGACAAACGATCGATTGATTGGTGTGGTAACACTCATCTACTTCCAAAAAGGCTGACATAGCTTTTTCGGTAGCTTACAACAAGCCAATACACATTTGACATTATCTAATGGGTGTAAAAGTGCGCTCAACGAAGCCGAAAGGCACTTGTTCTCTCCGTCATTGCGATCATGTTTTTGTTCTAGATCATACCTGGAATCTTGCTAGTTACAGTTCCAACATTTTCACAAGTTTTTTTTTAATACAAGTTTTTAAATACCTCCACGACCCCCGTTCTATTCAATGCATCTATCAGCACAATGTTTTGAGTGCGTTACATTGAGTTTTACCGTAAAACGTGATTTTTCACCCCAAAAAAAAAGTCTATCTAATAATATAGTATATCTAATAACTTTTGCGTAGAGTTACTTTGTTTGATGTACAGAATGCTTGGCAAACGGCTTCGTGAAGGGTTCGTTTACACCTTTTATAACGGCACACGAAAGGCTAAGTCCTGGGTCAGGACAAAGGATACTTTGTATCCCGGTTGTACGTTCCCTTGGGATAATTCCCGACCTTAAACCAAAACTTAATGAATAATAAATCATCAAAAAACTCCTATACATTACCTTGCGTGGCATCGCAAAGAGGAAACCTTTCGTATTTAAATTATAATTAATGAAACGCTCATTAATACATATCCGAGGTGTTATCGCTGTTACTGGGCAATTTAAATATTCTCACGTCATGCTTGCCGCGTTTAAACACGGTTTTCGGTTATGAAAACGAGGGAAATATGAATTTGTTAAAGATATTATGAAAACTTTGCGTTGTAGTTTAAATTAAAAAACATGATGTTTGTGATATATTTCGCAAATTGAGAACTAAAATCCTGTATTGCGCTATCACAGTTATCCGCGAGATAGATACATAATCGACTACACCCGTTGGGCAGTAGCCCATCAGACACAACAACCGTCTCTTTGGAGGATCCTCCCTTTTCTATGGGAAATCAGGATCTTTACAATCTGTTCCTTATATCCCTAAAATTAAACCTAAAAACTACATAAGTTTAAGGTTCAAAAGTTTAAAATTTAAATCTATGTTGCTTAAAAAATTTTTTTAGAACTGGGTCTACTTAGGTCACACCTTTCTGTCACTAACAAAACATCATTATCCTAAAACGGGCAATAACTCAACCTGACAGCCGTCTGGTACATTTGACCAGGATCCATATACCTATGTACGGCATCCTTTACACAAGGGGTGTGCAATAACTCACATTTTCGCCCCTACGACTAAACGCCGTGAGCCTTGCATAAATTATAACTGTCCCGTATGATAGGTTTAAGTAGTTCGAGTTTGGATAGTTCGGCCTGTTAGGTTTTAGAGGAAAATCTATAAATTGTGTGTGAGACTTATGCTGGCCTTGGAATTGGGTTAGGTAGGGTGTGCTGTAGTCATGTGATTTTTGTTAGTTAATAAATTATATGGGACTTAACAGTGGAAAGAACAGCGGCGGCCCCGACTTACGAGCAGTAAGTCGTGGGTTCGAACCCAGGCAGGCGCATTACTTTGTGTAATTTATTTTAGCACCACTGCTCTCAAAACGGTGAAGGAAAATATCGTGAGGGAGCCGGCGTGTCCTAGAACCAAAAATTCGAAGACATGTGATATCTACTAACCCGCACTGGGCCCGCGTGGTGTATTTATAGCCCATTCCCTCTCATAGAGAGGAGGCCTCTGTTCCAGCAGTGGGAACATTATAGGCTGATTATGCTACTAGTTTTCTTCTTCACTTGAAACGTCACAGCATCATTAACCGTCCTTATGCAACTGTTCATCCATTTTCCTCTAAAAGTTTATTAACATTTCAAAAATATGTTATACCTACATCTACTTTTAACTCCAAAATGCCGAAATTTCAACAAAAACACAACTACCCCAAAGTTTATGTCCCCTAAGTCGCGAAGACAGAGCGACCTCATTGTCATATTTGTTCAGACCTGTTCGTACCAGGGAAGCGCAATTCTTAAAGAGATAATCCTTGGATAAAGCCTCTTATTTATATTGGTGGGCTTGGAAACAAGCGGAGGGGTTGTTAGGGGGTGAAAGTTTCAAGTTTGTAGTTTGGTGGCGGGTTGGAAATGTTAAGATTTGGTTTTGAGGGCGGGAAGTCAACGGTTGAATTATTTTTTCATATGAATCTGTTCATAACTTGGTAATCATTCGTTTTGCTGGCTAATTGATTGCACATAATTTGCTGGATCTACTTGGCAAATTCATTATCTCAGTTTTAAAAATACTGTTGCACACTGGTGGTACATACGGCGACACATAAAGCAATACATTTCCAGTATAACATGGCCTCGGTTAATATAGATTACCCTTACAATGAGAGATCCGCATAAACTGGTTTCGTATAGTTTGATTGTTCGTCGCGCGTACCATGCCCTGGAGACACACCTATTATATTCACATCTGTCCGCCCGTTGTGTCACCCTATGCACAATTTCTACAATATATCACCCCATCACAACCTCTTACACTGAACATCTTCTAACCAAATACGCCCAAGGGCCTTCGTATCTAGCGTTGGCATTTATGGGACAATCACAGTCATGCTAACGAACACAAAACACACTCTAAAGTAAAGATATAGATGATGCAACTATCACCAAATAATTCAGTACTCCCAAAACATTGTTATAGCCCCCCAAATACACGTAACACGACCTCCATACAGCCATTCCTCACACAACACAATTTCTAATCATTCTAAATATAAAAAAGCTCCTTCCAAAAATATTCCCGCCAATTTAGGGCCCTCCACTCGAGTCTAATCTCAACAGACAGCGCGTGATAAGTGCCCGCTGGCAAATCCTTAAAAATTACAACACGGTGTCCTGACGAGGCGGTTTTGTCATATTAGTGTACCACCACGCCGATATATTCCGGCTTACACAGAGTTTTGTTGGAAAACCCTGTGTTCATTAGGGAGATTTTTTGGAGAGATTGCTCGCGAAAAAAATTGTGAAGTGATGTATTTTTTTTAGGGCATGCGAAGGCTCGTTTACGACATATTTTTGCTGTCTGTTACTGTTTTAGTATGCTTGAGGTTTGTTAAAGTAGTTAAGAGTGCTTCCACTGTATATCTGAGTTTTACTTATTACTTACAACTACATACTTAAACACACACCTTTAACCCACGGGCGTAGGCAGAAACAACAGAGCGCCAGTATTACGATCCTTACACACTCCTTTTTCTTCGTCCACGTTCATATCTGGTCATACACGGTTGCCAGTATTACGCACCTGTCCTTTCTGAAGCACATCACCAATAAGGTCAGTGTAATGTCCTTCTATCGTGTCCCCTCCCGGCCTTTCCACTCACATCTGCCTTATAAATACTTCACACACCAAATATTTTCTGCTCAATTTTATTTTTGGTCCTAAGTTACGAAGCTTTAATATAGACGAAAACTGGTGCCTGTGAGCTAAGAGAAACTACTAGGGACCAAAAATAGTACCTTTACGTAAAGGTACTCGTGCTTGTGACCCAAGTACTGACATGTATAATAATAGGTATACCTAGAACAATTTATTAGGTTTACGTGTCAGGAGTCGAAGCTATCGGAATAAAATGAAATTGGTATGTTCCTTTTATTAAGCATTTAAATTGACAATTAAGATCTTTATGGAAGTAATTATGGCTTTATGTAGGCATTTATTTTTATTGGTCTTTAGGTACTTACACGTTTTTTAAAGGTTAAATGTCTGTGATGGTTTACTTTGGGAGTTTTTAAAAGTAAATCGATTGCTAGTCTACATTTGCCTCTAGCCTTTTCTTCAGAAACGAATTAAAAATCTCATCTCGTGTATTCGATCTCTGACTAATAATCTTTGAAATCTAAATTATATCTGAGATAGAATTTAAATAGTTAGAGATAAGATCGGTTGAAAAAGCCAGGCTTTTCACAATAGGATTCAATTATTCAGAGCCAAATGTACAAGTGTCTTAGATATTTTTTCATAGTTTTCTAGCCTAGAATTTTTTTTTTTAAAGTTGGGTTCGGCTTCCAGTCTAACAGGATATAGCTAAATGCCAGTATTTTACATGGAGCGACTATCTACGATATCCCTTTGTGAGACTGGTAATCAAATGGACTTCTGACAAATCGTAGCTACAGTCAAGGTCCATCTGTGTCCTAGATTAATTGTAAAAGTATTTAGGACCGGTAATGACCTCTTCTCAAACTGCTCATGTTTAACAAAAGCGTAAACCCTCAACTTTGCCCTAAGCAAAAACAAGCAAAGAATGATATTTATCGTCATTCCCAGTAATGTTTTAAGAAAATAAAATTTTAAGCTAATACCGTTTACTGGCGAAGTTTTCCTGGCTTAGCCGGGATTATCCTTTATTCCTATTTTTATCTGGGCTTCGGGCCAACAATCGCGTTTTGTATATCACTTTTGTATTTTTCTGCCTCTTACACATAAGGAACTTTGCAATGGATTTAGATTGGGAGTAACCTGCTTGTTCTTGTGGAATGATTTCTGTATCTTATTAGGTTTGGACATGTTAAAGGTTTAAAAAAGAAAAAAAGATTAAAATGATTATGTGAGTTACCACAATTTTCTACGTGGACTCAGCTTAAACTGATTGGGAAGTGCATTATGTCGATGTAATAAAAGCGAATATTCTGAAACGGTGTCGTGTCGCGCCCGAACTGACAAGAGGTGAAAGACGTCTTTTCGTCAACAATATTTTAAAGTACTGTTTTTACAGTAATAAACTGAATCTCAGGTTTTAAAGTCAGTTTTAAGTTAATTAGAAATTAAGCCCCGACTTTTTTCTAATTGTGGTGGTTGGCTAACAAAAAACACAAAAATAAAACAGACAAAGAACATCGGTCAACATTTATTTTTAATATAAATATGTATGAATTGGATATTAAAATACTACATAAGACAATCTTTAAATAGAGACCACAACATCTAAAGAGCCACGGGACATAACAACACCATCTTTTTGTAAAATGACTCATAATATTTTTTATTTCCCTAACCCACAAGGACATTTTACGTCCATCCAATCATCGCAAAGGACCACAGCCTCCCCGGGCGAAGGATTGGAAGGATGTGACGTCATCAATCATAATTCTGGCCGGATATGAGCCGGCAATTTAGATAATGTCCACAACCGAAGATTGGGAGCCGTTAATTTGAATTTGAGGCGATTTAAATTGGAGTTTGATATCTGTTTGGGTGAATGAGATAATTTTCAAGATTTGGTTCTATTTATAAGATTGCCATAGTTTAAGAGGTAAGGTTTCTCTTAAATAAGTAATCTTTTAAATCTTCATTTGTCAAGAGTCCATCTCAAGTCAAAAGAGGTTTTAGTTTCAAAAAAGGAATCCTTATAACTGCCTCCTTGGTCTACTAAACCGATCTCGGTTCTCAAGTTGACCAAAGTTATTTCATTTCCTTATCAAGATTTTCTTAGTCCAAGACGTCTTATGCGGTCTCACCATACTTTAGAGAACATATTCTGGAAGGCTGTTTGCCAACTAGTCAAAACAGCGCGAAACAGAGGCGGTACGCTTGTAGACACATTATAAAGTTATGTCACTATAATCACCATGACCATGGCTAATAAACATAATCTGCCTGCCTTTTCCCAACTTTATTGGAATCGGCTTCCAGTCTAACCGGATGCACTGAATACCAGTATTTTACATAGAGCGAATGCCTATCTGACCTCCACAACCCAGCCTGTGTCCCAGCAGTGGGACCATTATAGGCTTATTATGTCATTCTATAACCTTGGCTGACCAACATTCAGTACATTTTCAATCACACCCACCCACTGACTCAGCTCCATCGGTCAGTAACGTGAAGAATGTCACGTTCAACGCCAGCAGTAAAATGTTTACGATCTCACACTCATTTTAGGAATCCGTATGTGCGGTAATGAAACGGGAAACTGAAATGAGTTTGTGGAATATTTGATTATGCGGGTAGTTATGGTTTTTTATTAATATAGGAAGGGGACAAGGCAGGGTTCAACTGGATTCAACTACATTTCATGTTACGGTGATAGTCTTGCAATACCATAAGCGCCAAGCATATTTACAATAGCATAAGGTGTGTGGATGAGTTGCAAACCGGTCTAAAAGTCCATTGAGTCTTGAATTAAGTACCATGTCAAACGTAATAGTTCTTAAACACCAGCCACTTTAGAGGCTACTGGTACAGGGTAGTTAGTGGCCCGATACTCTGACAACAATCTCACCAAGAGGTATCGTATTATTAAGAAAAAGTATTTACTTGTCGCAGAGACATGACATGCATCATACAAAATAAACATACAACGCGTAACAAATATTTGTAAATACACGAACACAAGACAGAAAAAAAAAAGTTAACAGCACACACACTCACTCACAACACACACACAGATACACACACACACTACACTCTACTAACTACACTACCAACTGGGTACAACTAACTGGGTTATGGACGTGAGATAGGCTGTTGCTCCATGTTAAATACTGCCATTCAGTAGCGTCTGATTAGACTGGAAACCGAGCCCAACACAGTTGGAAAAATGCAGACAGATGTTGATGACTTTCGAGTTTACTGATGAGTCGCCTAACTTACTTGACTGAAACTTTTAAAAATATTGAGGTTTCCTTGCGCATAATTCTAGTCATGAATTACAGTTTTGAACGGCCATTTCAAATCCATGTAATTTAAAATCGATATTTTGACTGACCCTATGTGTCTAGGAAACGGGTTCCAGGCCCTATTTAATGCCACGTTTAATTAGTCCCCGTGACACTCTGCCTCGAACTTAATGCAGAGACCACTGAAAACTAGCACGCATCGTTATTTTTGAAAACCATACATAAATAGCACCTCTAAAATGCACCAGCTAGTATCGTATACCATGTCCAAAGATAGGGGTGCAAACTTGCACTATCTCATTACCATGGTTTACGGCTGGTTTTATGGGCCCCATAAATAACCGCTGTCTAGGAGGTGGCTGAGGTATCACCCTGGTGTTGGGGTACTTATGGGAAATGTTATGGTGCCTGGCATTTTTATGATGACATGCGGTTTTTGGAATGGTGGCACCTAATCACTCTTATAGTTGCATCTAGTAGCACGAGTGAACTTATTATATTGATACTAGCTTATGACCGCAGCTTCGCCTGCATGGAGTCGGATAATTATCCCACGGGGTCGTACTACCGGGATAAAAACTATCCTATGTATTAATCCAGGTTATAAAAGTTATCTGTGTGCTTTATATTCAAATCCGTTTTGTAGTTTTTGCGTGAGAGAGTAACAAACATCCATACATCCATACATCCACACATCCTCACAAATTTTCTTATTTATAATATTATAGGCTGTAGGATGTAGGCATTGAAAATTGCATGTAAGTCTAAACAAAAACGGACAATCAAGGGTTAAGCTACACTTGCCGAGGTCGGTCCGTAGATGGGAGACCGTCATTTACATAATTATGGCTTTATATGGTCACATAAATAACTCCTATCTGGGAAGGTGTACTCATGGGAAATTTTATGGTGGCAGACATTTTTACTGGTTCTTTGGGTACGGTGGTGGTAATCAGTCTATTGCGATCAAATCTTAGGCACTAACATTTTTCTCGGCGACAGAAAAAAATAGTAGTAATTACTTTTGCCAAGTACTTGGCTAAGTAAATTACTCAGAAATAAGCAATAATATACAATAAAACGCACGCTCTTTCATTCCTAAGTTATCACAGAAACTTAGAGTATTTTTCCGGAATTTTGAAAATACTTTTGTTAATTTATTCATCATGCATCATACGGTTCCCCAAAAATAACCTTATATAATATACGAGCATGTAAAAAAATATCATGAAAATATAATAAATAACGAAACATACTGACAAGTCACCACAAATCAAAACCACCCTACATGTATAACCGCGTACGATATCAGTATCCCTAACCTCACACTCAATTATCAACTTTATCACCCTAATAACAGAGTTTGAATTAATAAAGCCAATCATCTTACATCAAAAAACACCACTCAAAATTAAACCTACAGCCGCCACATACAGAGTCTTGATTTCTTTGATGGGTAAGACAAAGTCTTCAGTTATGGAGTCATATAGAGTATCGCCCTTGGCTCAAAACTACTTGATTTTATATTTCCATAAGGGATGATAGCTTCCCTTTACGGGACATGACGATAGCACTGTTTAAGGGGAAGTGTTATGGGGGAAGGAATTTGTCAGTTAAGTTTATATCTTGCAATGGGTGGCAGGTTTTTTGAGATAAGAGACTTGAGTTGTATTTGCAGAAGTTATGAGGATGAATAGAAGAGGAAATAAATGAAGACGATGTATGGAAGATGAAGATCATGCTGCGCAAACTGCGAATAAATTAGAATTAGTATGATCATCATCCTGCACTGATGATGAAAACTCGATTTGAAAGATTCAATGGATGAGACTTGCTTACGTGGATAAATAAATCACAATACATACAAAAAATATCGTAATGCTTGCATTTTACATGTTGGTACATTAATTTACCTGACTTTACATAGCTTGGTTGTTGTGCTAAACGCATCAGCACTTTAAATACAAACAAATTGTATTTGTGACCAAGTTTAGTTTTCCCACGAATCCCACAGAGTTTGATTTGTGACCGGTTGATGGCAATAGGCTCGCCCTCTATTAGATAAAACTTAAACATAACTGGCGAAATGTAGTTGCACTATATGGTACACAGGTACATATATATAATGTGGGTATACGATATGGTACTTCGGGGATTACAGGCGTGAGTTTATGTTATATTTTCCCCGATACTAAGCTTGATTTAGCTCGAAAAATCCCATTCCTTCAAGCTGAAATTATAATTCCTTCATAAACAATAGATAGCTTCATGCTGCCCTCCCTTAAGCAAGGTCGATCCGGTTAACCGTCTATGAGCAGCTCAACGTTTATATAGCTTGAATATTTCAAGCTGTAGCTGAACATGAAGCGCAAATTAGTACGTCATAACCTGAGGAGCAATGTCTTTGTGTTCTGACTTATTAATGCCTGCGGGTAGTTGTATATTCACGTCTTAAATTGACAATTATAGCTGGGTACGATGGTGAGCTTAGGATATTCTGGAGATAAGAAGCAACTGGCTCGTTGGTCGAGTGGTTGCGAAATGGGACTGCTGAGCATGAGGTTCAGGGTTCGATTTCGGGGTTGCGCAAAGTGTTATTGTGTTTTTCCATAAGGAATTTCTCAGTAGAAGTCACGGTATCTGGATTTGTGCCCAGTTTATGGCAAAAGGCTCGTCCCTTATTGTATGGAACTTAACATAGCTGGTGAACCATTACCACCCGAAGAGTTAGACAGAGGTGTAACATACGGTACACCCTTTTTTTTTTTTTAGGATGGGATGTCATCAAATGACCCCCCTCGCTCTGGGCGGAGCAGAAGGGAGTGTCAGACTTGTACTGACTAAAACCTATCCATGTTCCTTCTTTGCCCTTTGTGTTCCAGGGCCGCGGTATCTTTTTCGAACAGTCCCGCAGCCCTGGCAGGCATCGGCCCGTGCGGACCCCTACGTGGTTGCTGACATCTCTTTGAGGCGCGCGTGGAACACGAACGTGCCGTCGACACGGCCTGTCGTCATAAGACGGCCGGACGGCGAGCTAGCCCATAACTCGCCGTCCACAGGCCCGCGCCTACGGTGGCCGGGGGCCACCACGTGACCCCCGACGCCCAGGGCGTCTCCCGCGGCGGCTGGGACGTGAGGCTCTTTCCCTCTCACGTCCCGCCACCTCCTTCACTAGCATGACTGCTTCGCAGAAGGAGGTGACGGCTTCAAATTCCCTCTCGCTCCGGACCATGGCTTGAACCAGGGCCAGGCGCGAGAGGTCGCCGCCGCCAATCGCCTCTACGAGGACACGGCGCTGCTCCGCCCAAGCGGGGCAGGCCTCCACAGTGTGCTGCACCGTGTACTCCGGACGATCCTCACAATGGAAACACCCGGGCGTTTCCTCCCGCCCGATTCGGTGCAGGAACCTCCCGAAACAACCGTGTCCGGTGAGGACCTGCGTCAGGCGGAAGGTGAGGGCGCCGTGGCGCCTCTCTAGCCACTCCTCAAAGAGGGGACTTATCGCCACTATGGTGGCGTGCCCTATCATACGGTACACCCTAAAAGGACTCTTCACGAAGCAGACGGTTTCGCGTCCTTTTGTATGGAATTCCGTTCTAAGTATATTATGCATTCTAAAATAAAAAATAAGCTTTTAATACACAGATTTTACAATAAAACCATTGTCCAAAAGACTCATATCCCCACGCAACCGCATAACACTACTGTGACCATATCCCATAAGGACATAAAACGAAAATAACAGTAGTTTTACCACACATCCCACGTTTTGCGGACATTAAGATTTAGTTTTAACGAGAAAAATGCCATAAACCTCCATGGTATAAAAATCCTATGGATCAAGGAAATTATTTCTGCTCGTAATATAATTTTAGTGTTTTCCATAAAACTGTGGTTAGCCAATATGTGAGTCGCTATTCATCTGCCTTTACGCACTTTTATTTGTTTTGGGGGAGGCAGGGATAAAGGTGGAGCTGCACTTTTGTTATCTGTTCATAGAAGACTAGCTTTTGGCCGCAGCTTCGCTCGCGTTTTGGTCGTAAATTCCCCCACGGGAACGTTTTAATAGCTTACGACAGTTTGGGATAATGTAGGTTCTCATTAGTGAATTTTCGAAGATTACCCCTTTTTTTTATAATGGGAAATCATCAACTGACCCCCCCGCTCTGGGCGGAGCGGAAGGGAGTGTCAGACTTGTACTGACTAAAACCCATCCATGTTCCTTCTTTGCCCTTTGTGTTCCAGGGCCGCGGTATCTCTTAACAGTCCCGCAGCCCTGCATTCAAACTTACAAACATACAATACTTCTATAAAATAATAAGTAGGTATATTTAATATAGGCTAGCTTATACCTTTGTTATCCATCCAGTATCCCATGGGAACATACTTCTTTTAACCATCTCTGGTCATGGTCTACCTGTGAAGAGAAAAAAAGACTTTTAAATTTATAATATTGGTAAGCAAATAGGTATGGAGTATACGAGTAATCTTTGTATCGAAATACCAAAATAATATCTGAGAAACTTCTTTGGTCTAGTGGTCGCAAGCGCCACTGCTGAACTTGATATCCTTGGTTCGATTCCCGGGTCTGGCAAAGAGTTATTGCATTTTTGCATCAGTAATTTCTAAGTAGAAGACACAGAGTCTGGATTTTTGTCCGGTTTATAGGCCTAATATACGGTCTATTAGGCAACGCCTAAACTGGCGACAAATAGCCCTACTATTAGATACACCTCTGTCAAACCCTTCGGGGACTACAGGTGAATGATATATTTTTGGTCATTCAAAATTTGGGCATGTAGGTCCGGCTGTACCAACCATTTTCAGATGATGTACGACAGTAATCAGGCCGAGAGGATTGGCTTGCGGTCATAAGCCCGTTCTGCTGATTGCGGTTTCTATGCATATTGCCTCCCATCTCCCGAAACAGGTTTGTGTCCAGTAATGAATGAAACGTGCGTTTTCAGTAACACAACATGGCGTCTAAACCGATTGAAAACATTTCAGAGACCACACAAAGCTATTATTTGTTACTAGCGTTTATCCGCGGCTTCGCCCGCGTTAATTTAGAATTTGACAATTAAACTCTTAACACACTACTAAAGTTTCTATATAATAATATAAATAAATCATGATTAGAACGACACGTGGCGCCATCTATTATCTAAGAACGTTATTGTGGTTTTTCTCGGGAACAGTACGTTTTCTGGATAAAAGGTACCCTATGTCCGTTTCTGTACACCTGACAATGATACAAAATATCAGGATGATCAGTTCAGTGGTTTAAGCGTGAAAATGTAACAAACAAACAAACGAAGTTACTTTCGCATTTATAATATTAGTTAGGAAGTTAGGATTAGGATTATCAACACAACAAATACATAAACCCTTTTTCCATGGAGGTAGGCAGAACCTACATAACGCCACCGGCTACAATCCTATAGTAGGCCTTTTGCTTCGTCTACTCATACATCTAGTCATGCAAACACGCCGATTGCGATTACTACGCATCTGACATTTTTGAGGAACATCGCCAATGCAGTCAGTGTATGTCCTTCGCCCGGTGTTGCCAGTCACATCTGGCTTGTTGATGGTTCACCTAAACTCTAAAGTCATCATCTTCTGTCTAGCCTTTTCCCAAGTATGTTGGGGTCGGTTTCCATCCTAACCGGATGCTGCTGAGTACCAGTATTTTACATGAAGCGACTGCCTATCTAACCTTCACAACCCAGTTAGTACTGGGTAATATGATACCCCTTGGTAAGACTGGTTGTCTGACTTTCGGGCTACTGACCATTTGACGACTTACTCTTTCTCTCAACTGAGCAATCAAACCATTTAAATTCCAACTCAAAATTTAAGCTAAGCTTAATTTAAGCTTTTATTTATTTATTAATGTACACACAAAATACTTAACAGGACAATTACATTAACATAGAAGGGCACAAAGGTACTGTTAAAAAATATATTATATTATGTTGAAATTATTATTACTACATCTTCTTTTAAACCAGCTTTGTGAAATAAACAGGAAATTACCCAAAGGTCAACAAAAGCAAACATTATTTAAAAAGAAAAATTCTGACTCCTCAACAAAGATTGTCTGACCCATTCAAACTTTCCTTAACCTTGAAAGAAAAATCTTTTACTGCTGTAAAGACCACAACTGACATTAAAGAATGATTCCTACCCTCATATTACAACTCCTAAAGACATTATAAAGTTCATCGCGGCCCCACAAATGGACTCCTCGACATTCACCTTTTGTTAAAAAAAAGCATTGTTGCCAACTGCGAATTTAAAATTACCCCGGAAAGGATGGCCTGTAATTGTTCTTTACTTTGGTTTTTATGGAATTGTGGGAGTTTTATTTTTTTATCCCAGTAGTAAAATAACAGCTGCAGAGGTAAAATATTTAATAAATATTGTACTGAGGCTTTAAAAATAAAACTTTGTTTCAATAAGTCAAAATGAAAGCGATTTTAAGTGCCTAAGGTCTTAATCAGAATCAGAAATTCGAAGACATAATATGATATCCACTAACCAGAACAGGCCCGCGTGGCGGACTATAGCCCACTCCCTCTCACATAGAAAAGGCCGGCGATCCAGTAAAACACTGTTGCTGTTGCTGTTGCTGGATACTAAATCACAGCTAACTCACCATAAAATAATACCCAATCATCCACCAAAACTCTTAAGCTGGCAACCCCATCTGAATATACAGCCAATAGTTTTATCCAACGGCGTCGTTCCGTTCCGATGGGCGCACGAAATCGCCCGAAGGCTCCCGAAAGCACACGAAGGTTCACGGAGACACCCGATTGTTTCCGACTATTTCATACTGGTTGTATTATTATAGGCTTATGTTGTTTTGTTTACATTGTAACAAAGTGAGATATTTTGGTATGTTTGGGTAAAGTTGTAATTAGTTATTTCTGGGGGAAGCAGGATAGTATGTTGTAATAATGCTTCTAGGCAGTTTGATGAGGTTCAGCTGGGACTTGGTGGAGGAAATGATCTTGAGGATACCGCGATTCCTGTAATCAAAAAATTCTAAGACATATTATGATATCTGCTAACGTTAAGCCGTTGGTCTCGGCTGTCAATTGTAGATTTCTTAACAGTTGTTACAGGTAGTCAGTGGCCCGAAAGTCTGACAACCAGTCTTACCAAGGGGTATCGTATTACCCAGTACTAACTGGGTTGTGGAGCTCAGATCGACAGTCGCTTCATGTAAAATACTGGTATTCAGCGGCATCCGGTTTGACTGGAAGCCGACCAAAATATAGTTGGGAAAAGGCTAGGCAGATGAATCACAACATAGAAATCGCCTTAAAAACAGTTGTTACATTTTAATTAATGGTTAAACATAATCTATACTATAATATTATAAAGCTGAACAGTTTGTTTGTTTGTTTGTTTGAACGCGCTAATCTCAGGAACTACTGGTTCGATTTGAAAAATTCTTTTAGTGTTGGATAGCCCATTTATCGAGGAAGGTTATAGGCTATAAAATTTCACGCGGACGAAGGTCGCGGGCAAAAGCTAGTTTTGATATAATAATACATCACGACAGCACGATTGCAAACAATAAATCTTTTTTTTTTTTTTTTTTTTTTAATCAGCCTGTTCTGTCCCACTGCTGGGCAAAGGCCTAACAATAAATCTTATAAATGCAAAATACTATGTAGGTAAGCAAAGGTAAACATAACGCTCCGTTTCAAGGCAATTACTGGAGAGAATATCTGTAACAGATTTGAAATACCTAGCTGTACAAAGTTGGCTGGTTCAATTAAATATATTGCAAACTTGGTTGCAATATTCAAAGGTACAATAATACTGTCAATACTATGTGGTAAATATTATAATGTATTGAAACACATATTGCTTTGCCCCAGGCTTCGTTCCAATGAATTCAATTTCAATAAAAATAACTGTAAAATATTTTCCGATCCGGTACGAATAAACGTCAATTTTTTTTTCTTATTCGACTAATATTAATTATAACATAAAGAAAATAACTCTGTTATCATTTCACACAAACTACTGTATCATGCGTACACTGTTATGACAGCCCGCTCTAGTCTGTGTGGGTCCTCAAAACAGCATCGCAGATACTGAGCAACCTGCATAGGCCTCACATGATCTGACCAAGACAATGTCTAGACTTTAAAAGAGACATGGTGATCTCTGAGTCAATTTATGTGTTATTTATCAGAATTGTCAGATAGGAAACAGTACTGACCTCGTCTAGCCTTAAAAAAAGTTAATTTAACAAGGGACTCGAGAGCGGTGGAGTAGAGGGGGCACACCATGACAGCGTCATGCCATGTCCCGTCACGACATACGAGTCGGTTTTACTGCCAAGGCAACAACTTCAATACCTTCTTACAGAATCGAATAGACCGTATCATACTAGGAAGATGCAATCAATACGAACTACGTACTTTTAAATGCGAAAAAAAATGCTTTTTTTTGTTGATTATTTATATTTCCTCACCACCTAAATCCTAACCTAACCAACAATTTAAACGGCCAGTGAAAACGTCACAAACATAAACAAAGCCGCAAGGCGGGTGATGTGACCGTGTGTCTGCGGCGATGTAACAAACTGTGTGCTGAGCTGAATGATGGGCAGAGCTGGAGGATTTATGTAGTATATGGTTTGTGTGGGGGGGGGGATAGGTAGGAATGAGAGGAGATTTTGGATAGAGGGTTTTGTTTTTAAGAGTTGATCGGAGTATTCTGAGGGTAACATCATATAAATCAAAATTATTCAGTTAATTGTCTTCTGCATCATCATCATCATCATCATTTCAGCCGAAAGACGTCCACTGCTGGACATAGGCCTCCCCCAAAAGGGGGGGTTTTGCCATAATCGCCACGCTTGGCAGGCGGGTTGGCGATCGCAGTATGGTTGTTATAAAACACAGAGAACGCTGCTGCCCATTCTCTGGTAAATCCCTTAGTCGCCTCTTACGACACCCACGGGAAGATATGGGATGGTGCTATTCTTTACGTCTTCTGCATATAAGGTGTAAAAAGACCCTTCACGAAGTTGTCAGCCAAGCATTCCGTACATCAAACTAAGTTACTCTTCGCAAAATTTTTTACTTGGAATCGACTTTTTTATAGTGAAAAATCACGAATTACGGTAGGACTCAATCTAACATACTCAAAACATTGTGCTGATTGATGCGTAGAGTAGTACGGGCGTCGTGGAGGTATTTCAAATAAAGTTGTAACATAAAAAAATTGTATTTAAAAAAAAAGTTGTGACTTCCACCCTAAATATCTCCGTAACTAGAAGGTTCCCAGGTATGCTATAGAACACAAAAAATATTGCAATGACGGGGAAAACAAGTACCTTTCGGTTTCGTTAAGGGTTCTTTTACACCCATTATGATAGTTATCACTATGATAACACACAATTATAAGGAAAAATAGCACACATAGTTTTATTGGTTTAATAGTAACGCATACTACGACTGCTACGTAGCTCGTAGCCGTGCTACGGCGTAGCACTACGATCTCATGAAACTTCAAAACAAAGTTGCAGTATTTTTTTATATACTCACGAGACTATAGAAACATAAACTAAAGCCCAAAGATATTTCTTAGTCTCTCAGTAAAATCCCTTAAAAAAATAAGCCAATGGTAAGCCCTGCTTACCTCCTAAACCATAAGAAGCTTGTTTGTCTGCGGCCGCTAACAAACTATGATGTCAGTGAGAGCGATCGTGCGGTCTAGCTAGCGCGCGGAACACCTGCCCATCCTGGATACCGCGGCGCCATCTTGGATTACGTGCGGGGAGCCATTTTAGATTCTGGTTTGGAGGGCTGTAATTGGTTGGTTAGACGAGAAAATTAGATATAGACGGCGCTTGAGTTTATTAATGTGCTATAATAGAAGAATAGTGGTTGTTTGTACATATAACATCTCGCCTGTAATTCTGGAAGGGTTGGGCAGTTGTGTACCTAACAGTACACCCACATTTCGCCAGTTATGTTTGAGTCCCACGCAATAGCGGTTGAGCCTATTGCCATCAATCAATCAATCGGAAAGCACGTTAAGCCGTTGGTGCCAGCCGTCATTTGAAGAGTTTTGACAGTCGTTACAGCTAGTCAGCCGGCAACTCTGATAACCAGTCTTACCAAGGGGTATCGTATTACCTAGTACTAACTGGGTTGTGGAGGTCAGATAGGCAGTCACTCCATGTAAAATGCCGATATTCAGCTGCCATCGGTTAGACTACAAGTTGACCCAAATATAGTTGAGAAAAAGCTAGGCAGATGAAGATCTAAGCTCTGCTCAAAAATTCCCCTACGAAATAATATTATAAAACAACACAGCGCTATAAACCTACTAAACTAAAAGGCCGTAATATAAAAACTCGTTTAAAGTACATCGAGAGCACATTAAAGTAGTTAACGGTTACCATTACTGGCTGCTCGTAACTGGTTAAACAATAAGCTGTGGTTAAAACTAACGGTAGGCGAGTGCGTTGTTATGGAAAGTTTTTATTGAGGAGTAAAATGGATTAGTTTTATGTTAGGTAAATGAGTTACCCGTGAGTTCTTGGAGTGGCTTTTTGTATGCGCTTACAGGTCATAATAAGATAAGGGTATATTTTGGTTGAATTTTACCACTGAAAAGTCGTCTTTATGAATCGGGTACAAATAACATTCTGATGGGTGTAAAAGTACCCTTAACTTTACTTTAAACACCTCCACGACCCTCGTACTATTTATTGCATCCATCAATCAGCACAATGTTTTAAATGCGTTACATTGAGTCCTACCGTAACACGTGATTTTTCATCCCAAAAAAAAAAAGTATTTTCCAAGCAATAATTTTTGTGTAGAGTTACTCAGTTTGATTTACAGAATGCTTGGTTGACGGCTTCGTGAAGCCTTTACACCTTATATATTAAGTTAAATTACTGTAAGACAAAATATCTAAGCTAAATACACCCCGCTGCTAAGCGCATGACGCGCTCATAGAACGAAACAACAACCATCAAGGAACAGTCGAAAACATATTGAATTAACATAGGCTAGGCTACCGAAAAGTTTTTGTCAATTCTGTTGAAAACCGTTGTAGAAAAACGAAACGCCTTAGCAATTGCCACTTGTTTAGATCATAATTATTAAGGTCTATTTGTCAATGTGATAGTTATCTAGTTTCAACCTTTGTGATTTATTTTTGACTTTTGACTTGTTGTCTAAAGTGGTTTATCAATTAGGAGGTTGACATCAAATTAACTAGCTAACAAACCTTGGCAGGTTACAACCTTGGCTAGGCCATAAAAGTCTAGAAATTACCTTCAGTCTAGACATTAGCCCCCCCTCTAATGAATATTGGCTATACTAGACTATTACCATAAACTATCAGCTCATCCCCTTAAAAGCACCGTAACTTTCAAAGAAAGTTTTAAGTTTACGAGTTCAGGTTTTTATAAAGTTTAAAAAGTATTTTATATATTAGCTTACCTTCCAAGGTATCCTAGTGTCTATATTATTTTCTTGCTCCTCGTATTTTCTTCACGAGTTTACCTAGCCGGCACAAAGTAGCAAAACAAATACAATATAACTTCACTTCAATGTAATTCGCGAAGGGTTAGGCAGAAGTTATCTTCAGTTATGTATAACTAGCTGCTTATGCCCGCGGCTTCGCCTGCATGAAGGCCGGTAACTGTCCCCGGGGATCATACTACCGGGATAAAAAGTTAATCCAGGTTATAAACTACCCATGTGACAAATTTCATCCAAATCCGTTCAGTAGTTATCACGTGAAAGAGCAACAAACATAATCCATCCATACTCATAAACTTTCGCATTTATAATTATATTAGTAAGAAGAAAGATAAGATTCCCATGTAATAGAGGGCGAGCCGGTGGCCATCAACCGAACTACTACGGCTGCTTCTGAGAAATTCATGATGGAAAAACCCAATGACACTTTGCTTGACCTGGGAATCGAACCCAGGACCTCATGCTCAGCAGTCATATTGCGACCACTAGGCCATCAAGGCAGTCCCTTTACACATTTTTGATTTTTCCATAACTGTTATCGCTTATACAATGTCACTTGGTCCCTCTGGATACTAGCCTAGTGCCTCATCATCATCATCATCATCATTTCAGCCGAAAGACGTCCACTGCTGGACATAGGCCTCCCCCAAGTGTCGCCACATTGACCGGTCCCGTGCGACTCGCATCCAGCGGATCCCTGCCACCTTCACCAGGTCATCGGTCCACCTAGTGGGAGGCCTTCCAACGCAGCGTCTTTCGGTTCGCAGTGCAACTCCAGAACTTTTCGGCCCCATCGGCCATTCGTTCTGCGAGCAACGTGCCCTGCCCACTGCCACTTAAGTTTGGCTATTCTTCGGGCTACGTCGGTTACCTCGTCCTGATTTCTGATTCGATCACGCAAGGAAACTCCGAGCATAGCCCTCTCCATTGCCCTTTGAGTGACTTTAAGTCTTCTGATAAGGCCCATTGTGAGCGACCACGTTTCGGTCCCGTATGTAATCACTGGCAACACGCACTGGTCATAGACTTTCGTCTTGAGACACTGCGGTAAGTCGGACGAGAAGTTGGACTTTTTTTTTTTTTATTAGGATGGGAAATCATCAAATGACCCCCCCCGCTCTGGGCGGAGCGGAAGGGAGTGTCAGACTTGTACTGACTAAAACCCATCCATGTTCCTTCTTTGCCCTTTGTGTTCCAGGGCCGCGGTATCTCTTTCGAACAGTCCCGCAGCCCTGGCAGGCATCGGCCCGTGCGGACCCCTACGTGGTTGCTGACATCTCTTTGAGGCGCGCGTGGAACACGAACGCGCCGTCGACACGGCCTGTCGTCATAAGACGGCCGGACGGCGAGCTAGCCCATAACTCGCCGTCCACAGGCCCGCGCCTACGGTGGCCGGGGGCCACCACGTGACCCCCGACGCCCAGGGCGTTTCCCGCGGCGGCTGGGACGTGAGGCTCTTTCCCTCTCACGTTCCGCCACCTCCTTCACTAGCATGACTGCTTCGCAGAAGGAGGTGACGGCTTCCCATTCCCTCTCGCTCCGGACCATGGCTTGAACCAGGGCCGGGCGCGAGAGGTCGCCGCCGCCAATCGCCTCTACGAGGACACGGCGCTGCTCCGCCCAAGCAGGGCAGGCCTCCACAGTGTGCTGCACCGTGTCCTCCGGACGATCCTCACAATGGAAACACCCGGGCGTTTCCTCCCGCCCGATTCGGTGCAGGAACCTCCCGAAACAACCGTGTCCGGTGAGGACCTGCGTCAGGCGGAAGGTGAGGGCGCCGTGGCGCCTCTCTAGCCACTCCTCAAAGAGGGGACTTATCGCCACTATGGTGGCGTGCCCTGCACGGGGTTGCGACAGTCGCTCTCTCCATGTCACCATGAGATCGCGCCGGAGGTCTGTCCGCTGAGCGGCGATTTGCCGCGGCAGCGGAGTTTCCCCCCGACGTAGTGCCTCCGCGCGCCATTCGTGAAGGCGCGCGAGGACTTTCGCCTCCAGATCCCATGGCGGCAATCCGGCAAGGAGGCTCCGGCCGGGCCGCCTCACCGGAGATCGTGCGGTACCCCCGGACTAGCCTTAGGGCTATCCCCTTTTGGGGCGCGTTCAGGTAGCGGGCGGCTTGCCGCCTCAGAGAACGCGCCCACACCGGGGCCCCGTAAAGGGCCATGGACCGCACGACCCCCGCGTAGAGCCTCCGGCAGACGAGAAGTTGGCCTAGTGCCTATGCAGCCCCAAATAAGCCCTATTTCAATCCAAAACCCAACTCCACAATAAAATGACAACCAAGTTAAAGTCAACACCAACGAATTAATGTAACAGCATAAATTATTCATAGTACAGTCAGCGACACAGGTGTAGCATTAGTTTCGCGCATTGTTGCTCACACAATGGAAAGTTTGCTGCTGTTAATGTTGCTCGCATTGTGTGGTGCACTGTACTATTGTGACGTAATAACTGGGATTATTGTAATTGTTTATAATGCAATTTGTTGAGGAGTCAGTTTGAAAGGGGTTCGTGGTTTAGTTAAGAATGTGTGGAGGGTAAGCTGCGTATATGCGGTCAGTTTAAGGATGGGTTACCAGATTTTACCCGACAACAACGAAGCCCAAACGGCAATTAACAGATTTTTTATACGTCTCTTACGATTTAATTACGAAGGTCAGGTCAGGAAGAGAGGGGTTTATTTCAACATATTTTTTCCAAAACTGGTGAAGGAAAATATTGTGGTCCTAGACCCAAAAATTCAAGACATATGCTGTCAACATTATAGCCCAATTCTTCTCTCAGAGAGGAGGCCTGTGTTCCAGCAGTGGGTACTTTTATTATGCTTAGTAACCTTTTGACCTTGACTTCGATATTAACTTAAAAAATAAAGAAATCTGCCAAAATCGAGAGTTACTCAAAACTATTCTATTATAAACAATACAATGACTCCCCTCATAACAAACTCTACAGACTTATAAACAAACAGACAATACAGAAAGTCCGGGTCATCCAACAATTAAAAAAGGCCCTAAACGACCCGGCGTGGTGCTGGCGTCGACAAATTAACTGGCCGTCGGCAAAGGAAGCCATTTTTTTTAGTTCCACTTTATTTTCTACAGGTACAGGACACAATTTATTTGTGTAATTTATTGTCCAAGATTGAAAAATGAGATTAAACTGCGTTATCTGGACGTGGATGGTGGGCCATCGTGGTGGTGGTAAATCTTCGTCAGTTGTGTTTGGGGCGACAGTCTGTTTTTTTTGGAATGTTTTTTATTTATTAGTTGAATAAAACGCTGGATAAACTTCACAAATTTTCCATAATTTGTGGTTTCACGATTGCCCCTAGATGACAAAATCATTAAAGAAGTATGCTCCTGCTGTATATTGGTTCATTAATAAATCTTGGCTTTGAATGATTAGTCTTTCTACAACTAATTTAAAAAAATGAGGTACGGGTGAGTCTGTTGTGCCACTTTAGTTCTTCTTTTAAAATAGTCACTGTCGAACTGGCGGTTAAAGTGAGATATTCAAAAAGAGACTCTATAAACAATTTAAATAAAAATATAACTAGAGTAAGCGATCATTTTCAACCTGAGGAAACCTTTGCCAGTCTATCAATGCAGTAGTTTCGCCTACATTTCCAGACAATCCTGCTTCATTACCCTCACAATGAACCGTAGCGTCCGGGCATGCTCATCTGTACTGCACTATTCGAGTCATCAGGACTGTACCAACGTATTTGGTTGATTAGTGGTGGCTCTATAATATCATTGGTCTATAGTTAGCTGCCTTTCAGCAAGCACCTAATTATTTTCACACACACGTACAGAAAATAGACATACCTGTTGCCCAAAAGCCAATAATTATGAAAGATCGTTTTGTACCTGTTTACGGCGAAACCCAAAATATTTTGAGGACGCTTGCTAAGGTCGGTCCGTTGATGGGTGACCGTTCATTACTTTAGTAACTAGACGTATCGCGGAAAAAGCGTCATTTTTAGATCTTTGCCAGTCGTAAAGGGTAGTCAAAACATACAATGAAATATAACTTAGGGGTGTGGTTTTATAAAAAAAAAAGCTGAGTAAAACGACACCCCGGTTGTGTAGGCCAGATAGGCAGTCGCTCCTTGTAAAATACTTGTATTAAGTCCTATCCAGTTATTTTAAAATCTTACCCAAACATATAAATTGTACTATTCGTTTGTATTTTTCTGAATACAGTAGTTAATGCTAACTACTGTTTATAGAAAAATGTAGACGAACATTAAAAAAAAAACAAAAATAACTCCCAAATACCTAAATTGAAACGGATCCTAAAACTATTTCGCGTTCAAATAATTTTCTTGACATTCAGAACTGTTTTACTACTCCGGGTTAAATCGCTTCTAAAATGAAATGATAAGATAATATTCTAGAAACTATCTTGATATTTTGGCACTGTAGTCGTCTTCATATCAAAAACATTTGAATTTAGGTTAGAATTTGTATAAAACGAACAGAAATTGTAAAACGGTACTAGACAAACTAATTTCATCATAGTTTCCGACTGCCTCGTTACTTTTATGGTCGTAACTAGATAAGATTATTACTGAGGTCCTAGATTCTTGGTTTAGATTTACAAATTGAGAATTGTTATTTCGTTTTTCTTTAAAAAAAATCAGTAGCAACCGGAGTCTGGCCTGGTGCCCGGTTAATTTCAAAAGGCTTGTGTTGTTTGTTAGTTTAGAGTAGTAAGGTACCCCCATGCATTACACGGGAAAGTATAACTGTATATCTGTCTGATACCTTTTGACGCCTTATGGGCTAACCGGGTTTTAATTAAACTTAGCACAAAGATAGACCATGACCGTCCAGGTCACATCCAGGTCAGGTAGTACATAGATAACTTTTAAAACTAAAAGGAGCTCCCACCGGAACTCCCGTAGGATAATTTCTAACCTATAGGCAAAACCAAGCAAAGACACACCTCTATCTCACTCTTCTGCCCTCAATCCTGATGTTATCTTGTATATCTTGTATAAAGGGTGAAAAAAAAACTTAACGATGCCGAAAGGAACCGATTCGAGGTCTAGAACAAAAAAAATATGAATTATTCTAGACCTTGTTTAGTTACGGAGATATTGTACTTCTATTCAATGCATCCATCTCCACAATGATTTGAGTGCGTTACATTGAGTTTTACCGTAAAATGTGATTTTTCATCCCCAAAAAAAAGTCGTTTCCCAGTATTAATTTTTGCGTAGGGTTACTTAGTTTGATGTACAGCGTGCTTGGGTGACGGCTTCGTGAAGGGTCCGTTTTCACCTTGTATAACTGTGAAAAAAAACACTACTTCCACGCTAAATGTCCCAAAAAAAAGTCCTGAAACCCGAATTTCATCGCAACTAAAAACCAATTCGGTCCCAGTCCCTCAGCTCAGACCTATCAATCTACCAGACAGACCACTTAATTAAAGACTCGTACTAAGAACTTGCAGTATCACCCGGCCGCCATTAACCGCAGGATTTTAGACGAAAAAACGTAAATACTTAGTTAGTTCGGTTACGATGCGCAATGAAGTTTCCAGATTCGCTTGTTTTTGGTACGTGACTCGCTCATTTTAGTAAAAGGGTTGTGTTGGTGATTTTTGTGCTTAATTTACTTTACTTGATCATTAGCTTTGGAAAAAGATTGTACAAAATCTAAACTGATTTTTATTCCGCGTCATACTCGTCACTAGAACTTGTAGCTACATAATTGTAGTGAAGCAAAACATAACATACCTGAGGGGCAATATCCGTATTTTTTACATCACATCTCTATTTGTTAAAGAAATATAACGTTTACCAAATTTTTTGACATTTGAGTGGTCATAGGCCCGGATTCCGACAAAGCGTAGTCGAGCGGAGATGTGCAAACCGGACAGGAGAGGAGATGCTTAAAAGCTAGAGTGTATCCACCGAAGCTGTCTGGAGATGTGCCAAGCGGAGAGGAGAGAAGATGTGCAAAGCAGCACGCCGTGGACAGCCCACCGTTCACCGCACGCCGCTCACAACATAACGCTCACCACACGTGGCTCTCGTTTCTTCTGGTCTCCATTGGCCTAAACAAACAAATATGAGACATCTCTTCTCTTCGCAGCTCAACTGTTTCCACTAAAGCTAAGCGGAGCTCGTTTACGCTTAACGTAAGTGTAAATAACGAAATCCTAGTTTAAAATACATCTCTTGTCTCGTCTCTGCTTCGGTTGAGTCCGGCCCTTGGGGAGTTATAAATTATTTGGGATAAAGATATTTTATTTTGTAAAAACATGAGTTAACGTATACAGTATGACTTTAGGAAATGGTAAACACGGAGTGAAAATCATATTTACAATTGCCCGATTCTTTTTTATCTGACAAGATTACTATAATTTACAAATTGTCAAATAAGGTTCCTAACATCCGATTTCTCTTTGCCCACAGAGTAACAATATCCTACTCCAAGAACATGACATACGCGGAGCTGGTGATCAACGACGTGAAGCCAGAAGACGAGGGGGTCTACCGCTGCGAGATCACCTACCTGCAAGTGGGGGAGGACTGCAACACTGTGCAGATCACGGATTTTCATACTTACAGTAAGTACTTAGGGTTAGTTTTTCAATCGGCCTTGTTTATAAGTTAGAAAATAAAACCTTTTTTGCAGATTAAATTTACAGTGTTCAAGTGAACATTGGTCAGAAAATATATTATGACAGAGTTACGTCATTTTGCAGTTTTGTTTTGCCCCCGAAAAATTTTACTGTCAAAATCATAGAGAACTTTAATTGCGTTACAATGAGGTTGATATTTGGGTTATTGCTAGTGACTTTGTCAAAATCGGAGGTGATCTTTATTCTCGTTAAGGTCGCTTCAAGTTTGTTGCTGTCACAAGTAAAATATCTGTGAAAGCACTGTAGTTCATGCGGTTGTCACAACATTGGGCCGATTTCCACCAAGCAAAGTGGAGACGAAAGCAGATAGACGGAGACGAGTGGTGTAGCGGGTAGGGTGTCGCCACCAATACGGAGAGGAGATGTGGAAAGAACGTGTCTGTTTTATTTTTGAAAATCTAGTGACACAAATTGAAAAGAGTATGCTTAGATGGTTTGGTTATGTAGAGAGTGAAAGGCGTCTAACAAATAGTAATTTACAAGGCAGATGTGAGTGGCAACGCCGGGAGGGGACGCCTTAGACGGTCCATACTGACCTTATTGGTGAGGTTCCTCAGAAAGGTCAGGTGTTTTGTGCTTGCAACCGGCGTGCATGTATGACCAAATGTATGAACGTGGACTAAACTGTGGTTTCTGTCTATCCCCATGGGAAAAAAGCATGAGTTTTTGTATGTTTTATTTTTTGAAACACATCTTTTCTCCTCTCTGCTTGGAGAAAACTAGGACCTAATGACAAAATAAATTCAGCTTTATAAGCAAGAATAGCGGGGTTGATGGCCCTGGATGCGCCGGATCTACATTATTTACCGTCACTAGTAAAGGCTATTTTCATCCCATAAAACTTTCAGAAAATCGCCCTTCGTCCGGTTACACATGGCGAGTGTATCCACTTACCTAATTTCCGGCATACCCTCTATTTACCGACTTCGCAGGAAACAATACCTTTCCATAAATAACAAAAGAGAAAATATCCAGTAATCTTCGGAAAACCTATCGTCAACAGCGAAGTATCAAATAAAATATCGTATAGCCATTTGTTTCATAGAAAAGACGTATGCTGTTACGGGGGAGAGGGATGCAGGATGTTTTGTGGGTTGTGTTGGATAGAGATGGGGTATGTGGCACCTCAGTGAATCGAGTGGCCCGAGGCGGGACAATCGCAATATCCTAGAGAACCTAGCGCTCGTAGGGATGGGATATATCGATAGTTTTTTTTTTGTTTTTAAATATATTTTCTTTCATTAATGTTCAGTGTTTGAATTTGGACGGTATTCAATAAGGTTAATGTAAAAAAACGTGAGAAAGTCGACAAGACATGAAACCAACAATTCAAAAACATGTGAAATCCACCAATCTGAGGGCTCTAGGGGTCCGCACGGGCCGATGCCTGCCAGGGCTGCGGGACTGTTCGAAAGAGATACCGCGGCCCTGGAACACAAAGGGCAAAAAAGGAACATGGATGGGTTTTAGTCAGTACAAGTCTGACACTTCCTTCCGCTCCGCCCAGAGCGGGGGGGGTCATTTGATGATTTCCCAACCTAAAAAAAAAAAAAAAAAAAAAAGGGTGGCTAAAACCGTGTCACAGAGAGGAGGCCTATGTCCCACGTACGTTATATACTGATAATGCTAATGACAATAAGCCCACCAAGTAATACATGATTCTTATAAAATAACTAGACAAAGAGAGCCCTTTGGAAAACAGAAGCGTGATGATAATTGTGATTGATTTACAATTATTTTTCTCTGCAAATGATCAGAGGGTGAAGTTCTAACTCAATTAATCAATTCATTTCCAAGTTAATAAATTGTTTTGTTTATAGACTATAATAAAAATTGATTGCGGCCACATTTATCAATTAATAACAATTAAACAAACTTTTCGATTGCCGAAATGGACACCATTATCAAACTTTGGCAACGTTCATTATCTTAATTTACGTTTATTGCACCAATATTCTCCGATATTTTAACAATCTGTTTGCTTCTGTGAAAATAATAAAATTCATTAAAAGAGAAGGTACACTGACCTTAGATAAGATGGACTAACCTTTTTTTGGGCTCCAATATTGATACAAGGGTTTTGCCATCAGGAATTTCCCAGTAGCAGCCACGGATACTGGATTTGTGCCCGATTGATGGCAATAGGCTCGCCCTCTACTACATAGGACTTAAATACATAACTGGCGAAATGTGGGTGTACTATTAGGTACACCTCCGCCCAAACCTTCTTGGATTACAGGCAAGATGTTATGTTATATTTATGTAAAATAGACACAACGCCATTTTACAATATTTCTAATTCAATGGGTACAACGACGCGATGGTCTTATCCCTGATACCGATATCTTTCAGACAACCTTTGGATGTACTTATTGGTGACGTTCTTCAGATAGGTCAGTGCGTAGTAATCGCAACCGGCGTGCGTGTATGACGAGATGTATGAACGTGGACGAAGCAAAAGGATTATGTAAGAATCGAAATAGGTAGCGTTTTGTAGTTTCTGCCTACTCCATGTTTTTGGTAATTAAAATAGAAAGCAAGAAAAGTATTTAGTCTAATTTAAAGTACAATAATTGTAAATAGGTTTAAGTCTACTGTAAAGCTACCTATTACATTTAGTTATCTTTCATTGACTCGAATTTGCCCTGGCGGTTAATAGAATGTCATGCTCACTCAAATGTCTCGCTGATGCTGGCGCGTGTGTCGGATCATTTAGTTTCCTTCAAAATGTTTGAGTTGAATGGCGCTGATCCATGCGTCATGTTCGTGAACGGGCGCTGTCAGTAGGGACTGGTCATCTCTTAGCTGCCATGGTTTATTTTAATTTTTCAACTGCTGATAATATCTTTTTACTCTGGACGCTCTTAAATTGCACGTCTTTACACATCATTCTCACATAAATGTATAGTCCCCACATGAATGATGTAACCAAGATTTTGTAACAATATTTTGATTGAAAGAGTGTCCATGGAGTTTCTTGCCCATTCTTATCCGTAGAGATCTATGCTTTGGAATGGGCAACTACAGTTCTTTCACAAGTTATTATGCCTTGTGTCTGTGACTGTAACTTCGCTTTCTTTGTTTTTCTGACATTCAAAAGTGCCTGTAATGGTCCAATTGAAATAAATGCTTTGAGTTTGAGTCTTGAACAAATAAATATTAAATATTTATGGAAGAGTAGCGACGTCTATGGCTTCTTGTTTTAAAAAGTAATAAGAAACTAATAAATTTGTTTATAATGAAAACGGATTCGAGTTAAATAAGTTTGGGGCGTTATCTGACAACCTGACAAGTAGGCTTCCGACATAGATCAACGAGGGGTCTGAATGCAACCCTTTTGATATTTATCAAGTTCTGAGATTTGTTACTTGTTTCAGTGGTAATAAGGTATTATTCTTTTCTGGTTCAAAAAGTTTCCTTATTTTAACCCTTTTATTATGACAATAAAAAGGCGTGTATTATGTGAATTCGGTGTCATATTAGCCTTTTCTTCGTAAGTCCCGTAAAAGTCCCAAACTTAATAAAAAATACAGTTCTTTTTTTTGTGCAATTTTTCCATTCAAAATGTATGAATCTAAAAAAACACCCATGATCGGTTTAATCAAAATCAAAGAACTTATTGATATGACATTTTAAATCGTAGTCGATATTTACCCCTTACGATACGTAGATATTTACTAACATACATCGACACTGTCCCCTCACTAGCCCACCAGCCGCCCGTCTGATTGGCTGTCATGTTGACACAACTTATGAGCGTGATATGTCGTCCACTTACTTACAACACAAGGTTCCACAGAACACTTGCTATTAGGAGTTAGTTACAGTTTGCAGGGAACAAAGAAAATGGTGGAGAATGAAATAGTTTGAGACGTTAGAAGTAAAAAACTTAGCTGTTTACTTTTGGAACGATTCACCTTTTCGATGTAAGTCTTAATTAAACCAAGAATCATAGTTACTGTTACTGTTACCCTGTGTCACCCCACTGCTGGGCAAAGGCCCCTCCACTGGACTTCCAAATCCTTCGATCCAGGCCCAATGTGGCCCACTGGTCGTTGAGTTTGTCCAGCTCGTCCCGCCATCTCCTGCGAGGTCTACCGCATCGCCTTCTGGCTGTGCCAGTGCTCCACAGCGTGGTTATTTTGGCCCACAGCTCGTCGGACATACGGCAGACATGGCCAGCCCAGTCCCACTTTAGCTAAGCATCTTTTGAATAGAATGATAGTTTCATTCAGAATTCCTTTCAAAGTAACCACACAATGAACTTGTGGAAAAGCGGCTCTAAATTTCGTTCATCGACACGCACATAAGCCTTCGAGTAATAAGTACGCACGGAGACCAACCCTGCTATAACAAACCAGTTTATGCGATCTCTCTTTGCACGGGATATCTATACAAAGCGAGGCCATGTTATACTGGCAATGTATAACTTGATGTGTTGCCGTGTGTACGCACGAGTCGTAAGTAGCCTTAAAAGGCTAACTTACAATGGCTTCACTTTGCGTGCGACTGTTGCGGTTCTAAGCCTATTATAGCCTATTCGCGATATCACAACTAAAAAGGGTGAAAAACTAAAAGAAAGTTTTCAACTTCCTCGTTGGTCTAGTGGTCGCAAGCGCGAGTGCTGAGGTCCTGGGTTCGATTCTCAGGTCGAGCAAAGTGTTATTGGGTTTTTCCATCACGAATTTCCCAGTAGCAGCCATGGAATCTGGATTTGTGCCCGGTTGATGGCAATAGGCTCGCCTCCTCCATGGAACTTAAACATAACTGGCTAAATGTGGGTGAATTAATGGGTACACCTGTGCCTAACCGTTCGGGGATTAATGGCGTGATGATCATGTAAAAAGTTTATATCTAGCCATTAAAGGCTAGCTATGCTTACACTATCGAGCTTGTAAGCCAATAAGCCCTACAAACAAGACTATACTTAAAGCTCGTATGCAAAATTCACAGGAAACAGCTAGTGTTGACTAAACATAAACAAAATACCGTCCATTCTTCGCCGACTATGTAAATATGATACCGACGTATTTGCAAACAGATAGGTTAGTTTCTGTTGATTTTTCGGCGGATCTTGTATTTGTGAACAAAAGATGAAGTTTATGTTAGCGTGAAAAGCTTTTCTTGTTTTCTTGTGTGTTACTTTTAGGTGGTAATTTTGACCATTAAACTGGACAAGAGTGGGAAGAGTCAATTTTGTTTTTCGACCCATATTCCTAATTTAAAATTGGGTCGTGGCTAAACAATAACTGCCACTCTGGTTGATCTTCAGGTTAAGCCGCACTTACCTAGGTTTTCCGTTTATTATATTACATTCTCCACGATTGTGCTAGTAGTGCTATGCTGTAAAGTTCACTTCAAACTGATATTAATGTAACACCAAATGATTTGTAAAGAGTAACCATGGAGTTTGCCGGTTCTTCTCCATAGGAAACGACCAACCCGAACCGTGCACCTTTTTTTCGACGTTTTATAAGTGCCCATCTAGGCCTATGTAAAATAAAATATTTTGATTTTGATTTTTTTTTTATTTTGAAACTGCACTCAAGTTACGAAATACTATACGAAAGCGAACTCATATGTATTAAGCATAAGCATAGTATAATCAGGCTATAATGTTCCCACTACTGGGTACACACGCCTCCTCTCTTTATGAGCAAGATGGTTGTAATCCACTATGCAGGCCCGGTGCGGGTTGGTGGATGAATTGTGCTTGAAACATTGACGCCTTTCTTGTTGCGATGTCAAATAATTTGATATTTTTTTAAATATAATAAACATTCTTCTTTCTTTCTTTATCGTGTGGTTAGTGCCTAACCTGGTGTCAGAGACTTAAAAACATCTACACATAACAACAACACGCCTCATCGCGCCTATAATCCCCGAAGGATTAGGCGTACACCCCCATCAACATTTCGCCAGTTATGTTTAACTTTCATGTAATAGGGGGCGAGCCTATTGCCATCAACCAGGTAAAAATTCAGATTTCAAAGCTGCTACTGAGAAATTCCTGATGGAAAAATCCAATAGCACTTTGCCCGACCTGGACATCGACCCCAGGCCCTCATGCTCAGCATTCGACGATAAAATAAATTGAATAAACTTTTACAACGTGCGATCAAATTAAAAACCACATACAACTTCAAAAGGTCATCAATATTCAATAAATATTATGAACTTAAAACCTTTCACATTTACATAGAATTACGATTTTAGATTCTGATAACTATTGTTGATTTTTGATTAAAAAGTTAATGACCATTAGCCTTATGTTTCGCGACTCGACAGTGAATGGCGAAGTTAGCTACTTTTCTGTCTGTACTAAAGGTCAAAGTTTCGATGTCATTTAAATTCAAATTCTTCTGTTGTGTTTGTAAGAACTGATGAGGCGAATCTATTATGAGGATTTGATTTATTTATTACTAGCATATACCCGCGGTTTCGGGTTCGGTAATTATCCCGCGGGATCACACTACCAGGATACAAAATATCCTTTGTATTAGTCTAAATTATAAACTATCTGTTTTTTTTAACATCCATCCATCCAGCCTCACAAAATTTCACATTTATAATGTAAGAAAAGTAATATATTTTTGTTACAATAATAACGATTAAAATCTTTTGTTATATGCAATAAAAATAATCATTAGTTTCTTTGATAGTTATTTATGAGAAAATCATGTCACGTGACAGTCAATCAGTCAAAAACTGTTTTGTGTAAAAGAATTCTCTTTTCATTTTAAGTGTTTCCATGAATATCTAGAAGGCTTCAAAAGGAACAAAGAAAAATGGTTCTTTTTTCTAGCCTGATTTGACAAAATGAAACCTTTTTCTTTGTACCCACTTTCAATTATATTCTATTATACTACTTTGTAATATTCTACTAAATAAGTCTTATTTTCTCATATCCCCTCAAGTAGTACTTTGAAGATACATTAGAACCAGACTTAACCCTACACTTACTGTCTCCTTTTTAATTCAGAGCGTAACACTCAAACGCCGCTGGCCATAGTAGGGTTACTAAGAGAGAGATGGGTCGAAAAGACCCGCCGGCCATTTTGCTAAAATCTTTGAAATCGTATAGCGTTAATTTAGTGTCATGGTAATAATATGCCTTTGGAATACTTGTTTCTGTTATCAAGTAGGTCTGGTATCAAAAAGTGGAGTTTCTTTTAATCTTGTATTACTAATTTATGCATGAATTTGTATGCCAGCTTAGCATAACCAGCACATAAAGTTTAGACTGGTTAAAATTTATATCTAAAGACAAATATATTAAATAATTATGTTGATAGAAATACGGTGCTCAAATATTCACAAATATTTTTTTCATCTTTCACTATTTTTGAATATACCTGTATGTGTAATTGTGTACACACAGTCATACACATGTCTAAACGTATATGCATGAGGTCATGGGTTCGATTCGGTCGGGTAAAATCTTATTGGGTTTTTGCCATCAGGAGTTTTTCAGCAGCAGCTACATAGTATGATGTTGTGCCCGGTTGTTGGCAATAGGCTCGCCCTCTTTTACATGGGCGTTAAATATAACTGACGAAATGTGGGTATACCTCTGCCTAATCCCTCGAGTATTACAATTACAATTTTTTATGATTTGTATAACAAATGTCCACACACGTATTTAGAAATGCGTAATGACAAAAAAATATATACACGGTGCTCACATTTTCACAAATAACTATCGTAACATAACCATATACTAAAAGAGTATATACGTGATACTTGCTTCTGGGACTGGCAATAAAACACTTGAACGTGTAATAGAAAGGTCCTTCAAACCCCTGGAATAGCAACCGAAACGTGAAATCTAATTAATTGTAAAGATCCTGAACTAATATTGGTTTCATTTAATGAAGTGAAAAAGATTTTCCTTTTGTTTCTTTTAAGTTCAAATTTCAAAGGCGTGTTGATTTTTTACATAAATGTTTTGTACTTTGAAGAATCATTTCGTTAATAATTAAGATTGTTTGATTCGTCTCGTTTCTTAGAATCGTCGAGTAAGATTGGCAGAACATTTTAATTACGCTAAATAAATTATTACCTATTCAAAAGATTTTCCAAGAATTTTGTGGGTTTCGGAAAGCTTTTTTTTTTAATTTGCGTTGTTAATTTTTTTACGTATTATTCAAATTTCCTTTTTTGAGGAAAATTTAAACAAAAATCCACTCATCAATCCGTCCAAAATTTACACAGTTTTCGACGAATCATTGACCAAATCATGCAACACGTAACTGAGTAATATTTACACACCATTTCACGTATCACTCAAAGGACAAATAAAAGGAATGGATCGTTATATTGGCATTCAATGAAATGTATTTTATTTTAATGGAATACTCCATTTATTTACTGGAATACACATGGAATATTCCATTTTTATCATGATATTAAAACAAACAACATGAAAATTTCAATTTGATTTCACAACAACGCAATAAATATTTTAAAATTACGCCAAAATATTTTCTTAAACCATTTTCAATTAACACGTCGGGCACATTACAAACACATGGCTAGCCAAAACCTTTAAGATAAATCACCAATTTATATTACAAGGCAATTTCGTAAAATTTCGTCTAAAGGTTTTATAATGGTATAAATATCAACCTGCAGAGAATGGCCTAAAATGGTCTTGCTTTTATTGTGAAAAGGATTACGACGGGTCGAATCGACCCTTAGTAGTTTGAAGTGTGATATGGTCAGGGGAGGGTTATAATAAAATTCAGCTAAGGTTGCGTCATTGATGAATGAGATGAGAATATGTAGAACTGACTCAAGGCGAACGGATCTTTCTTTCCTTATCGTGTGGTTAGTGCCTAACCTGGTGTCAGAGTTTTTATGCTGCCCATGGGCCTCTGACTTGGCTTTACATGCCGTCGAGAAATATCTCTCAGGCATGCTGGTTTGGTTTCCTCACAAGGCGAACGGATACTAAATGCTTACAATGTTAGGGCGTAACAAACGTTTAAAAGTCACGATTCTGTCGTTGCACGTTCATCATTATTGTCTTACCCATACCCCAAACAAAGTATTAGTGGCCGGCGCAGCATGACTCATCGTCTTCTTCTTTCTTACTTCTCAATAAGTCGTCATCTCAGTAGACACCCCCTTTCTAGCTTTACGATTCTTCACACAGGCCGTCCATCGTTTCTTTAGTCTTTACCTACTCTTATAGCCATCTACTTTTTCCTATTTAAAACTTTCCTCACGACACTTCCTCATTTGACTGTACTTTCACGTTAATCTCCACTCTCAATCATTGACAACCCTTTTTAATATTTCAGGAGGGCAATCAAGCAGGTGACCCTCTTATTGATTGCCATACGGAAAAAATACGCTTATGTCAATATTGTTGGAATTCGTTGTCAAAATACGAATCGTTTTGAAAACGATTCACTTGTTTAGGCTCTAAAAGCGCTACTATAAATTGTGACCTGTGATAGTAAAAAAAACTAGGTACATAAGTCCTGTGTTCGATTTCCGGGTTGGGCAGTACGACTCTGGATTTGTGTCCGGTTGATAGGCTCGCCCCCTATTACTTGAAATTATTACATGAGACTTAAACATAACTGGCGAAATGTGGGTGTACTATTAGGTTCAATTCTGCCTAACCTTTCGGGGACAGGCATGATGTTATGTTGTGTAAGTGTCACTTCTATGCAATTTTCTTAGTCTATGGTTATGTCTGGTGTATATCAATTTTGTATACCGTAACTATGGGTTCATATTTTCGTGTAAAAATTAGTAAAATAAGGGTTATATCGTCGTAAAATATTGTGTGAAGTGCTGGCGGCCATTTTAAAGTATAATGAGCCTGTCAATGTACACATTTTACACGACAGAGGCATTTTTATAAGCACTTACGATTTAAATATTGAAGGGGTAGCAAGTTTTGGGGTTGACAACACAAAGTGAGCAGGATAGGTATTATTAAGTGTCGTCGAAAGCTCTTTTAGACCTGTTATTAAAAATGTCTAACACACATGCCATTTTACGAGCTCGTGGCTTAGTAATAATAGTAGAACGGGATGATTTTCAGGGTTAAGCAACGCTTGCTAAGGTCAGTAACTGGATGGTTGACAATGCATTAGACGACCTCTCCTTGCCTTGGGAAGGACGATAAGCAGTAGTTTCGGGCTGTCATTCGTGGATTTTTGACAGTCGATAAGAATAGTCAGAAGCCCGAAGTCTGACCACAAGTTATCGAGATAGGCAGTCGCTTCTGCAACCAACTGGTATTCAGCTATACAACATTAGTTTTAGTATATGCGAAACCTGAAACACGTGTCTAGTATTTTTATGTAAAGAATTTCTGTACAAAATTTCAAAATTGTATCATGAAAAATCAAAAAGTTATAAGCTTTTTCTGTTACCTGGTTGTCCGCACAAAAGCGTGGTCACCACGCAGCGTGCCCGTGCGCGCGCCTCCAGCGTCGTCTTGAGCTCATTGATAATGATTATTTAGCATTAGGTACCTAAATGTTTTCGATAGGTACTTAATATCGCTCGGTATCAAACTTGAAAATTTATAAAAAAAATTGGGACAAACTATAAAATGGTTTAAAAATAATGTTGTATATGGTTAGACGGAAAACCAACACCAACGTAGATGGAAAAAACTAGGCAGATGATGATGAGTTTGTTGTGTTAAGTTTACATAATGTACAAACTGAAATGTTGTTAACAAGTGAAATTAAATTTCAATAAAACACATTCAAACTTCCTTTTATTCAACCAAATAATATTAACATAAACACAAAAATCTAAATTCGCGAACACAAACACATTTTCACCGCCGCCAAAATACAATCTAAGAAAGAAAGAAAAAAGATACGAACGAATATTTTCCCGAAACAAAATTACCACTTGCTAAAAGATTGAGTCTGAATAAAAGCTAAAGAAACACGGAGCAAAGGCATGTTTCTTTTACCCGCAAGTAATCCGTAAAGGGACATATTTTTAAAGCGAATAGCTGTTTTTAATCCTCGTCCTCTTTCATCGAAAGTTTTTGATGCCGTTGCTTTTTGACGAGGGTTTTAGAGCTTACGATACACAGACTTTTAAAAATTTAAATAAAATGTATGTATGAACCATCATAACATCACGCTTGTAATCCCCGAAGGGTTAGGCAGGGGTGTACTTAATAGTACCACATTTCGCCAGTTATGTTTAAGTCCCATGTAATAGGGGGCGAACCTATTGCCATCAACCTGGCACAAATTTAGACTCCGTGGCTGCCACTAAGAAACTCCTGTTGGAAAAACTCAATAACACTTTGCCCGACCCGGAAATCGAACCCAGGACCTCGCTTAGCAGTCGCGATTGCGACCACGAGACCAACGAGGCAGACCAAAAATATAATTTGCTATAAATATCATCAGCGTAAGTAATTAAATGTATGAATGAAGATCGTCATAGCTTTTTATTTAAGTCTATGTGGTTGACAGTGAGGTAATTGATTAACACAATTACGCCCTGTCATGTCAATGCCCTTTATTTTGAGGATTCCTCAATATTCATTGCGTTATTTACGTTGTCGAGCAAGCCAACTTTTGAACCAATAAATGAAGAATGGATGTAATGGGCCGGCCATATTAGCCGTAAAACCGATACCCGCTGGGGGTAGACATGTTCTTGAGTGGAGACCGCGAATTGGCAAGCGTAAGGTGGGACGCCCTAGGCTTGGTGGAGCGACGATCTTCGCAGGGTTTCTGGTAGCAACTGGATGAGAGTTGCCGAGAATCGAGTTGAGTGGCGTGTGATTGAAGAGGCTTATGTCCAGCAGTGGACTGTTGTAGGCTGATGATGATAATAAGGATGAAGAAATTCCTTCAAAATCGTTGGTCGTTAACGGGATCTATGAATTTCTATATAAGTAACAGTTTATAGTCGCCTTTTGTGCCTAATAACTTAAACTTATAAAACAAAATGAGTTTATACCATGCCTCTGTTTACTTCTTCTATAAAAACAGGCGTTAAGTTTTAACATTTTAACTCTAATTTGAAAGTCTTAAAAAATTCAGACTAATCGATTCCAACGACAAATCGTCCCATCTGATCGTCCCCCCTAAAAGCACTGTAAAAGTTCATTCAGAAAATATTGGTTGAACCTAAAAGGCACCGCGGCATTCGGGAGGTGAATTAAAACGTCGCTGACTGCATGCCTGCATACCTGGTAGAATGTTAGACGTTCACATTCATCACTAACCTGCACGAGCAGTAGACTAACTCTGTCGCCGGAGAGGTTTTAAAAATACCACGCTATTGGGGAGAACCGTTTTAACAGAATAACCCGGCTCTGTTAATACCGTTCTCTGTTATATTCTGTTGAAACCGTGGCTGTCAATTGAATGTCATAGTTTTCAGTTCTGAAACAGAAAGTCAATTTGATACTGTGTTTTTGTCAGAAAATTTCCTAGTTTTATGGTTTTTTTGTTTTTATGTGTCCTCTAGGTTTCTATAACGTGAGTCAGACATGCCTTCTTTTCCATTTCGAGTCGATGTTTTAGGATCAGTTGGAGACATTAGGTGGTATAGGTATTGTCGTGTGTGCCAATAAAAGCCTTAAATATAGTTTTATTACATATCTTTGTCCTTCGGAGTATAACATAGGTAAGTAAGAGCTAACAAAGTTATTCACCATCATTTCTGTAAAAAAATTCTTGTCGAATTTAGAAAGATTTAAAATTCTTTATTTTGGTATGGGCTTATGATTTCATGATAAGACCAAAGAAGAAATAGATGGACTGTGTGAAGGATGATATGGGTAGAAAGAACGTAACTACTGATATGACGACTATTAGAGAAGTTTGAAAGAAGAAGACCTGCTGCGCCGACCACAAATAAATTGGGATAAGGGCAGAAGAGATTATCATAATCTCTTCTGCCTCTAGATAGATGATTTTAGAATCATCTGTCAAAGTCTAACCAATTTCAATTAGGTCAATAAAATGCACTTATGAGGGTTAAACTTTACACGGAAATATAATAATTGATCCTAGGAGTCCATTTGCAAAATTAGTTTCACATGGAAAAAATGGGTAAGAAGCTCCATAGTTACTCTCATGCGCATATTATTATACCTCATCTAATTAACCGTAAATACCAAAAATAAATTAACCAAATTAATCCCCAGATAACAGCGTACCGTGTCAAAACACTGTCTAAATTACAGTGAGTGTATTTAACACTTTCATTAAGCCGCGGCGAAATCAAAGGGTTTACAAACCTTTGATGTTACCGCTCGGCTTGCTTTGTTGCGGAGACAACGGGTTGGTGGGTCGGTAGGTTGGTACATGGCCTTATTGCGCCTTATTGCCTTATAATGAACTCTCATTAAATAGGTAACAGACTTGCCGACATGTTTACTGCTGTTTGAAGTGATGTTAGGCCTTGAGTGAGACTACTATTGCCGTGTTACTAAATTCATTAGTGTGGATCTAATTCTCGTTGTTAGTTCACTGAAATAGCTCACTAATGTCTATATGGTAGATATATTATCTGAGTACCTCGTTGTTCTAGTGCTCACAAGTGCGTTTGTCGACACAAACGAGCTTGTAATATATAAGAGGGTCGTGGGTTTGATCCCCAAGTTAAGAAGTATCATTGGGTTTTCAGCAATCAGCGCGGTATTTAGATTTATGTCTGGTTAATGGCAATATACCTGCCGGATCCGGTCATTAGTACGGATATAAAACGAATTGAAAAGCGCGCCAGTGTGCAGTTGTGACATCACGCGACTTACTTACCAGTCTACCCACAACACAGCGTGCTTCTACAGAGCCCTGATGTCCAGCTCGAGGCAAGGGCGACATTCAATGTCTGATCGCGCCGGAGTTGAGACGTCTTGGAACTGCACCCGATTCATTGTGCCCCGTGTTATTGTGTTAAGTTGTAATCTCAAGTAATTCTATAGTTTACTAGAAACAGTGTATCGCACCCAGTGTGTTTTCATAGCACGAAACCTATCGTCTGCCCACATGATATATCCGGCATACGTATCACTGTTAAGGTTCGAATAGCTGATACAGACATGTCGCGGACACTGGACAGTGACAAATACATCAAAACATTATCTGTCAGAGTCTTCCAGATCCATCCAGAGCAGTGTGCGTAATTAGGTTTCGTACCCGAAGGGTAACCAACGGGACCCTATTACTAAGCCTCCGTTGTCCGTCCATCCGACCGTCTGTCTGTCAGCGGGATGTATCTCACGGTAATTTTCACAGAATGTGTATTTTTGATGCTGCTGTAACAAAAAATAATAAAGTAAAAATTAAAAGGATTCCCCTACTACGATGGTACGGAACTCTTGGACTCGCATTGGGCTGGTTTTTTTCCATACCGATGATCAAACCTGATCGGCAATTTACTTGAGACCAAAACAAAACTAGCATTGTATCGGTGTACCATACACATCTGCATACCCGTTCGAGGAACATAAGCTAGAAGTTATGTTGGCGGTTGAGAATAAATCCTAGATCCACGCATATGCAAAACTTAGATTGACTGCACGTATGAGCAGTGACTGAGCGATCGGCTTGCACGCTTCGGGTCGCAGGTTTGACGGTAATCCCGTATGGAACAAATATTTGCATGGCCTACAGGCTACAGGTAGTTGAGCTGGATTCGGGTGGCTGCATTTGAGATTTGTATCTCAAAACGTGGATGAAATACGGGATCTACCTATCGTGTAGAGAGACAACGTTGTTTAAACTAATATTGGAACACAGTAAAGTTGTTTGTAAAGTAATTTTCTGGGAACACTTGTTAGCAGGGTAATTGTTACTAACATATTAACAAAGACAATATTACAGCAATGATTTATTTTTTATTTTTATGATATTTTTTATTTCGATTTTTTGAAAAAATAAAAATGTGATTGTTTTGACAGTTCTACAACACTAATTGCGTTATTAACGTTGTTCAATAATTTAAAACAATGGATAAGATATTTCTACCAAAATCCTACGAATATTGTGATTGAAAATATATTATGGAATCGTGGTTTCGACTACAAAAACTATTTGAGTTATAAAAGTAACACTATTTTGTAAGTTTCATGGTATACTTTTTGTGTCTGAAATAAACACGGTTCCTTTTTTGATTCCCGATGCCTTCAGCGGAGAAAAACAGTGGGCTAGTTGAACTTTTATTACCAGAACAATTATCATCTGTCTAGTATTTTTCCAAATATAGTGGGATCCGCTTCCAGTATAACCGGATGCAGCTAAATACCAGTATTTTACTGCACCTATCTACCTATTTCCAGAACCACTGACTCGAATAAAGCCCCGCAAATATCGAGTAGAACTCAAGAAAACATAAAATCTCGCACCAATTCCTCATCACGCCAAAAACAAAACATATTATTCGCAAAAACAAACACAGAACACTTTACCCGACTGCGCGGAGGAAGGAAATGTCCTACATATCACGCCTGTTCGGAGAAAAATGCACTTTTAGCCGCTCGATTTATTCGCTGTATACACTATACATTGCCGGTTGGCTGTGTCCAGGAAACTCCTCGCCGGAACACGACCTACAATGGTTATGATACATTGTGTTTCACACGATAGCGCTAAAGTGATTCAGGGAGCTACAGGATGGATTTATAGCGGATGCGAGCTGTTATTATTTTTCATTTTATTATTTATTTTTGGTGAATTTTGTGTTGAGTTTTATGGGAGATTCTTGTATTAAGTCGTTAAATAAAAGATTGCTTCGCTAGTGAATTTATTTTATCTATAGTTACTGATACTATAAAGAGGTACATTTTGTTAGTTTAAATGTAGGAGATACTCTCCAAAACTACACGGCGGATTTAGAAAATTCGTTCACAGATGGAAAGCTACACTATTGCTGAAAGCCATAGAATGTGTTTTGCACGTAGACACGAGTAGAAGCTACTAATAATACTTTTAGTAAAGAATGCCTTGTTAAACTTAGTATTGATAGCAAACGTGATTGCCAAGTATGAGATCAGTTCGATTCCCAGGATGAGCAGTATTACTCGGGTTTGTCTTATCTTTCGAGGAATATAGGCATGATTATGTTATGCTTGATACATCACGCCTGTAATATCCGAAGGATTAGGCAGAGATGTCCCTAAATAGTACCTACACCCACATTTCGACAGTTTTGTTTTTAAGTCCCTCGTAATAGGGTAATAGGGGACGAGTCTATTGCCATCTAACGGGCACAAACCCAGACTCCGTGACGGCTACTGATAAATTCCTGATGGAAAAACTCAAGAACAATTTGCTCGACCTAGGAATCGAACCAAGAATGACAGACAGTCGCGCTTGCGACCACTAGACCACCGAGGCAGTCAAACAGTTTTGGATTTTATTTCAGTTCTGATATAATTCGAGTGGCAGGAATATAAAATTTTAGTATGTGTGAATTGCGACCGTTATTCTGGAGAAATATAACTGGGAGTGAAAACAGTTGCTCTAGTATATTAAGAAAGCTTTTTAGTTTAGTTCAAGTCATATTATAAGGTAATAACAGTAAGGTTGTGCTGAAATTTCTAGAAGTAGTATTTTATTGAGGTCAGCTTCCAGTCTGAGTGACTGCCTGTCTGATCTCCCAACACAATTACTAGGAAACACGATGCGTCTTGATAAGACTGTTGGTCAGACTTTCAGGTTCCTGGCTACCTGTGACGAGCTGGTAAAATAAAGCTCTATAAACGACAACCTAGACCAAAAATTTTATATGCTCTTAGCTAGTGCTCAGTATTTAAGGAATCGTCACCCATCCAAGGATCGACCTTGGCAAGCTTGACGATCGACTCGTCTGACTGTTATTATTTAGCCTCGAGACCATTCACTTTACAAACGGTTTGAAAACGACGTCCACTACGTAAATAGTGACCTCCATTGCTACAAAAACACCACCATCAACTAAAAAAAAAATACTTCGAATTTTTCCATTTCACAACATCACATAACACATCCCCTACACATACGTCTGCCTCACGTACCAAATACATAACTCTCACCTACGTACGAAAGAGACATTTGTCTCATAAAATATTCGCGTCTTCACAAGAAACTATTCAGACATCTTGAATTTCTACATGTGTTCTTATGTAATACGTAAGTGGAGAGGGAAATGGATTTTCTAGGTAACTTGTCATGGCCGATGTTTTGAGGTTAATTCTGATATGTTTCTCTTGGCCTTTTTGCTGCTGTGAATTAAACCTAGATAGAGATTTTAAAATCTATTTTCTAGAAATTGAAAGAATAGTCTGACTGCCTCGTTGGTGGTTGTAAGCGCGGCTGCTGAGCATGAGGTCCTGGGTTCGATTCTCAGGTTGGGTTTTTCCATCAGGAATTTCTTAGTAGCAGCCACGGAGTCTGGATGTATGACAATTATAGTCTCGCCCCCTATTACATGGAACTTAAACATAACTGGCGAAATGTAGGTGTACTATTAGGTACACCTCTGCCTAACTCTTCAAGGTTTACAGGCGTGATGTTATGTTATGTTGTGAAAGAACAGCCCTGTTGGTTTTGTGGTCGCAGCATGAGATGCTGGTCAGGTACCAGGTTTTACAAAGTGCTAACGAGTTTTTCCATCAAGAATTTTTCAAAAACCTTTGGCACGATTTCGAGTGTAGAATACTTGACTGTCTATCCCTATAACGTACTCTAGAATTTTGACAGCCTAAATAAATAAACCAAGTAACATCTGCCAGCAGATTTACACATCAAAATCAAAGTTTCATAAACTAGTATTAAATCGATTTGACATTTACTATATTCACTCTCAGTATCTCCTTAGCATAAACACTCCTAGTGTTGTACCTGCAAAACTATCGACAACGATCAAACGGTGTCCCATCCCTAGGGCAGAGGTCTGAAACCACAACGCAATGGGTGCTATAACAGAGGCTCTTGTAACAACGGGACCCCATTATACCTTCACGACCCTGTTTCACAACGGTTTGAATATAAAGGACAGACATTATTGGGTGGGCAGAGGGGTAGGTGTAAAACTTCTACTGTTCGTTGATGAAAGATTCCTGAAGGTAATAATTATAGTAGTGTAAAAAGGCATAAAACACGACGATTTTTTTGGAATTTACCTTTTTTTTTTTCAAATGATTGTTGCACACTAGCTGCGTCAAAATTCTCTATAACAGAAAAAGTAAATTGCTTCGAGAAGTACAGCTAGTAATATTATTGATTTTTGTGTAGAGGCGGACTTATTGCAATTTCCAACATTCTAGATACTTTTCTGCCAAGCTTATATAACTACCCGCTGTCTGTCTCTATGTATGCTTAGACCTTTAAAACTACGCAACGGATTTAGATGCGGTTTTTTTTAATAGATAGAGTGATTCAAGAGGAAGGTTTATATGTACATATTGCACCCGTGTGAAGCCGGTGCGGATCGCTAGTTGTTTACAAAACTCCTTTTAGAAAATGTTGTATAACCTAATTAAACGCACGAACACCGAATAAGTATTTCCCGAGACTTCCCAAAAAAACAAAATTGTGGCTTCAGGGTTCATGTACACATATGTGTTAATTTAACAATATAATACATCTCAATTCCAATATCGGACGAGCGGAGATACGGTGAAGCCTCACCGTTATATGGTTGAAGTTCCAAGAAACCCGAACAAAGTGATATGCTTCCACATTTATTGTGCGAACCGCCAGTTTGTGGAATTTCGGCTTCTCTATTTCCCGATCATTATAATCTAAGATTTCTTCAAAGTTGGATTGAATCGGTTTTTTTCTGAGCAAAACTAAATGGGCTTGCGTTTGGCCACAAGTCGTTACATACATACACAAACTCACACCTTTTTTCCATGGAAGTAGGTAGGACCTACAGATCACCACGTGCTACGATCCTGACATACCTTTTGCCTCGTTCACATTCATACATCTGGTCATACACGTACGCCAGTTGGAGTACCGCGCCTGACCTTCCTAAAGAACATTTCTCGAGGCATCCAACGGATATAGCCAAAGAAAATTAACCTGTCCTACCCACATTCAAGTCCAAAAACTTGACCAAATAGCTGTGCCGATAGGCTACAGACTGAAGTATTCATGCCGGTGACGTCACGGGCCAGTAATGGAGGTACCGTCATTACACGCGAGGTGGCGTTATGAGCGTCATCAGACGCGGTTACTACGTGGACGAGTAGTGATGGGAGGTGTAGGGTTGTCGATATCGATAGTTATGGGATTAGGATAAAAAATAACGGGTTTGAGTTAGAATTTGTTTGTGTAATTTCAAGGAATACGCTTTCGATGTATGTTTGCTGTGTAAAATTGTTAAATTGGAATTGTTTCTAAAGAATAATTTCAATTGAACATTTCAATTTAACATTGGGTATCTTAGCCAGCATAAAACGACTCCTCAAGAGAATCTGTACATTAAAAATAAGAGTTTTAAGAACCTAATGTACTGTAAAGTAACTATCAAAAGAAATATCATAGAAAAACTGTAATCCTATGTCTCAATCAGGCTTCATATAGCAAAATGACTTAATCCCATCCATCCATCCATTCCATCTTTCTTTCTTCTTGTCCCATTTAACGTAAGTATATTGAGTTCTTGATCCAAAAATAACTACCGTGGCAGTTTAACATTAGTATTCTATCGTGGGAGCATGTCAGTCCTTTAATTATTATTTTCCTACCGCTTTTAACCATCAAGGTACATAATTAACGATATTATAAGGGTACACGTGTCGAATTAATTAAATCATGTGCTTATCTACTCCACGGGTTAAATCCGAAAATAGCAAAAAAACATTACGAAACAATATTCGAGAGAAAACATAATATTTAAAATACCTTAAACGTAACATAACGCCATTTATAACATAACATAACGCCACGCCTGTAATCCCCCAAGAGTTAAGCAGAGGCGCACCTAATATTACACCCACATCTCGCCAGTTTTGTTTAAGTGCCACGTAATAGAGGCTGAGCCTATTGCCATCAACTGGGCACAAATGCAGACTCCGTGGCTGCTACTGAGAAAGTCCTATTGGAAAAAGACAATAACACTTAGCCTGACCCGGTAATCGAACCCAGGACCTCATGCTCAGCAGTCGCGCTTGCGACCACTAGACCAACGAGGCAGACCTAAAATATAATTTACTATAAATATCATCAGCCTAACCATATACCGAACTAAACAAAGAAAAACATTTTATTCGTCCCTCGAGGCGAGATAACATATCCGGGACATGTTTTGAAAATAAACAAAATTGAGCCCAAATTGTTCAAGCAACATATTATTATGAGGTATTCCGAATGATTTTATTGTCTACTTATCCGTTTTGTGGTAACCGAATCATTGGTTTATGCTAATTTTGATTTCGTTTCCAATGTTTGTCAGTAAGCTGATTAGCTGATTTAATTGAATGTGAAACTTTATTCCACTGAAAACGTTTTAATATTATAATTAGGAATTTTAAATTAACCCTATTATCGTTGTTTCCACACATCAAATCATCACAAATCAACTTACTTGTCCACTAAACTCAATTTGTTAGCATTTTAGTGATTTCGATGTATTACTGCAAAAAATATCGCATGTTTGCTTTTATTTTGATCAGTCGTGACGGCTACACTAACATCTTTATGAAATCTTAAATTAATTTGTTCTTTCACTGTCAGACAACGCTCAGCGTAAACTGATGGGTCCATAGAACCTCGGATTTTGCAGAAAGTTCCTTACAATAGTGCACACTAAAGAAATACATGGGAAAATTCATCCTCTAATGGGGACAGAGGACTAAAATTTGTTTAAGAATAACCTTTTTCGTTAATGGGAAATTCCGTCAACAAAATCGACACAAGTAAACACAACTATCGACATATCGATACTCATCCGTGTCCCATCCCTACAGAATCGGAAGGGTCCTACTACACTCATTTCACGTGACATTACTCGAGTTGACCCGTCTATGGCCGTTGTAGAATTTCCTGTGCCCCAAGTTATAAGCGGTAGCGGGAACGGGGTTGTAAAGGATGGACGAAGTTTTAATTGTGGGCCATTAAAGTTAATTTAGGTGTAGGGTTTGAACAGTTAAGATTAGACTTATACTAGGACATTAAGATCCTTTATGAGTAAGTCATAAGTAAGCGGTATACGCTGGATAATCAGCCCAACGGTTATACTGTTGCCCGACAAATAATACGGCAGGCAGAAGATATTTAGATTAGGTCCACTTTAAATATAAAGAATTTCTTTTATGTTATTTGTTGAGTTCTACTGGGTTTGATAAAACAGGAGGCCATGCGATCTAGATATTAGGTGCTTTACCAGGTAGTTGGACAGTATGGCTTAAAGTAAAGAGCAATATTAATTAATTTTTGAAAACAATACAACAAATTTTTTCCCAAAAAAAAAGTGTTTTTCCCCTAGAATTGAGAATAAATGATGTCTCCAATCGTACGAACACTTTGTAAGTCCTACAACAATAGCCTATTTTCCTCGCTATCGCTTATAACTCAAGTCCCATCATTACACGAATATTCGACAATCATTGGTCCGAAGCGCGGGCATTTTTTACAAATGTCCCGGATTTTGCCCAGGGGATAAAAATGGGCCACTTTTCATCGTCGTTTCACCCGTAATGTGGGTCCAGTGTAAGCCCGGTATGATGTGGGCGATAATACCCATGGATATGATGGGTCATTGCTGTTTTAGTGTGGATGGGAGTTTAGTTCATGTTTTTTATTGTTTTACTGAAAATATCAGAGATTCTATTGGTGCTGCCGGTACTTCAAGGGCTGGGTTGATTCACAAACTTGATTCTATGTGTAAAACAAATGTTATTTTATTTCCATCTTTAGATGTTTTTCTTTGCCATTTATTTGTGGAAAGATCTTAAGAAAATTGCTGATAGATTAAAAGTATTGTTTTTGTATTGCATACATATGCAACTTCATCGAAGAGGGTCTATTCACAGTACTGCATAATCAGATATAAACTTCATTGAAATAGATTAACAGGTTTGGATTAGGCCAAAGGAATTCTAAAGGGTAGATTACAATACCTATCTATACCTTCATACTATAGCGTTCGCTTCTTGTTTTAAAATGCCTTAAAAATATTATCGATACAAAAACTTCCATTAAACAAAACACCTTACCGCAAGGGCTGGTTCGAAGAGGTCCGAGAAAAGAGCACATGGAAGGAATTAGGGGAGGCCTTTGTCCAGCAATGGGACAGTGCAGGCTAATAAAAAAAGCGAAACATCGAATTGAATCCTTTGCTTAACAAATACAACATCACCAATTCAAAATCAACAAACCATTCACTAAACCACTTAAAATCTCCAAAACCACATAACTCACGAAATTTAACTGCAAAAATCAATCTAAATTAAAGTAACATAGAAGGAATTCAGCGGCCATTAGTCAAGATTACTTGGCCGCAAAGATAAGCGCACTATGTCTAGAAAGAGTTATTTTGTGGAATAAAGCGCTCATTCTGAAACCATTTGTCCGACGATCGCGATGTATGGACGGCTTATGATATTATTTGACGGTAAATTCTTATTGAACGTTTACATTTGAGAGAGAATTTCTCTAACAATGATCTAGTATTGTTTGCTGTGAAAAGTGTTCGGTTTTAAAGATGCGTTTTCGGTTTAAAGGATCAGTCGATTCAGTACAGAACTGAAAAATAAAGCACTTATTTTTTTTATAAAAATGGTTATTTTTTATTTAGTTTTGTACCCTAAAACATTGTTGTTCTGTTTTACCTTTATTTAAGGTTGACTGGTAGAGAATATCTTGTAGTATTAAGACAGCCTATCAAACAAATAAGCTATGAAAAAAAATGAAAGAATAGTTTTTCAAGTATTTATTTTCTCCATTTTATATTTGCCAGCGGTGCAAAACTTTTTGTGTTTGGAACCACAAAGAAAGGGTAACCTAACCAACATTCCCTTTTACCACAAAATATTATACTCTTTTCCTTTAGTTGACTTTACAAGAAAAACCAAAACCAACTGATTAAATAAAACATTCCCTTTTCAAAATCAGCAAAAAATCCGGTCCCCTCCAAATTTTCACTTGGAGTAAAAATAAAGCTTTCCAGCTTTTTTTTACCAAAGATATAAGGGTTACTGCATGCTTGTTCGGCTCGATGTATACCGTACGGTAGCATTTGTTAAACAGCAAAGCGGATCCTAAGCAATATCTACACGAATTCGGATGTTATATGTTTCGTGCCGATCGAGCCGAACCGTTCGGCTGCATCTATTGTTTTCGACTCATTGTGCCACAATACGAGCGGCTCTTTCCAGAACATAATATAAAAAATCGTTGAGGAAGTTCAGTATGACAGTCGGCATATATTTACCGTTCGGCTGAACCGTATCATGCCGACCCGGACATGTATGTAGTATCCCTAATTCAACTGTGGTTGATACATATTTATTTCGCCCTGGCTGGTTTCCAGCGAAGGCGTTGGTCCCAAACTGTTTTATATTTCGCTCTGGTGTTGGCTGTACAAAACTGTCGAACAGACGATGTCCAAAACGGTATAGTTTCCAAAACGATATTTATTTTAAAGGGAATTTTGTTAGGTTCCGATTCAGCGGGAATTTATTCCGGTTTGTTTGTTCCATTTTGTTTAGTTCTGGGTTAATGCGAATTTAAATGACGGTTTCTCGTTTATTGCGTGTTATGCATTTTGATTTTGTATTTTGGGACTGTCATTATTGCGTCAGCGGGTTTCTCTATTTGATATTAAAAGCATAATGACGGAATTTAAAATAGTGTTCAGGAATCGGCTTAATTAAAGGTGTTGCCATTCTATTTTGAAACATGCGCCGCATGCAAGAACTTATCAATGCTACTGATTATGTCAAACCCTTATCTTAATTTCAGAGCTCACAAAATGTAGAAAGCTATCGACTTCTTTCTTGATAACGTGTTATACAAACATGAAATTTAATTTTATATTTGTGTAGCTTTAGTATTTTACTAGCAGTTACATAATTATGATTCAGATTTATACATTTCATGACAAAATTATATTACAAAATTTAAAAATAATCATATAAATACTATTTAGCAACGACTTGTTTATCATATACATAACATTCAAAATGGTATCTGATAAAATATTCTATGACAAATGGCTCTAAAGTCAACTGTCCAAAGTGTCGGGACGAAGGCGACACAGAAACGAAACGAAGGCATTATTTACAAAAACACAGAAAGCTGTTGACGTCACGTGATCGCCTTGTGTATTAGAATTCGATTTAGTTTGATAAATCGGGTAGTTTTAGTTTTTGAAAGATTTGTAGGAAAGTAGGAGCTGAGTTCAAGATTGATGTTACCTGCAGTATTAGACCAATTTTATTGAGACACTACTGAATTCATCATAATACTCCCAATTTATTCGGTATAAGGCACAGATATAGATAGACCTAGATAACGCGAGAGCAACTACTTCGCGTGCCATATTATTATGTAGCTTACGTACAAAAATCGTAAGTGGCCAATTTCGAACTCAGTCTGCATCGGAGCATAGCGCTAGTCGGACGTCAGTGGGCGTCATGGCGGGGGGTAGGACGAGGGGGGCGCCGTCCGCGGCGGCGTCTTTGAATCGATTTGATTTTCCCATCACTAAATAGTGCTTGTGACGTCATAATAGGTAGTCAAAAAATGGCACGCTTGGTTTTCATACAGATCGTGATACTTGCGTTATCTAGGTCTATCTATATCTGTGGTATAAGGGTATATCGATCAATTCAGTTATCAAAACGTGGAAAATGAAATCCAGGGTTATATTACATTTTTAATTATATTAAATTAAAGTTTAAGGCCCAAAATCATCAATTTTCTAATCGGTCTAGTGCTATTCACCGCTTGATATTGGACTCTCCAAAGTAGAATAAAAGCATTATCAACTTCGTAGTTTCAAACACATAACATCACGCCTGTAATCCCTGAAGGATTAGGCAGAGGTTTACCTCAGTAGTACACCTACATTTGGCCAGTTATGATTTTTTAGTTTCATGTAATAGGGGGCGAGCCTATTGCCATCAACTGGGCACACATCTAGACTCTGTATCTGCTACTGAGAAATCCCCGTTGTTAAAACCCAATAATACTTTGCCCGACCTGGTAATCGACCCCAAGACCTCATGGACCAGGACCAGACAACGAGACAGTTCCTAGTTTTTATTCCCAATGAATTCGCCATCAGCACAAAAATGAAGCTCACATATTTGTACCAACATTTATTCCCAGACATTCGTACCAACATATTACTAGCAACATGTTAGCACCAACATGTTCGTAAACTATAAACATGTGCAGCTAATGAGTTCCGAATGAGAAACTCTAACTTAACTTTATCTTTCCGAAAGTTGTGACAGTCGCCGAGAAATTACGACTGTGCCCGAATGTGCACGATGTTTGCCGAAGTTGTACTATGTGCATTGATTGTATCTAATCACCGTGCTTGGGAAATTGGTCGGAGATTGCAGTAGGGAGAAGTATGCTATTGTAAAAGGTAGTAATATTGAAATAACATAACTGTAGGAGGATATAAACAGGCACAATGCTAAACTAAAATGTGAATTCAAGCATAAACGGAACCCTTATAGGATCACTGTGTTGTCCATCCGTCTGTCTGTCTGTCTGTCAAGACCCATTTTCTCAGGAACACGTTGAGGTATCAAGGTGAAATTAATATCAAATACTCACGTCTGCTATCCCTTGGAGCAGTCTAAAAGTCAACGCGATCAAAAGATATGACCGCTTATGTCGCATGTTTTGTGATTTCACAGGGGAATCAAAACCTGTAGGGTACTTCCCTTTGACCTAGAATCATGAAATTTGGCAAGCAAGCAAGCAATGTCTTACAGCACATGTAAAGAAAAAAATCCGTAAATATGTATTTTAATAACAAAATACCTTCAAGTTCATACGGAACCCTCGGTGCGCGAGTCAACTTGCCCTTGTTGGCCGGCTTTTTTCCAGTCATTCGCCACTTTCCGTTCGGTCTTGGAAATAAATTTCGTGGTTCTACAAAGAAATAGATTTATAATAATAGTGACCAAACGTCATAGCCGTGTTCTGTTTAAAAGCAAATAAATACCGGTACAATTGCAGTCGTAAATGTTTCTTGGTAAAGTAAACGCAATAACTCAAAGATTGCATTTTGGCTACGCCGTAGCAGTCGTAGCTGTCACCGCTACGCATGCTACGGTGGCGTAGCACGTAATCGATTTGCTACGCGTTCACTATTGAACTTTGGTAGTGAGGTGAATTTTAAAATAAAATAGAAAGTACTTTTCATTTTGAAAAATATTATTTTGCTGTCCTGTAATGGATCAGAATGTTGGGCCACAAAAGGCATGAATGGAAGGTACTTGTACTATATGGCTGCGATGAGAAAGCTAAGGGAGATATGTGGTGTTACACGAATTGATAAAATAAGCAATGAGTACATAACAGGAAGTCTGAAACTAGCGCTGGTGACTGAATAGTTGTGTGGTAATCGGTTGACTTGGTATGGGCATGTGATACGGAGGAATGAGGAAAATTTCGTGAGGAATGTTTTGAGTATGAATTTGGATAGGTATAAGAGTAGAGGAAGACCAAAGAAACGATGGATGGGCTGTGTGAGAGATGAGGTGCCTGGTGAGATGACGAGTAACAGTAGTATGGAGGAAGAAGACATGCTACGCAGACCCCAAAGAAATTGGGATAAGGGTAGCTCTAGACCAACGAGGCATTAATTATTAAAACGAGTCTAAGACAAACATCATCATCTTTATCATCTTTCTGTTCTTGTCCCATACACACACGGTATAATTTATTCCTTTCTCTTTCATATCATTCCTCACACAATCCATCTATCTTTTTTTTGGCCTTCGTCTCCCTCTCCAACATTCAATTAAATAAAAACCCCTTAAATGAAACACCATCGTCTAACAATTTCGTTGTTACCCACCCAATGATCAGCAAACAGCATTGCTTGAACGTAACTAATATATTGTTCTCGACATTTTCTTTTTCCCCGATTTAATTAAAGGTAAACTTTCTAAATTCTTCGTCCGGAGTTTTCTATCAGGAAACTAAGAACGCGTGTTGCTTAAATTATTTACTTTTAGCTTTACTTCAATAGCTCGTGCTTAGTGTAAGAATAGCTTTCATTAGGTATGGAGATGATTTTGTCCTTTTTTAAGGAGTTTAATTTCGATGTCGGAGTAGGTCAGTATTATTAGGAAATTAGTTTGAAATCCTAACTAATATTATAAATGCGAAAGTAAGTTTGTTTGTCACCTCTTCACGCCTAAACCACTGAACCGATCATCCTGAAATTTTGCATATATACGTTGTCAGGTGTACAAAAACGGACATAGTGTACCTTTTATCGCGAAAAAAGTACTGTTCCCGAGGAAAACAACAATAACGTTCTTATGATAATTGATGGCGCCACGTGTCTTTCGAATCATGATTGAATTTTATTATTATAGAAACTTTAGTAGTGTGTCATAAGAATACACGGTCACGTGAGCGAAGACACGGGTACACCTAGTTTACTAAAAGAGTAATGAATATAAATATTGATGAATGAAGAGAGCATGGATGGACTGTGTGAGTAATGATATGAAAGATAAAGGAGTAAATGATAGCGTGACGGTGGACAGAGGAGAATGGAAGAAATCAACGTGTTGCGCCGACTCCAAGAAACATGGGACAAGGGCAGGAAGATGATGATTTTGAAGTAAATAAAGAGTTTTTAATGCCTCATTGATCTAATTGTGAAAAGCGGTACTTCTGAGCATAAGCCGATAGAGGTTTGATTCCCAGGCCACGCCTGCCTTACCATATATAAGGTCCCATTCAAATAGATGGACAAATTTTAACACAGCGTTCAGTACGTCTAACCAAAGATATCCAAGCAAAAAAAACACTGATTAAAGTGATTTATTTTGACCTAAAATCATTGTGTAACCAACATTTTCAGTATATTTTCGTTAGCAGATTTTTTTTCTTGTAAGTATCTACTGCGTTTTTTTTTCTGAATGATTTCTAAAATTTTGTCCATTTTAATGGGACCTTATATATTTATAAAAGCGCAGCTGTCTTTAAACCCTTTAATGTGCAATTAAAACCAGATGAATTTATGAGATGAATCTATCAAAGTACGTCACTAGTTTTTTAATTAAGTTTTAAACAAATATCAGAGTTAAATTTGCACTCAGTCAGCACAACTTGAATAAACTGTTCGTTCATAATTAAAAACTGTAAAGATACAACTTTAGTTTTGATGCCTGGGGTACACGAGGGTAGTTTTTAATCTAGAATAGCCAGACAGTAGCTCGTAAGCTAGCTAACTAGTAACTCTGCCCTCGTGTTTTCAGAACTAGGTTTTCCCGTGGCTTTGCCCGTCTGGAGCTTGGAAACTATCCCACGGGAAAGTCCAACCAGCATAAAAAATATCCTATTTTATGTAAAATGTTGGCGATCTTTGAAGCTGAAATTGGACCGGTTGGGTCACTTTTCTAGGATGAACCCGGACAGATGGGCGGAGAGGTCTGAAGATGGCCGTCGTAACCTTGGCAGGCCCTAGAAACAGTAAACAGGATTGGAAAGCCATGGGGACGCCTTTGACCAGCAGTGGGACAGAGCAGTCTGAAATAAAAAAATGTAAAATGACCTAGAGTCAGTACAAGATTTAAAGGCCCCAGAGCTGGATTTAAAAAGTAAATGCTGAAAGGTTTACAAATATACATTCCTCCTGATGCTATGTGAGTGGCAGCGCCGAGATGAGGACCTTCAGAAAGGTCAGGTGCGGAATACTTGCTAACGCTGTGCGTGTATGACCAGATGTATAAATGTGGACGAAGCGAAAGGAGTATGTCAGGATCGTAGCAGGTGGTGTCTTTCGTTTCTGCCTACCCCAATCGGCAAAAGATGTGAGTGTATGTATGTCTGTGTGTGACGTATGTGACGCTTATTTTCCCACTAGTTATTCTTTTTGTATCTGTCTTGTTTGGTGCAAATAAATGTATTTCCGATCCGGTAAGGTTCATCATTTACTGAATCCATGGTAAAAGTTTGTATCACGATGTACAATCGCTAGCGCATCAGGTTACCAGAAACTGTAAAATTTTCACATTCGATTTTGAACTTAACCATCAACATTTTATGGTTTAAAATCATTTGGAGATATTTGACAGTTTGTGGTAACTTGATGTGCTGCCGACTGTACCCTAAACCGTATACATTACTTACTTATTATCCCAGCCAGAAAAACTGAACCTACATATGTGTCCCAGGCATGACTGTAGCATTCCTAATTACAGTTTTGGCATGTTTCAGTAGTGCTTGCTTATTATAAAGTTTGCTTTCGTATGTTGCAGCCTTTTGTAGATGAGTTCTTTGAAAGAGCCGCTCTGTCGGGCTCTTTGAACGAGTATTTAGGATCTGGGGCTAATTAAGAGATAAAATTGCGTGTTCTGCTGCTCTTTTTTTGGTATCACTGTAATTCCAATGTTGCGTTGTATTTCTTTTGGGTATGTATGTACATTATGTGTCAGTTTGATGTCATTTGTGACTAACAAAGCAAAAGTCGCACCTGTCATCTTTGAAGGGTTAGATAGAAGTGTACTTATAGTTTATAGTACACTCACATTTTACCAGTTATGATTAAGTCCCAAGTAATAAGAGGTAAGCCTATTGCCGTCAATCGGACACAAACCCAGACTCTGGATACATTGAATATGCAGCCAGCGTATATTGAATGTGTATCATTATCATTGAAATGACTGGAAATGGTTTAACCCCGAGTTTTGAAAGCATTTTCAATTACTTATCCAACCAATCACGTAATAGCAGCAACATATTTTTACAGCACACCGAAAACAAAAGTTTCCAAATCAGTGGAAATTAGGAAGTTTTTCTCAAAGTGAATCCAAAAATCAGTTAGCAAAGACAATATTTTAAGCCGTATCACAGCAAAACTGAAAGTCGCCAAAGATAAAGTCACGACTTCTGCCAAGAAGTCGGTTCGCAGTGATTATCTGTTGGCTTGAAGCGCTGAAGCCGCTGCTTTGCACAAAACTTTCTGGATGAAAGCCAAAAATATGGACATGGACACTCTCAGTATTAATTGTGTACGGACTTGAAGATTTATTCGGTGAAATTATTTTGTGAAATGTGGGCGAAGTATGGGCATTGTAGCGGGTTGTCAGAAGTCCAAAAGTGTTTATTTCCAAGCGCCATCGTGTTACGCAATAACTGGGTTGTGGAGGTCAGATTTGCAGTCGCTTCAAGTAAAATACTGGTATTCAGCTGCATACGGTTTAACTGGAAGCCGACCCTAACATAGTTGAGAAAAAGCTAGAAAGATAATGATGATAGACAACACGCAATATATTTTTTTCTTAGCGTGTCATGTGTCCCACTGCTGGGCAAAGGCCTCTCCTTTCTCCTTCCAAACCTCTATATCTTGTGCGATATCTGTTCATGCAATAAATTATAAGGGAAAAAATGACACCACGTAAATGTCAGTATTCCACGAAGCAACGTTAAAACATTCATGGCTCACTCCCTGTTACTTGGAATTTACAATTTATCTTGCAGAATGACAATGTTACACCTCTGTCCACCCTTATAAGAAATACAAACGTGATGTTTTGCTTTGTCATGTGACGCTTCAGAGTAGCAGAATTTTTCCAACACAACATTGCAAGGATTTCGCAATGTTGCAAGGGAATAATTTATAGAATAACTTTTGCACTGCACTACTGAGTTGTATGATCTTTGCAGCTTTTGCATTCCACAGTTTTTTAAACAAGTTTGCTATGCCTAACTCCCAATACTTTCATTGACACAGTAGCAAAAAGGCTGATGTTCAAAATAATATATGATTTTTAAAACTTACCTCAAAGCAAAACTTTCGTTTCAATTGCGTTCTTATCAATATTTTACAAAATACCCCATAATATCTAATGCAGCACTTACCTGTCATCGCTACAAAGTAAAAATCCAATTTATAAAATGCGACCGAAGCAATTACAAAACATATTACATTTTCCATCATCCTAGCTTCCTTTCAAGACGAAGCCACAAAAGTGCGAAAAAAATGTCCCCAATATACCGTAGCTATTAATTTTACTTGAAAACCTTTTCATAATTTTACCAAATCCAAACCTCAATATTTTCTTTTGAGGGAAAATTTTCATTTCATAAATGCTTTACTTGCACACCGCAAGTAGTGGGTAGAGTGATGCGCTGTGAATACGGAACGAATGGAAATGCTGATACATAATTATGTCGTAGGCGCTTTGAGGGTTGGAGTCATCTCATTATAGGGTTAGAGACGTTTAGGGTTCACGATACGACTGTTTTATTGTAGCTTACGACTGTTTCTAATTTTGTTGTTTATAACTTTAAAGCGTTGCAAGAAAACTTTCTTTTGCGATTTAAAAAAAAAACATAGCCAGAAAAAGCATCGCAAAGTTATTATAATTTAAACCAGGTAAGAAAAGGATTAAAATCTTTTTTTTTTAAATATATTTGAAGTTGAACAGAACGAAATAATTAGTTTTCTTTTGTAGACAGACATTATCAAAGTTATGAAATCATCTGAGGACAAAAAAATAACCTACCTATTTCTGCAACCAATGTATGTACATAAATTAAGACATTTCAGCTTTCGCCTACACCTGCAATGACGCATATATATTTCAAAATGTCTCTCGTCACAACTATCTCATGGGTCGTCTGCTTATAAAGCCTATTTGTAAGTAGCAAACATCGTATCGCCCCCGTCCCGTCATATCTAACCGGACTATCCGCAATAACGATCTCAAATCGAAAGTATTACATAAATAACGAGAAGCCTCCGAAGCACTAACGATACTAGTTTGACGTCATTAAAATGAATTAATAGACCGCAAGGTTTTACTCGTATAAGTGATCTGGATGTTTTTGCTGAAGAAGATACAGCGAGGTGCACGTTTGATGTTAGTCTGCAATTTGTGTTTATTTTTTTCTGTTTTTAGTGTTTTTGTCTATATAGGGACGAATCGCATGTGAGTAAAATCGTGATGAAGAGAAGATGAGAGGGAGAGGTATACCAAGAAAACGATGGATGATGGATGGATTGTGAGAGAATTGATCTGAAAGAAAAAGGAGTAAATGATTGCGTGACGGTTGACAGGGGAGAATGGAAGAAAAAATGTGTGGCGCCGACCCCAAGTAACATGGAACGGGGCCAGGAAGATGATGATGATGACTTTCTTCTATATATTTTCGACATATACCTGACATAGCATCTGTAATTCTCGAAAAGTTAAGAAGAGGTGTACACTGATATTTCGCCAGTTTTGTTTAAACACCACGTAATAGGTGACGAGCCTATTGCCATCAACCGGGTACAAAACCGGACTCCAAACTGCTATTTAGAAATTCGTTATGGAACACCCGACAATACTTTACTCGACGTGGTATTCGAACACTCGTCCTCAACAACGAGGTAGTCAGGGTTTCAGTACCCTTTTAATTAAAATAGTTTCACTCACTTTTAGCAAATGTTTGACATTCTTAAAAATATATTAGTACTCGATGTAACAGTTGAATAAAGTGTTTAAAAAGTTTTGTAAATTGAATTTTACATTCAATAAAATTCAATTCAGCGATCGTCGCAAATGTATCGCGAGGCGAGTTGAATGAGAGACGAGTTGAGATACACTAAATATATCTAGGATAAAAATGATAAACACACGTAATAGTATGTATACTACACACATATAGATCAAATTCCTTTGCAATCATTAATTTGGTTACAAGACACTGACACTTCTTCCTAATCGTATGGTTAGTGCCTAACCTGGTGTCAGAGTTTTTATGCCGTCCATGGGCCTCTGACTTGGCTTTACATGCCGTCGAGAAATATCTCTCAGATATGCTAGTTTCCTCACGATGTTTTCCTTCGCCCAAGCAAGTGATAATTATCCAATAAGCACATGAATCTGGAAAACCAGTGGTGCTTGTCTTGGGTTCGAACGCGAGACCTATGACTTAGCAGTCCAACGGTCACACCACTAGGCTATTACTGCTTATCACACACACATCATCATCTTACAGTGACACCGAAATGATCCATTAAAATATGTCTCAAAAACACCAGTTCCAGTTGAAAAAAACACAGAATTTAAAAACAAATTAGAACTCTACTCAGTACTCGAAGAGAAAATGCCGTGAAAATAAAAGTAAAGTACTCAAATCCCTTAAATTTTTATCGAAGACTTAACAAAATCAAATGTAAAAAGCCATTAAGAACTTCTGAAAAGTTTTTTATTAAAATCTTTGTTAAAGAAATTGTTCTCAAACATTATGAAATTATTTCAAACGCCCAGTCTATAATACTTATAGCGTTTATTGGAATTGGAGAATTTTACGTGAAAAACCAACAAAATCTAGCGAAAGTTTTCAGACAATTGAAGCTTTGTGAACGTAGATTTATTTTTTCTATTCAAAAATCTTTTGTAGTACTTCTAGAAAGTTTTGGTGATACTGATTGAATCTTGTGAAATAAAATATCGTTTGAAACATCGCTGTTCGTCTTTTTACATAGAATTAGTTTTTATGTTTACGAAAGGCAGGTAAACAGCATTAATTATCAGATCATCTAGATTTTTTTGTCATTTACTCACGGACATCCATCATCATCTGCCTAGCTTTTTCCCAACTATGTCAGGAATTGTATCATTAACACAAGAAACGAAGAAGACTCCATCATCTGCTTAAACTTTCTCCAGTTATGTTATGGGCGGCTTTCAATCTTACCGGATGCAGCTGAATACCAATATTTTACATGCAGCGACTGTATAAAGAATGATATGGCAAGAAAGGAGGTGTCGGATGAGATGACGAGTAATAGAGAAGTATGGAAGAAGAAGACATGCTGCGCCGACCACAAATGAATTGGGATAAGGGCAAGAGAATGATGATGATGATGATGATGATGACTGCCTATCTCACCTCCACAACACAGTTGGGCTATACCATTGGTAAGACTGGTTGTCAGACTTTTTGGCCACTGACTGCCTGTAACAACTGCCAAAGATCTACATATGACAGCCGGGACCAACGGCTTAACGTGCTTTCCGAGGCACGGAGGAAACTCGGTATGTAATGGGTGATCACCCAATTACAGACCAATGTAGGCCAGCGCGACTTAAACTGAAGATCGATCCGAGTGGCTGTTCTTATTTCCGTATAAATTATTCTAAAATATTTTTCAAAGAAGAACTGTAATAATGTCACGGGCCTTGACCGGTGACAATCGATTTGAAAGCAATTTCGTATTTCTACAATATTTTCAACAGGATTTTTTTCTATGGTTCACTCGTATGTCAGCACCACATACATGGTGTCTGGTGAGCTGACGAGTAATAGAGAAGTATGGAACAAGAAGACATGCTGCCAAATGAATTTTGATAATGACAAGAGAATTATGATGATATCATTTCAATACATTTTTGACTTTGTGTGTGAAATTTTTCAGTGATCACTAATATCACACAAGAACAGTAAGTCGTGAGCTCGAACCCAGGCAGGCGGCATTACTTTGTGTAATTTATTTCATCACCACTGCTCTCAAAAACTGTGAAAGAAAACATCGTGAGGAAACCGGCATGTCCTAGAACCAAAAATTCGAAGACATGTGACATCTACCAACCCGCACTGGGCCCGCGTGGTGGATTGTAGCCCATTCCCTCTCATAGTGAGGAGGCCGTGTGTCCCAGCAGTGGGAACATTATAGGCTGATTATGCTACTTAGGAGATATTTCATAAATGTTTGTTATTTTCTTTGAACACAGTATCTAGTATTAAAATACGGGAACATTTCAAGCTTTAAATTATTTACTCTTTAAATTCACAGCTTGAAGTAAGTTACAGCTTCCTAAGAACTGTTTTCTTGGTAAAAATTCAAGATATATATTACTGTTTAGATTTGCCAATGGCAAAATACGATGCATTGTCGGCTTGCCACTGACAGCCAGAGCTGTGCCAAACGGGAGTAGGGGTGGGACACACATTGTCGATGTTTTATCTAGCTTATATTTTTGTTTTGTCACCAATATTTCGTTCGATATTTACGTTTAACGAATAGTTGTTTCATCTTCTTCATTTTTATATAATAAACACTTAACTTTGATAATTAATGAAAGAAACAAAGAAAAGAGCATATTAATATTTACTTGACTATAGTTAGTAATATTCTGATGTATATTCTACTTTAAATTAATGTTTTTTGAAGAAGTGTAAGGATTTCATTTATACTAGTAGGATTTGATGTGTTTACTTCTACTAGTAGGTATTTAAGAACATGGTAAAAATCTAGAATTTTAATTTTAATTTCGTAATCCCTACAACGACTCTCGTAACTTTAATCCACACTACACTACTATTTACCATTTTAAAAACACCCAAGTAAATTCTGAGCACCACAACACAAATCCTTGGCAAGCATCGATAAATAACAGAATATCGATAACCAGTCCCGCCCACCGCATTAGTAGAGTGCAAGACGTGGCGATAGGCCAACGCGATACCCTGAGTTATCGATACAAACGCCACAGCACTAATGTGTTTGCGATCCTGGGGTACAAAGTTATTTTGTGAATGAAGTATTTTTGTTGTTGTTTGGGTTAGTTTCGTTTTAAAATGTTGGTTTAATTGTTTTTGGGGGGCTTCGTGGAGGAGCAATGCTGGCCAAGGTCGGTCCACAGATTGTTCACGTAACAATAAGTTAAGCAGTGATAGCCTAATGGTCTAATCGTTGGACTGCCAAGACATAGGTCTCGAGTTCGAACCCAAGACTAGCGCGTCTAATTTTTCGGATTCATGTGGGTATTGTATAATTATCACTTGCTTCAATGAAGGAAAACATCGTGAGGAAACCAGCATGCCTGAGAGATATTTCTCGACGGCATGTAAAGCCAAGTCAGAGGCCCATGGCCGGCATAAAAACTCTGATATTAGGTTAGGCACTAACCACACGATAAAGAAAAAAGTTAAGTGTTTTTTTTTTTTAATTTTTTTTTTCGGTAGCTTATTCCGTCCTGTCTATTTGACTTTACCTTTAGAAACACAAAACAAAAAAAATATAATTAAAAAACAATAATTGTCACTTATGTAACCCCTTATTATCCGCTTCATCCCACGCATTCAAAAATACTACCTGGTTAGTCTAGTGGTCCAAAGCGTTACCCATAAGCAAGGAGGTCCTAAGTTCGATTCCCAGATCAGGCAAAGCGTATATTTCTGCCTAACCCTACAGTGTATACGTGATGTTATCTCAAAAACACTTTCCAAACTTATTAACTATCCCTTTGCCTGTAAAATAAAGTGTCCTACATTCCATAAAATTCCTTCGCTCCACTACAAACATATTTTCCTTTATAATAATATATCCGGGGAATATTTGTGCTCTTCGTAAGGCACTGGTCGTACTGCAGGCGATTAGCGAGACGTGAGTAGAGCTAGCAACTATTAACATGTATTTTTGTATCTCTTTTACCGATACGTGGCCTACAATCTTTTGTGCGTTTCTTGGGCGAAAAAAATATCAATAGCTAATAACAGTATTTTTTACATGAAGCGACTGCCTATCTGACCTCCACAACCCAGTTAGCACTGAGTAATACAATACTCCTTGGTAAGACTGGTTGTTAGATTTTCGGGCGCAATAACGACTGTCATAATTACAAATGACAGCAGGGAATAACAGCTAAACGTGCTTTCCGAGACACAGTGAAACCTCGCTATGTATTGTATGGTCACCCATCCACGAACCGACCTAGACAAACCTAGTTAACCTTGAATAGCAACCTGTGCGACTCTTATTATTTTAGCTATGAGCTCCTGGACGGTGGGAAGGTGCCCCTGGGAATTTTTGTGCTTTCCCTAAACAGGTTGTGATGTCGCTGGCGTATGACATCACGAGTCGCGCTTCACATTATTGAATTTCAGAACAGTTTTCGCATGAGAATTTTGTGAGAATGTATTTTTGGGTGAATGCTGTTGAAGGGTTGTGTAAGGACATGGTTTACTATTCCAATCTGTCGTTCTGTTATTGTTACGGGTAGTCAGAAGCCAGATAGACAGATAATAAGTGTTACCAAGGGGACATCGTCCCTTCAAAATACTGATTGGTATTCAATTTTATCCAATCCCCATCATAGTTGGAAAAAATCTAGGTGAATGTCACTGTTCCTCGGCAGGACAGAATTCTTTTCCAAAATTGGTTTAACTTAAGGTTTGGTCTAGAATGGTTGCAAGCGCTAAAGCTGAGCATGAGATCTTGGGTTTGATTCCCAGCTCAGGCAAACCGATATTGGGTTTTTCCGTCAGGAACTTCTAGAGTCTGTATTTATGTTATGCCCTGCTAGTTCAAACATGTGTTTCTACTCAATGTTGAAATTCATAAAAATACCATGTGTTTACAGATTTAATTCGCTTTTACAGTAAATGCGAAATTAAAAGATAACATCTATAAACTGCACTGTGTATGACTTCATACAAAATCGTATAGGTACAGCGTGTTCACAAATTGCACGTATTTATTAGCCATACAGAGCAGGGTGGGCCGCCGCATCGCGATAGAATCGCATTTGAATACAACCTGCATTGTTTTGTGCCTAGATGTGAATTTGAATTTTATTTTTATTGTAACAGTCGTACGTGGCCCGTGGCTGAACAATAACAGCAGCATGTCAATCGAAGGTAAAGCAACGCTTTACGAGGTCAGTATGTGGATGAGTAACCATCCATTACACATAAATACCGTTCCGTGCCTCAGAAAGCCGTTGGTCCCGGCTATCATTTGTAGATCTTTGACAGTCTTTACAGGTAGTGATCTGAAATTTTGACAACCAGTCTACAAGGGGTTTCGTATTACCCATAACCAACTGGGTTGTGGAAATCAGATAGGCAGTCGCTCCATGTTAAATACTGGTATTCAGCGTTAGACTGCAAGCCGACCCCAACATAGTTGGGAAAAGGCTAGGCAGATGTGGTGATGACCTATGGCATATCTAGCACTAACATACTCCAAAATGTTAATTCAACGGTAGAACAGCATCAAGCACTGATTATGTTCACTTATATCGCTTTAATACGCTCCGTGTGTGCATTTTGCTGGCATCGTTAGTAGGGTGCGGTCACACGGAGAACTGTGGGTTTGTCTGCGTGATGGGCAGCGCGTCTGGGATTCAATGTAAAAAATGATCATGAATATTGATCTGACTAACTGACTGCCTTGATGGTCTACTGGTCGTATGCGTGACTGCAGAGCATAAGATCCTGGGTTCGATTCCTAGGTAGGGCAAAGTGTTATTGGGTTTTACCATCAGAAATTTCTCAGTAGCAACCACGGAGTCTGGATTTGTGCCTGGTTGATGGCAATAGGCTTGCCCCCTATTACATGAGACCTAAACATAACTGGCTAATTATGGGTGTACTAATACGTACACCTCTGCCTAATCCTTCTGGATTACAGGCTTGTGATCTGACCAAGACAATGTCCGGATTTTAAAAGAAACTGTACCTTGATACTGGGACCTCTAAGTTTGTTTTGGCTGTTTCTTCTCAGAGTAGTCGGATTGAAAACACCGACTCCGTCAAGTTTTGTAAAAAAATTACGTGTTAAACTGTTTTAAAAACCTACTTACAAAAATAAAATATTATTTAATTTCATCATTTCATTGCTATGCCAACATGTAGAAATGAATTAGTTGTTAGAGACGGCCACCAGAACAACTTAATAAACTCCATCATCGCCTAGTGTTGAAACGTTGTCCTGCATTTGACCCCCAGCTCTGGCAAAATTTTATTGGATTTTTCCATCAGGAATTTCGCAGCCCCAGCTCAATTGATCGCCTCCCTATTACATGGGACTTAAACATAACTGGCGAAATATGGGTGTAGCTATTGAGGCACAACTCTGGTTAAGCCTTCGGGAACTACAGGCGTGATGTTATGTTATGTTAAAATAATTTAGCAATTCAAAGTTATTTCTTAAAATTTAAGTTCTGGATGGATTGCTAATAATTACTTACTGGGGCTGTTTCATTCACATTAGTACTTAAATGTAACCATTTGAGACACAATAAACTTTTTTTTTTGTTATCTATAAAATAAAATAAAAATTGCTCCACTAACATGTAACTGTGGATGAACAATAATAGCCCATGTAAGCGCAGCTTTACCGCCGCTGACGGGGGCTATTTATACGGTGACATAGACAATTTGCATGCCACGGATGTGAGAATGTATCTGTTGGTGGTGGGCACTGGTTTTAAACTAGTTGGTTTATTTTAGTGTTAGATGCTATGTTTTTTAGGTGGTTTTGATGTTAAGCAGCTTTCCTACAAAGCTTATTCTCTGAATATTGTGATATTGATTTGGTGGAATGATATTGACGTGTGAGAAGGCGATGTCGTGTTCTGATTTCAAGACAAACTCTAAGATTAGATTTTGTTAAGCGTAAAATACTGTGAGTAAATACTTTTACGTGACCGATAAAGTGTGCGCCAAAGATTTAAACCATCAGATGTGCTTACCACACTTAGGTCGCGCGAAAAAGTGTTTACACCGAGAAGAGTGAGCTCGCACATTCGATATAAATCATGGAAGGATTAGTGGAAGGAGTAAAAGAGAAAAAACTATTAGGATGTAATGGTCAAGAAAACAAAAACGTGATTAACATATTTTTGACGCGATGAATAAGCACTAAGATAAACAGACAATGTTTCTGTGATTTTTGCTGATAACATAACAACAACTTCTGACAATGATATTTTTATCTCTAATTTACTTGTTTTTTTTTCTTCTTTATCCTATATTGTCCCACTGCTAGGCAAAAACCTCCTCCATAGCCTTCCACCCGTTCTCTCCGTGCGGTTATCTTCGGCCAATCTCGCACAAACGCCTCTTAAGTCGTAATTTACTTATAACATTATTTTGTTAACATAGATATCAAAACATCCTGTATTTCTATGAAATGCAGAGTTGTATCTACAGTATAACAGTTCAAAAGTGAACCAATTAACTCACAAAAACGAACAATGCTCTCTAACGCCTTTACAATAGCACAAATACCCTAGAGCACAGGTTACCTAAACATCAGCGAATACATTAACATCTAACTACCCTCACTACTTCACTAAGGATTAATTAAAGCATTTAAACCGAATAATTTATTCAGTTAAAGCATTTAAGTTTTAGCTCTTAATGTTTTAAAATAAATTCGGTATTATTACGGCTGGGGGCTTAAGATAAGTGCGGCTTGGTTAAAAGTGTGTAAAAACATTACTAGACTTTCGAGACAGTCGGGTAAAAAGGCACTATCGTTAATTTGGCAACTCAAAGGGAAAGGCGATATGTTTTCGTATTCTTCATGGTGTCGACTAAACACTTATTTTTATTTTATTTTATTTTCCTTTATTGGCTAACCAACAATTGTTTATACTGTTAATATTTTAAGTAATTATCTATCATTATCTAAGGTTAGTGTAACAATTTCTTACAGGTTAGTGCCGCATGCCCCATAAACATATTAGATGTGCCACAAGCACTGTACTATATAATTGATGTCTAATTAACTAAAATTAACAAGTTTAAATTTACATTACGTGAGGGAATATAAAACTAACATAAACAGTAAAAGTAAAATCCAGTAGAACAAAACAAACAAAGACACAACAAAACAGAAAAATAATAAATTTACAATTAAAATCATAATCAATTTTAAAAATTAAAATTAAAATCAAAATTAAAATTACAATTAAAATCATATCAAAATAAACAATAATACAAAATAAATAATCAACAACATATCATCATTCTCTTGCCCTTATCCCAATTCATTTGGGGTCGGCGCAGCATGTCTTCTTCTTCCATACTTCTCTATTACTCGTCATCTCATCCAACACCTCCTTTCTTGCCATATCATTCTTTATACAGTCCATCCATCGTTTCTTTGGTCTTCCTCTACTCATATAAATAATCAACAACATAATCAACTCTTAACGTTCCGACTTCCTCAAAACTCCTTTTCTCAATGAGTAGTGGGCTATCATCCACCCCGCCGATACAGTATGACTTAGTATATGTCACAAGACTTCAAATTTTTAGTTCTAGGGCATGCCAGTTTTCTGGCGGTGTTTCCATTCACCGTTTTAAGTGCAGTGGTGAAGAAATAAATTACGCAAAGTGAAGTACCACGACCTACAACTAAACCGTGGCTGATACCACTGCAAGATACCGACTGTATGCTGTTTTAAAAATTATTTTATTAGCTTCACCTGTAACTATGTATAAAAATTCTAGAAGTTTTTGATCCACTTCCCGGTTTCCGATTGAGCTGAAATTTTGCGTACATGTGTAGTTTAGATGGCAAGGCATGATTAGCTAAGTGACGTCATTCTAAATCAAAAGATGGCGGTGTTGTCACTTTTTATGCATTCCCATGAAATGGATGTCAAATTAAAGGTTTTGCTGATAAGAATAAAGCGTGTATTTTACTTTTTTTTTATAAAAAAAGTCATAAACCTGATCAGACTCTGCACATCAATGCCATTTGTTTGCGACAGGATTTTATGTAATATGCCAACTTCAAGGCTGTTCAACCGACTATAAACTTTAAGATTGCATACACAAGAGGTCGTTAGGACGTGCACGGGGAGGCTGCCCACGTTTGCTACGCAGTTCACTTGTTTGCCAGCCACACATGTGTGGCCGTGGGTAGTAGTGAACGATTTCGCCCACATGTTTTGGCAAAGCGAAGCTAAGTTGGTACACGTGTGTTGGTAGCCTTGGGCTGCTGTGCTCCAATTCATTTATGAATAAAAACTTATAACACTTGCAATATACAAGGTGTAAACGGACTCTTGACGAAGCCACCAACCAAGCATTATGTACATCAAACTAAGTAACTCTACGCAAAAAAACATGAAGCCTCGAGTGCGTTTAAAACTTATGTCATTCGAAACGATACTTGCGTCAAATTCAAGTAAGACATCAAACTAAAGTTGTATTGTATTCTCCTACATTTGTACGAGGTCCATTCACGTCATACAAAAATGCCTACCATTCATTACACACCCGCTCATGCACGAATACACGTGAACAACAAACTATGCTACACTTCGCGAAGTTAGAAACAAGGCAGTAGAACACTAATTTATTCGTACACAAACCATGTGTTTGGCACTAAGCCGCTAGCTCATTGCGATGTGCCCGTTTGGGTGTGGGCTGTATTGGTAGCGAGTAGCGGTTAAATGGCGGAACTTTATATTATTGCTATATTAATAAGTAAAGAGCTACTGGTCCATGAAGTCGCTGATGAAGGGTGATCTACCTTTATCGCTGAAGCGCAAACTCATCGACATGTGCATTCTGCCCATTCTAACCTACGGTGCTTACATTTGGTCCCTGATCGAGTCGCAAATTCAAGGTTTGAAAAACGGCGATGGAGCGTAGTGTATTGGGCATTAAGCTCAGCGACATAATTCGTAAAAACACAATACGCACAAGTCGCTGATGTGGGCAATAAGACTGCTGGGTTGTAAGACTGCTGAGTTGGGCGGGCCATGTCTGTAGAATGCATCAGGACCGATGGGCCAGTCGTCACGCAGTGGGTGCCAGAAGACGGGCGTCGTCGCCGAAGGAGGCCTAGAAAGCGCTGTCGTGACGACTTAGAGGCGTTTGTGAGTGATTGGCTGGAAAAAACCGCACGTAGAGAAGAGTGGAAGGTTACGGGGAGGCCTTTGCCCAGTAGTGGGACAATATAAGCCGAAATTGTTAAAATTAAAAAAATAAGTGTAAATAAAGTTGGGCCTTTATGGTATGGGACTTAAACATAACTGGCGAAAGTGGGTGTACTATTAAGTAAAGATGTACCTAGCCCTTTTAGAACTACAGGCGTAATGTTATGTTATGTTTATGTGTAAAACGTACGTAATAAAACTTGAAAAGTAAATAAGTCCTACAAATAGGACATCGAAAGAAATTATTCAATCGTTAGTCAGTGTTGCATTTTATAATTCTGATGTGACCCTACTCACATTTAAGGAAAATTACGATGATAGTGGTCAAAAGATCTTTCAGTTTTCTGCATGGAATAAACTAAACCGGCGTAATTGTTTCAGACCCATCAATGTTACAGACTAGGAAGAAAAAATATTCAATAGAGATTTAGGGCCAACTAGTCTAGAAAATACGCGTTTAGACTGTTCAATTATATGATAGTTGTCATCTACGCATTATCATAACCGCTAATGATTAAACTTCATCCCATTTCGTATTCTAACCCCCAAACTGAAAGACGATTAGATTTATCTGTGACAAAGCCCTTCAACACCAAAAGGCCTAGTCCCTAATAAATCCCGCTATAACACCCGCTCTCCGCTCACACTATAACCTCGCCCCCCTGCCCTACTTCCAACCGCGCTATACCCACAGACACGACTATCGCTGTAAGAAGATACTTAATGGTCGCATTAATTGCACATGAAATCGCTACAGCTTACTTGTTTTAAATCTGACTTAAATCTGGGTAGAAGGATTTTTTTAAAGCTGTTTTCTGAGGGTAGTTTGAATAGTTTCTTTTTATATCTAATTGGAACGGTTTAAAAGATAACATAACACCACTCCCTAAGAGTTAGACAGAAGTGTACCTAATAGTACACTCACATTTCGCCAGTTATGTTTAAGTCCCATGTAACAGTGGGCGAGCCTATTGCCATCAACCGGCATTCAGACTCCATGGCCGCTACTGAGATAAACCTGAAAAAGAAACCCAATAACAATTTTCTCGACTCGGGAATCGAACCCAGGACATCATGCTCATCAGTCGAGGTTGCAATTACTAGACCAACGAGATAGAAAGATGCGTGTTATAAATCCGAAGCGTCAAATAGGTTTCGTTTTCAGTAACATTTAGTTACATAATGATCTGAAATCACGAAAACCTGATGACAAAGTGTTGTGGACAATGTTCGTTCGTCCCCCGTCAAGATAATACTGGTATCAACAGATCTCGATTTTACTCTGTTAAGACAAACTAAAAAGTTAATAATACTTTTTTTAGGGTTTTGAGGAGCTCGTGGCTAAATAATAATAGCCGCTGGGGTCGAAATTTGGGTTAAGCCGCACTTGCCTAGGTTGGTCCGTGGATGGGTGACCACCCTCCTCCAGTTTCCTCCGTGCCTCGAAAAGCACGTTAAGTCGTTGGTCCCGGCTGTCAATTGTAGATCTTTGACAGGCGTTACGGGTAGTCAGTGACCTGAAAGTCTGACAAACAGTCTTGCCAAGAGGCATCGTTTTATCCAGTCGGTACAGGTAGTCAGTGACCCGAAAGTCTGACAACCAGTCTTACCAAGAGGCGTCGTATTATCCAGTACTAAGTGGATTTTGGGAGTCAGATAGGCAGTAGCTCCATGTAAAATACTGGTATTCAGCTACATCAGGTGAAACTAGAAGTCAACCTAGGCTAGGCAAATGATGATGACTCTATTTTTGGGGTTCCCTACCTTAAATAAAAAACCGAACTGTTATAGTATCACTTCGTTATCCGTCTGTCCTTCCCTTTTTCTCAAGAACGCGAGTTAAATCGTTTTTCAACACCCCTTTACCAGCACACAAATTAAATCCAGCTCCAAAACTTAGCCAGGCAATACACGGGTGGTATCACAAAGCGTAACCCCGCAAACACGATCCCCCAATAATTTAGATAATAGTTTTCAGTTGCTAACTCACACACAATAATTCAAGAGACCGAAGTCCACTTAATGAAAACAGAAGTTGTTGTTGGGGCCAGAAAGTTGGAGGTAGCGGAACTACACGTTACAACACGCCTGTAAACAGTTAGGCAGATAATGTACCGATTTTGCTTCACTCATCATAAGTTCGCTTCACTAGTTATGTATAAGCCCATGTCCTTTTTTTTCTCTAAATAGTCTTGCGTTTGGTTGAACAGATCTAGATTATTATGATCGGGAAACAGAGAAGAGCATTCCACAGACTGGCGGTCCACTGTTGTCAACTGTAACTGTCTATGTTAAGCATGATTAGTTTTGCCAGCAGAAGTAGGCAGAGTGATATTTACTTCCCAGGTCAACTGACAACTGCTTATCTTGAATGGATGACAGTATTTCACCAGACCGCACAGCCGTTTTTCTAACATTTTACTTACTAAACTATAAAAACCTATGGAAAATCACTAACGTTAGATTCTTTGACAGATTGCTTATATTATTATACGAAATAACTCGTCCAGATATATTGTTGTTCCTTCACCAGGGTTAACTTCATTTCGTATTTATTATTTTTCTTGTATTTTTTTTTGCTAGCCTGCTCTGTCCCACTCCTGAGCGAAGACCCCCTCCACTCCTTCCACTTCTTCATGCCCTCCTTCTCTTTTTTCTTGTATACTGTATTAAAAATCGCTCCCCTCCTAGCCCCACCATAAGCCTCTCGTTTCTAAGACGCTGCTCGGTTCTCTGTTCGTTATTGCCCTAACTTGTGCAACCATGTTGCCCGGGTGCCCGGTTGCCCGGTTGCCTCGCCCAATATTGCTCGATTTAATTAAGTATCCTTCCTATCTGATATACAAATCTTGCTTCGTTATGATTTTGTTTGTTGAATCCGGATAAGGAAGATTTTGTGGAATTTTTTTACTTAGGTTTCTTTGTTGCTTTATTTCATAATTTTTGAGACAATGGTTTCATTCTTAACGTCAAATTTTGTTATTATTATTTTTGTTGTAATATTTTGTTGAATAGAAAAGGGTAATATTTTGTTGATTAGACTTGCCTCTTAATCGTGTTTATCATCAAAATTTATAAAACTGCTTCATTGCTCTCGTTGCCGTAAGTGCAACTGCAGAGGTGGGAATCCTGGGTTCGATTCTCAGGTCAGGCAAAGTATTTTTGGGTTTTCCATAAGGAATCTTTAGTACCTAACAGCGGCGGAGTCTGAATTCGTGTCCGGTTGATGACTATAGGCTCGCCCCCATTACATGGAACCTAACATAACTGGCGAAATGTGGTATGTACTATTAGATACATTTCTGCCTAACCCTTCAGAGATTACAGTGTAATGTTGTGGTTTATGGATTTACATTTTATTAATAAATACGAAATGAAACAAACTAATGAACATTATGAAACGTTCTAGTTTCAGATTAACAATCACGTATGTACATACTATAAATATCATAGCTCCATGAGATTTCCTGCAGCCCTGACAGGAGTTATCGCTGTATGACGACAATGCACATACAAATAAGCTTCAGAACTACCGCCCAGAGGCCACACAAATGTTTGTCCAGAGCTGAGAATCGAAGATTGTCTATAACTACAACAGATGTTTATTGGACTACTTTAAACAACTAGAGAAAATGGATCAATAAAAAATGACACGTACTTTTAGTGTATTTTATTATGACTTTATTTTCACACTCTTTAAGCTCTGGTTAAACTGACGCGAATACCGCCCGATTAGCGGGACGTTTGCTATATTTTATGGAAGTGTTCAAACTTGCGTGGATAATCGAATGACTATACAGGGTGTAAACAGACTCTTCACATAGCCGTCAACCTTCATTCTGTACATCAAACTAAGTACCTTTACGCAAAAATTATTGCTGGGAAACTACTTTTTTTTTGAGGTGAAAAATCACGTTTTACGGTAGGCCTCGATGGAAAGCACTCAGAACATTGTGCTGATGGATGGATTGAATAGTACGGGGGCCTTGGAGGTGTGTAAAGTAAAAATCTTACATTAAAACACGTAAAAAAAAACTTGTGAAAAAGTTAAAAAAACTTGTAAAAAAAAACTTGTGAAAAAGTTGGAACTTTGACCCCCAATATCTCCGTAACTAGAAGGTTCCCAGGTATGGTCTAGAACAAAAAAGTGATCGCAAAGATGGGGAGAACAAGTGCTTTTCGGTTATATTAGATATTATATTAGGGTCTATTTACACCCTTTATAACTACCTAATCATAAAACAAAAGACACGAACAGGGTGTTAAGTTCCTCACACTCCGCTGTAAAGGGAGGTCCCTCCGACCAAGGTTAGCACCACGTGCGAAAACAGTCTAAAAAAGTCTTTTACTTCTTAAAATAAACTTGCATTTTTAAACAGTTGCAGCTCTTGTAGATTCAAAAAAGAAAGGCAAAAGATATGCAAAACGAATGTTCTGAATGTAGTTTTTATTGAAGCCACTATTTTATTATGCAAGCAGTGCAGTAGCTAGTTACAAGCAATTTTGTGTAAAAAATACGTTAGAATTTTTTATTTACAAATTAACATCGAATAATTAGATTATTCGGTGTATTTTAGTAAGCAACTTGTAAAGATAAACAGAAAGAAATAGAATATCCATCTTCACTTGTTTCTATTTTGGCCAACCAAACGTCAGTAGTAGTGTAACTTCACTTTACTTGTCCTAACGGCTTGGCCACAACCTGCACGCTCAAGCGCCACGCGTATTGCCACATCGATTGCGGAGTAGGCAAACGACAGAAATTGCTTAAGCCATAGACGATAAGTTATGCATGTACAGTTTTGCGTGTACAGTCAAACAGTGCAGGCATACATAAACATGTATAGCACAAAACTGTACATGCAACCTAGAGAATCTTGAAATAGATATTTTTTCCGCTCGGTTATGTGCGCAGGCATAACTGAACGTGTGTGGTAGGTCGCATGCGCAGCTCTCAGTTCTTAGTCGTTTTCTATTTTTATAAAAAGTAATAATAAACTCACTAAAGGAACCATGTCGTCGTGTGACGCCGGTGGTGTCATGCTTGTAAATGAACCAACCGACAGGATTGCAGTTACGTATGTGTCCTTTACAGAACTCGGTGTTTCATGAAGGTTTTGCATGTACATTTAAAACTGTCATGCACCTATCGTCTATTGCCGGCTTTAGAGCGTGACATGAGTCACCACGATACGCCTTGCGACGCAACGGTTGTCACGAAAAACAAGTGACACACGCCTGTCCCTTGTCACAAGTCAGAGTCACATTGGCTGAGGTCCTGAACGATGCGTAAAACTCATAAAGTAAGTGTCTACATACAGCCCCAAAACTCGATTAAAAACACATATAAAAAATACCTTTATCACCGCTCACCAGTCGCGATGCCCCGACACCCATGTTTGTCTTCACAAAATTATACCATAAAGGCCTCCCATCCGAAGTTAATTAAAAACCTCTGAATATGACACGCGTTAATGAAAATCCAGCTTTAATTTCAAGTGAATAATGCTTAAAAAACTTAATTATCAGATTACCGAGACCCGTGTTAAGGGTATGACAAGTTAGCACCTTATTAAATGTTCGCATGATATGGGATAATCATGTTAGGGAGGATTTTTTATGATGTTGGTAGACTGTTTTTTTAATATGGCGTCTTTTTTTTTGATGTTGGTGTTTTTGCTTTTTTATCCTGGGCTGTGATTGGGTGTTTGTTTTGAGAATACATACTCTTTTTAAAGGAATTAATTTGGTAGTTTAAGACTTACAAATTCAGTTCGCCATAAAACATTTAAAACTGCGGTGTATGCAAAGTTTCAGAAAACCCAACAGCTGAGCAGGGTGCTAAGTTTGATTCCCGGCTGTGAAAATGTTATTGGTTGGAACATCTCCGCAGCTGCAGATTTGTCCCCGGTTGATGGCAATAGGCTCGCCTCCTATTACTCATCAATATAAATGGCGAAATACGGTATACTTTTTCGGAGATCTCAGTAGCAATTCAGTGTATTCAAAACAACTGGCAAAATACTAATAACTGGCACGATACACCTCTACCTACTCTTCCAAGGAATACTATCGTGCCGATATCAACAATACTGCTACCTACCTACCATCTTGTGTAGAGCCCTCCATACAATCCTGCGAACAGGCGCTAATTCCCACCGAAATGAGGATAATACCGGTCAAGTGGGAGTCTTGACTTAGAGGATTATACCAGGGAATTTACATGTTATAGTTAAGTTATAGACGTTATAGTAGGATAAACCATAGTTACGATAGATATTTAAGATGATTAGAGAGTTAAAGTATACAGGGTGTAAAAAGGACCGATCATAATGCCGTCAACCAAGCATTCTCGCCCTATAACACTTGTCCGACCTGGGAATGAAACCGGCTACTGCTGATGATTGCGCGTGTGTCGGATCATTTAGTTCCCTTCAAAATGGTTGAGTTGAATGGTGCCGATATATGCGTCATGTTCGTGAACGGGCGCTGTCAGTTGTGACTGGTCATCTCTTGGTTGCCACGGCTTATTTGAATTATTTATTTTAGTCTTGAATTATTTTTACTACGGACACTTTTAACGTACACATCTTGGTACATCGTTCTCACATAATGTACCATCTCAACATAAATGATGTAACCAAGTTATTGTAAAGTATTCTGATTTAAAAGAGTGTCCATGGAGTTTCTTGCCCGTTCTTCTCCATAGAGATCTACGTTAGGGAATGGGCAACTACAGTACTTTCACAGTTTTTATGCCTTGTGACTGGGACTGTAGCTACTTTTCATTGTTGTCTTTGTTTCGACAATTCAAAAGTGCCTGTAACTGGCCTATTTGAAATAAATGCTTTGATTTTGATTTTGAACCTGAGTCCCAGTAGCGCTTGCCAAAACTAAACCAATGAGGCAGTCAAAAAACAGATTAAACTTTACAGTAATAATCTGACTTCCCTTGACCCAACTTCGTAATCCTATTCAAAGTTATCCACCGATGGAAACAATAACTTAAGACTTACCCAACCAAGAGCCTATTTTTGTTGCAAAACTGTATTTACTACTAAAACCGTCGGCTTATGCTGCGTACCCTCACTAAACTCTATACGTGCATCGACTCGGAATATTGGCAAAGTTTCGTATTGTCAAAAGGTGGGAGGCAGAGGATTATCGAGGAACATTTTCCTCCTCCAAAAAAAGGATTGGTAGAACTAAAGCCTCTGTGTTCTTATTTATAGAGACTGCTTCGTTGGTCTAGTGGGCGAAAATGCGTTTACTGAGGTGCTAAATTTGATTCCCAGGACGCACGACGTGTTAATAGGTTTTTTCATTTGAAATTTCTCAGTATCACCCTGACTGGATTAGTGTCCTGTTGATGGCATAGGCTCGTCCCTTATTACATGGGACTTAAACATAAGTGGCGAAATGTGGGTACACAGTTATAGATATACCTCTGCAGCACCCAAAATACAGGCGTGATGTTATGTTTTTACTGGCGGAATGTGGGTGTATAGGTGTAACCTTTCAGGGCAAGATTCACAGAAGTAATTCTATTATTAATATGACATTTAAAGAATCCTTTCTGGAAAAATCCAGTTTTCTCGTATATCCATGTTGATTAACAAAAATATTTTTGTTAATCAACATGGATAAATGATTTTTGATTGAATTCGCCATGAATAAATGATACGCACTGTTTAGTTTCATGGAATCCAGTACACATCGTTGATGTTATACAGGCTATACTGTTACGGCACTCGTGTTACTAAATGTACATTAATGTGCTTAATTTAATTCTATATTATTTACACATCATACAACATTACCTTTATTTTGTGAAAAGAAAAGCTAAATTGTAGACTCGCTTATTAATTTCTATGTTAGTTGGATAGGCAGAGGTGCATCTATGTACAGTACTCCCACATTCCGCCAGTTAAGTCTCATGTAGCAGAGAGAGCGCCTATCGCCATCAACGGGGCAGATATACAAGCTCCGAGCAGCTATTAAAAGATTCCTGATAGAAAAAGCCAATAACACTGCCCGACTTGGGAATAAAACCCATGGCATGACCATGCACCACTCAATAGTACTGCTTGCAGATTAACGAGGTAGTTCCTTAATGTAATGTATCTGAATGTAAAATGACTTTTCGTTTGTCATACTTAGATATTTTTCATAACGTGATCTATTAAAAGTCACTATCAAACCACCAACATAAACACTTTAATAATAACCAAACAAATCATCATTCCGAACAGCAGCTGTATATTCTAACACTAAATTAATATTAGGAGCCAGACCCGCAATCAAAGTTAACCGAACTTCACATAACTTTCCAATATTAGTGTATGTAACGGTAAGGGTCCAAGTATATTACCTTGAGGAACGCTTTATGCTTGTTACAACATGTTACAAGTTTCTACGGCAATTTAATCAGTTCTTTACTGTTGTTTGGTACACATATTGGTTTGAAAGTTTTCTTAAATGCTATTTGAAGGGTTGGTAATGTTTTGTCTTTGGTTATATGAAAGATATTGTATTTCATGAAATGTATTGTATACAATACAATATCTTTCATATAACCAAAGACAAAACATTACCAACCCTTCAAATAGCATTTAAGAAAACTTTCAAACCAATATGTGTACCAAACAACAGTAAAGAACTGATTAAATTGGTACTAAATTGTGTCATTTGCTTGTTAAATTAATAACGTAGATCTGAATATTTGTGAATTTAATTCGTTCATGAAAATTTTGCCTGACTACAGGGCGGCAAAGGTAGGATTCCGCTTATTTGAAATTCAAATTCTTGTTTTATGCAGTCGTCTTGCTCTTGTAATCGGCACAATTAATTTAAAAATTATAATTAAACTGTCTAAACTAATATTATAAATTAGGCGAAAGTATCAGACAAAAACATACATATATCCCCGTCGGAAACGGTATAGATTTATGAATGTATGTACATAAATCTAAAAGTGGCTCTGTCTATCTGTAACACTTTCATGCCTATTGACATAGAATATTGTATGTTTCTGACCTATATACTTTAGAGATAGACATAGACAAATAATAAAAAAATAAATTGCAAAATCAGTTACCAATTTATTCACAGCATCTAACATAAACTTAAGTTACCAATTGGTGCAAAAGCAACGACACAGCCTTCATTGACTCCCAACTTCAACAAAAAATTCTTAGCGGCCTCATAAAAGCTTATCTCTTCCTCAATGACGCTTTTAAGGCCATCTGCTGCCAATAACCATTCGCTTTCCTAAAAAACAGAGGCATTACCATTAGGTTCTGTCATTAACCTTTATTGCCATGAAAAATCTATAGATTCTACATCATGATTGTTTAATCAGGATAGGGAAGTAAAGAATGTCATTATCGTTATTGTTCTGGTTAAATGGCACTTGATTGGCGTCGTTGGTCTAGTCGTGGAATGCGCGACTACTGAACTTAGGATTCCAGGTTTGATTCCCAAGTCTGGCGAGTGTTTTTGGTGGTTATTAGGGAATTCTCCGTAGCAAGCCGAAATCGGTGTCAGTGCCAGCGTGTAAGTATAATATCTATCTGATTTCAAGTATGCAATATGTATGTACGTAGTTCTTTGAAGTGTGCAGTCGTGATATTATGGCAACTGGTGAAGTTAAGCAATGTTAATAGTCAACTTTAACTAAAGTCTTATATATGACATTAACTAGGTGCCAAGCGCAAAGAAATTAATCATTCAAACATAGGCGGAAACTATCCAGCAATTTAATGTTTGGATCAGTAATTAACTATTAATTGTAATTTTCGGCTTCACAAATAATTCAAAAACGCGGTGGTTAAATAATTATGCATGATCAAAATAAAATACACTAGCACTGAGCTTCAGAATTATGGCCAATTAGAGCACAGCCCGTACCCATCACAACAGAATAAGCCCTGACTATAATAAAACATTTATTATGATATATTTCTATAGCATGGATAACAGAGGTTCGTATTTAAAAACGATTCCCGTATAAAAATCGTGTAAATTAAATCACAAATGCATCTCAGTAACAATGAATGTTAAAAATTTGTTAAAATCCAACAACAGAACGTGTGAATAATCTTTTCACAAGTGTGCTGGGTTCGCATTCCAGTCTGTTCGGATGCAGCTGAATACCAGTATTTTACATGGTGTGACTGCCTATCTGACCTCTACAACCCAGGTAGTACTGGGTAACACCCAGTACTACCTTCCAGACTTTAGGGCCCCTGACTTCCTGTAACGGCTGTTAAAGATATAAAAATGACAGCCGGGACCAACGGCTGAACGTGCTTTCCGAAGCACGGAGGAAACTCGGTATGTAATGGGTGGTCGCCCTTATTAACTTGATTGTCAGATATTATTGCTCAAGTGATAATACCGTCCTCTAACCCGAGAAGAAAAAGTATCTTATTGTATGCTTAAGGCAACACAATAAGTTACTCTGATTGTGCAAGCATAATCTATTAACCTTAATCAACCTAAAAAATGTTTTTCCTTTTCATTAAAGTCCTTTTCTTTACAACCTCCAAAATTTCCTACAACCTAATTAAAAATTTCAACGAAAAATTTCGCCTAAATCGTCTCCGGAATATCACCCGTCGGACATACAGTCAAGAGCAATAATACGTATACACCTAGTGAAATTCAAAAGTGATTTTCTTTTGGAAAATAGATATAGCAATTGCAACTTTGAGATAAGTCCTACTTAAAACAGCCATCATCTCATCTGCCTAGCATTTTCCCAACTATGTTGAGGTCGGTTTCCAGTATAGATGCCAATATTTCATCTGGAGCGCCATGGATAACCAAAAAATCGAAGACATGGGTCATCTACCAACCCGTACAAGGCCCTCTCATAGACTCCTCTAGGAATATAGTAGACTAGTAGTATGCTATACTAAAAGTAAGTAAAAGCTATGTGTATACATATTACTGCTCGCAACTGTACATTGTCTGAACAAAAGTTTGCAGCGTCGCGTTTATCCGTAATTAGGAACGACGTTACAGGCACATGGCGTGCCGGATTTATGACGACCCCTAAAGGAAGATGGTGGGCTTCCCTAATATATGGGCCGCGGGTCTCAACAAGTTGCGGCGGTTATGGGCTGTGTTGTGGTTGCTAGAAGGTTGAGTGAGTGTGAAATTAGCGATTATTCTTCAATTAGATCGTTTTACTTAGGAACATACACGGAGGAGGAGATCGTGGCTAAATAATAACAGTCGCTCGGGTCGATCTTCAGGTTAAGCCGCGCTTGCCTAAGTTAGTCCGTGGATGGGTGACCGACCATCACATACCGAGTTTCCTCCGCGCCTTGGAAAGCACATTAAGCCGTTAATCAAGACCAACGACTGTCATTTATAGATCTTTGACAGTAGTTAGTGGCCCAAAAGTCTGACAACCAGTCTTACCAAAGGGTATCGTATTATCCAGTACTAACTGAGCTGTGGAGGTCAGATAGGCAGTCGCTTCATGAACAATACTGGTATTCAGCTGCATCAGGTTAGACTGGAAGCCGATCCCAACATAGTAGGGAAAAGGCAGGTAGATGATGACTTAGGAACAAACATACATGAAATCGCGTCTTTTTCTCATGGGAGCAGGTGGAAGCTACAGAACACCTAATGCTGTGATCCTTAAATCCTCTTTTATCTTTTTGATCGTTTTATTGAATTAAAATTAGAAAAATAAAGAAGTTTTTGCTTGCTTCAGCGTTGATATAGAGTACCAGCATTTAAATATTGTTAAACTACCATTGCAGAAATCCTCACATTCATATTACGGCTGCAGCAAAATAACTTTTTGAGGGGGAATTATGTAGGAAATAAAAATAACCAGACCACAATTTTAAGAAGTATTCAGAGATTTTTTAAGCAAAAATCCTACTGGAATAGGTACACTAAACTCATATAATGATTCCCCACCAAGATAAGTGATTGTACATGAGGATCATCGTCACCCAACAAAAACTCAAGATGGTTCTACAGAAGTGCGCGTAAACTACTGTGAGTGTGTATATATACAACACTCACGTAATGTACTATCAATAAAATAAAAAAGTTAATAATAAAACCGAATCATGATATAGATGAAACCGAAACACAGAGAAGTAAAACCAATTATAATATTGCATCTCTTTAATCCTGAAAAGCGACCAAGTAATTCTATGTATCAGTATTTTCGATCACCAATTCTCTAGAATGAGCATTTTGAACAGTTATTCGTATTCAGTATTTTATCCTCAGCAAGAGAATTTCACGTCGAAACATATACGTAATCTAAAAAACTGTATCATGCATTTTCGAATCGATTTCACAAACATTTTATTTTACTTCGGGCAATACTGAAATGTCATTTACTTGCTAGACAAAAATAAACTCTATCTGCAATAAAATAAAACTGGAATTGAATTGTAACACATTGCTCCTGTTTTCGACGTGCATCCAACCACTATAACTCACTTCGGAACTTGACAAAAGTTGAAATTTTATCGTAAACTCGAAATATTTCCAAAACTTATACGAATATCGGAACTTGAGTGATTTACTGTACAACTTGAGAATATAAATGAGAGCTCCTGTGTACAGTCGGCAACGCAGTTTGCGAATTGCCAATTCCAATGAATATTACAGCAGTTTTTTGTGATAAATCGGTGAAAATAAATTTTCAACAACAATCTGCATTTTTTAATAAATTCTGTTCGGCTTACCTTTTTCTGATGAAATAAGTTAGGTATCCAATAGATACAACCTGTTACAAGCTAGGTTAAGTATTTTTACAAAAAATATATTATTAAGAAGGACATTCACTGACCATATTGATGATAATCCTCATAAAAGTTAGGTGCTACTCGCAACTGGCGTGTGTGTATGACTAGATGTATGAAAGTGGACAAAGCAAAAGGAGTGTGTTAGGATAGTAGCATATTTGGCATTCTTGAATTTTTTCCGACCTCAAGAGCGTATGTAGAAGTACGTCCTAAACATTTTACTATGACAACATTTCTGGATCGAACTGCTACCTACTTAAAAATGGCAAAACCTAAAATTATTCAAACACTCAAACAATTCAATTTGCACCACTCTAAATCACTCAAATCAAAACTAGCCTCGCAAACGCTAATGAAAAGCGTCACGAGCAATTGGACAAAATAATAATTAAACATACCGCCGAGTAATAGCTCCCCTCATAAACGCTCACTAACTGACAGATGTCAACGCTGTCAGTTTTCCCGCCAATTTCACTGTCATGGAGTCGAGGTGTTTTCATTGTGTGATGATTTATTCACGCGGGAATAGTTTATGTAGGTATTTTGCGATTGTGTTCTGGTTTGTTTATCATTGATGAATATTAAATCATTAATTTAAGTATTTTTTATTAAGACACACTACTCCATAGTTGTATAAATTGTAAACAACATGTAATGCGAATCACACTTCGGAGAGGTATTTTTTAACAGGAGGCTGAGATTAGAATGCAGAAGTTCTTGAAAATACAGGATATTCCCCACTGATTGAATTTTTTGGGTTAGAATGATTTCGTTTACACTGCTATTTTTCAAGCGATTAATTAAAGTTCATTGCAATATATACGTATTATTGCTTCAAATTTTTGAACAATATACCTATACAAGGACAAAGACATCCATCAAAGCCTTAACCAAAGTAATAATGTAGAACTAAGCACGCCATTATTGGATACTGTGCTAACAGCAATATTGTGGTTTATTTAGACAACTCGTGACGAAGGCCTGACGGATTTATCGCAATAGTGTTGTAGGAAATTAATGTTATTAATATCTGACTTAGTAGCGACGCCTACATTGATTGTTTACTTCCTTTTATAAGGTGAGAATAATTAGTTTCATCGGTGTTTTTGTGTGTCATGTTTCATCCTATAAGTGTTGCAAACTCAAAACATTTATTTCAAGAATTAGATGCACTCTTGATTAATCAAGAAGTTGGCCAGTCAATAACTAAAGGATAAATCTACATAACTCAAAATGAAGTCTTTCACAATATAAAAATATATAAAGGAACACAAAACAGTTACCACAGAGATAGTCTAAGAACTTCTTTAAGTTACCATTTAAATATTCATATCAAACAATCTCACCTGCAAAACAAAAGTAAAAAGATATTCACAAAAAAAAAATCCGTCTAATATTGCGTATCTGTCAAAATTCCCGCGCTAATTCCCAAACTGTCATGGCGACGCAATACCTGTCAAAAGTGACGTGTTTATTTTATTAACAAGGTGACAAGGGCAAGGCAAAGGTAACAAGATATTATTTTTAATGCTATTTTCTTCGTGGGTGCCGTTATTTTGATTTCGGGAAAATAATTTAAGGAGGTCCTTATGACTTTTTCATGGCTTATTAGAAAGAAATTGGTTTGGGATAAGGAAAATTTAAGGTTTTTTTAATAAGGTAAGATTTATGGTGGGAAAATTGGGTAATAAAATTTAGATTATGACGTTAATTCAGAAAAAAATATTTTATATTGTTTGGTGCCATAGGCTTATGGTTGAAAAAAATGTAAATTCCATTTGTTCAACGCATTTTATAAAATATCGTGAAGAAACCAGCCTGCCTGAGAAATATTTCTCGAGGGCATGTAAAGCCAAATCAGAGGCCTATGGGCGGCATAAAAACGCTGACACCAGGTTAGGCACTAACCACACGAGAAAGAAAAGTATGCATTTTAAAACTAGTCTGTTGGTATAACAATGTCTTTCCATTTTTCATGCAAAACACAATGTGAGAAAGTGAAATTCCTTGACTTTTCAGTAATATTAACTTTGTACAGACGCCAACACATCAAGCTACTACAATCTGTTAAATTTATTTTATAGATTTTCAACTTTATCGCAAAAGCATTAGGTTCAAGGTTGATTGGGAAAATTTAACAGTTTCAGGTAGCTGTCTGTGCTGGCATCTGTAGTATAACATTTTTTCAAACAATCAGTTTTCAAAACTCGACAACCAAACAAACAACTCAATCAAAATAAAATCCAAACACTTCGACAAACTATCTTTTAAAAAGATTAGAAAATAAGAGAAAGAGAAAAGTAGATGAAAGTGATAATAACTGAGAAAGCGTTTACCTCAGCAAATAAATAAAATAAGTTTGAAACGAACGCTTTTCAAACAGTTCCTCAATTTGCCCTGCAACTGTTTGAAGTCTGATAGTAATTAATAGTGTAGTATTGAGTGGGTTCAAAAGTTATCGATGAACAGCTTTATCTATCGTCAATAATGGTTAAAAAAAAACAGAAAAAACTAATATTGTAATATTTGACAACCAAATCAGTCTTTTTCTTTGAGAAAAAAAAGTAATAAAAACATTAAGAACCTACTCCTAATGATACCGCGTCAAAAGATATATCAAAAAATAGAACGGGTCAAAATGATGAAAAAAAGGACCATCCTTTTGGGCCCAACTAAAGCCACCAATGCTACACAATATATATAAAAAACTTTTCAAACTGGCAAGCACTAAAAACCTATCTCCAACGACCTGCCAAAACAAGGCATAACATCATTATCGACATTTCCGATTTCCAAACCACAAAACTGCTAACAACTTTATCATTTCCAACAGTTAATTTTAACTAACGAACTTCACGTGCCACCAAAAGATATAACGAGGTGCAACCAAATTATCGATAACTGCAACTTGGAGCGGACATTGCATACTTTATCGATAAGTATGTATCGACAGTTCCCACCACTAAGAGGCGACAGATAAGCATCAGTTGCAGAAAGTTAATTAAAGTCAGTCTGTTTTAAATTAATTAGAAATGATACAAGACTGGATACTTAGCTGTGTTCTAACAATTGTTAAAGTATTGTTGCAAAAGGTTTTAAAAGAAGATTTTCTTTCCATTTACGATTGAAAGCCATTGTGAGTGCATTTCAGAGTTTTATTTTAGTTTGTTGTGCAGTGTAATCAGATGTTTTGTTAGTTTAAAAGTGGTTTTTGAGATTTCATTAAGCGGAACCAGTGTTTTAGCAGTCATGGTTTTTATGTAAACTTTTTTTAATAGAGGAATGGCATTAACATCACGCTTGTAATCCCCGAAGAGTTAGACAGATGTGTACTTACCAATAGTACACCCTCATTTCGTTTGAGATATTTAATGCCCATGTAATAAGGGGCGCTTATTGCCATCCACCGTGCTTAGATCCGGACTCCAGGAAGGTTATAACCCTTTTGCCTGACCTTTCAACTGAACCCAGAACCTTATAGTAGCGCTGGCGACCATTGGACCAATGAGACAGTCTTCTCTGTAATTTTGTACTTCATAATAATTTGCATCCATTGGCGTCGTTTATTATATTTTTCGATAAAATGAATAAGCAATCAGAAATAAGCAGGACAGGCGGCACATGAGATTCAATAATCATTTATTAATTCCTTGCAATGAAAGACTATATTTTATTAAAACTAAAGCTGTGTATTCACAATGCGACAAAATGTTCAAAACATTATACACTTATACACATTTCTCGGCAATTTGTGAGGATGTATGTCGCAATTTCTTCGAAACAAGGTGGAGTAATATTTTATATGCACATTTAGCATATCTATTATTTATCACAAGGAAGTGAGAATGTGAATTCTTGAGCGTATGAAATGTTTGGAGTGATACACAGGACACATTTCTTTACGAAAGTTTAATCTTCTCGTTCTATTCTCGATTTTCTGGATGAAAATTAAATGCGAAACTTAAAATGTATAATTATCCTGATAATCCTTCAAGAGAGACTTTCGTAATTGGACACTTGACATTTCCGTTATAGTTAACGAAAATGTCAAGTGTCCAATTATAATTAATTAATTAATTATTATTTCGTTTATTCATTTTTCTTACTTACTAATTACATTTTTAAATATTTCTTAAAAATGAAACATATAAAAAACATTTAAAAATATAAAAAATAGTGGTCCGCCGGTATCAGGAGCAGGGTCCAAGCTACCGGTGGTTAGGGCTCCAGAGACAGGAATCTCCTCACAATGCGAGCCGTACCTTCAGCCGCATTGTGCCCACAAAGCCACGGCTCCCAATATCACTTAACCCGACCTGGGAATCGAACCCAGGACCTCATGCAGCAATGCTGTGGCAACAGGATTTTGCTAAGCGTAAACATATTTGCGCTCGTGGCTGTACTCCTGAATTGATGCGAGGTATAGGTATTTAGTAATAACTAGCTCTGTTTCGACGTCTCATTTAATTACTACTTCTAGCAAAGGACGAAAATTTCCAAACTGTTCATCATCATCATCATCATTTCAGCCGAAAGACGTCCACTGCTGGACATAGGCCTCCCCCAAGTGTCGCCACATTGACCGGTCCCGTGCGACTCGCATCCAACTGTTCAGTCACTATTAATTAATACTGTAGTATCCAATTAATTGAAAATTGTATCTCATCTAAAATATTGAAGATGTTTCTGGTTTGTGGTCAAATGGAAATGCAATAGTCACGATTGAATTTACGTTTGGGTATTTCATTTCGTCGTCAATATCGGTATTTGGTCGATTTACATAATTATTGGTACTGGTCACTAGCACATCAAGTTACCGCAACCTGTCAAATTTCTTAACCATAAAATGTTGAAGGTTAAGTTCAAAATCGAATGAGAAAATTCGACATTTTGTGGTAACTTGCTGCGCTGGCGACTGTACGTCTGTAAATTAAATCACCAAAATGTTTTTGAAGATGTCACACAAATATCGTCTTGTATACATTTTTTTCTGGAGATCCTTAATGAAGAAGCGACTTTTATAAATTTTCGTTTATGATATTCTATGGCAAAACAAAAGGCCTTATTTCCTCTTCCTTCTATATATTTTTCGATAAATAAAAATACAAATGTTTAAAAATATTGGTAATTAAACTTTTTACGTCCTACTTTATCCAAATTGGTTACTCTGTAAACCAACCCAGAAAAACCGAAAAAAAAACTATTATTACCCCGTCATTTTACTTCAAGTTTTAACCCGAAATGCATTGTCACGTGAAAAAGCAACATTTCAATAACCACGTTGACCTGTTTTCGAAACAAAAGTAGCTTAATGAACAGACGGCTTTACTGACTTACACAGGTACAGGCGAGTACAACGGTGAGAGACAATCAGCTAACGTTATTACGTTATGCGATTTCATTCGTGTGTTGTACAGGTGAATACACAAGTGTTTTGTTTTTTTTTTCTTGAAAAGAAATACTGTCATTTATGTCATTGATAGATAGATATCACGCCTCTAAGCCACGAAGGGTTAGGCATTAGTAACTCTATGGGTATAATTACGGTTCGCTCATAGCGATATTATACCTTCCAGACAATCTTTCGATAGACTGAACGAACTTAAAATTAAATCTATTCTAGTCAGTGATGTACTGCTTATTCAGCTGAGTTTAGTTGAGAGCTAACAGCAAAAAATCTAGATAGAGAAAATCTAAGTATGTAAAACTTATGCTATCACTTACGGGATATCTTCCGTGATTATTCATGGCGCTTGCAACAGCTTCGATATATCGGGAGCTCAAAATAATGAATAATCACGGAAGATATCCCGTAAGTGACAGTAAAAGTTTATTTTTAAACCGTGAAAGCTTAAAACAGTGTTTAAAATCTATGTTTTTTTAAAAAGTTGATCTCTTATAAATATTTTTGAGGTTAAAAATCAAACTAGATTTTCACCAGAAAAATCAAAAGTATCCAAAGGTTTGGCCATTTTTTCTCACAGAGGCTAGATTTTCGTTTAGGTGATATTGAAAAAATGTAGTTTTTCTATTTCGTGTAACTTGTTAAGTATGTGTTATAGGGATTTAACATTTTGGTATGTTTTTTGACTCTTTGAAGGAATACTTCTTCTTCTTTGTTCTGTATGGTGTCCGGACGTAAAGAATAGCACCATCCCATATCTTCCCGTGGGTGTCGTAAGGGACTTACCAGTGAATGGGCAGCAGCGTTCTCTGTGATTCTTTTTATAACAAACATACTGCGATCGCCAACCCGCCTGCCAAGCGTGGCGATTATGGCAAAACCCCCCCTTGGGGAGGCCTATGTCCAGCAGTGGACGTCTTTCGGCTGAAATGATGATGATGATGATGATGAAGGAATACACGATTCAATGAATTTTTCTCGATACAAAAAAATTGCAGTTATATCATTTTTTTTACTTTTTTCGACGTCACGGCGTAAAGCTTAAGAGTTTTTCAATGGAATTTACTTTAAGACATAGAGAATTATTAAATCAAAGTTTACTCAAAGTAGTTTTAAATTTAATTCATTTATTTTGTTATAAAAGGAGTAAATTCGTCGTTTTATTCCGAGCGCACGCACATTATAGCCATCTCTTCTTTTGCGTTTCAAAAATAATTGCATCACTTCCACTCGCTTAGTAGCTCAGTCGTGCTACGATTTATTTTGGAGGTAGCGCCTTAAGTTAAGTTGTCATTTTTTAAATTACTTTTTCTTAAAAAAAAACTAAAAAGTCTTACAATTTTACGTCCTTTCCGACAGTGTTGCACGGCTACTGATGAAAATAATATGAAGTCATATTTCAACTGTAAAACATTTCCACCTTGTTTGATGACATGCGCCGGAGTGTTAAATGGGTTAATGAGAAATGGGAATAATTCATTTTTTGTTAACGAGAAGTTCGTTTATTACACTTTTTACTTATTTGGGGCAGGGAGAGATATTCGACTATGTAAAGGTATATTTTTAAGAATTTGTAGGCGTGTCTGAGCGTTGATTTTAAAGTTGCTAGTAATTGTGTGCCGGATTCCTGCGGTCTTAGCTTCGAGCCTCGGCTTGGAAAAACTATGATCCGGTTTTCCACTTGAAAATTCTTTGTAGCTTGGTATTTGAGTTTTTGTTACTAAACGAGTCATGAAGTAACAAAAAAAATGAATTAATAGACGTACACTTCAACAGAACTGGAGAAATGGGAAGTTATCATACACCAGAATATAATTGAGTGAGACAAAATATCACCTATCACCTATAGCGGCTATCCTTGGAGGGTTAGGCAGAGGTGTACCTAATAGTACACCCACATTTCGGCAGTTATCTTTATGTGCCATGTAATAGGGGGCAAACCTATTGCCATCAACCGAGCACAAATCCAGTCTCCATGGCTGCTATTGAGATATTCCTGATGGAAAAACCCAATAACACTGCCCGATTCAGGAATTCAACCCAAAACCAAACAAGCAGTTTGAGTGAGACAAATATTCAAACAATATCATTGTAAACTAAACAGAAACGTGGCATGATCATCCTTAGACGAAGTAGATCTAACGTTTTACCTAAATCTTTACAGATTATTAAACAAAAAAAACTTGCCACACACGTAGAATCACGGGCACAGATGTTTTCACCAAATTAGTTCATCCCAAGCCAACTAGATGGCGCCACACATCTTACCCTCAATTTATTATTCAATGTAGCGGTTGCCCCGATTATTTTCCGTGGTAAGTGATGAATTGGGTACATATGTTTGAAAAGCCCATTAGTGTGGACCCTTGGGCTCAAATTAACAGCTTTCCTGTTTCTCTATAACATTCATATACCGTATATTTTTGTACGGAACTTGCGGAAAATAGGAGTCGAGATTGTGATTGTGTTTTGTTTCTTGTGGTTGCGTTAATAGCCAAGTATAGCCAAATTTTCTATCAGCGATAGCTCATTATCATCATCATTCTCCTGCCGTTATCCCAATATATTTGGGGTCGGCGCAGCATGTCTTTTTCTTCCATATTTCTTCTATTACTCGTCATCTCATCAGGCACCACCTATCAGCGACAACTATAATGCAAAAATCAAAAAATACTATTTAGAGTTCTAGCTGGAGAACGATAGGGTTTAAAAGCAAGTCAAAGCCTGCGTCTGGTCTGGGAAATTATCCAATTATCCAAAAAACGTGTTGTTTTTCATTGTAATTATGTTTATTATGATACAAGGAATACTGTATGACCACATGAACGTGAACGATGTAAAAGGCGTACAAAGCTTAAGATCTTAGCAGGCGTCGTGTAGTTTCTGCCTACCCCCATGAAAAAGGCGTGAGTTTCTGTATGTTATAAGTATTTAACAATACCGTGAGAAAAGTTATTTTTGAAATTAAGTGCGTAGTGTAAGAAGCTCGTCAAAATCTTTATTGTTAATTTTACGCCAATTTAAAGTTTTCAACAAGTATATTTATAGCAAGTTCTGTACAAAATTAAACTCACACAGGACCAAAAGTTCTCGAGATTCTGGGTACTCGTTATGATCATTTTTCGCTTCCACCTCGGCAGGGCTTTATGGAAACGCCGTTTCAAGGAGAACTGGTATTGTAAGTCCTTTCCTCGAAAAATCGTCGACGAGCATCGTCAAAGTCAAAGTTTTTTTTAAGTTTTCAGGTATCTCCTAGACTTCAACGCAAAGACTCATCATTCTCTTACCTTATAAATTTGTTTTACTTTAGAAAATGTCTAGTCTAGTTTTAAGGTATTATACTAAAGCTTTTGACTGACATTTAAAATCATCATAGACTTGGTTTAATTTTTTCAAATAAATTGGGATAAGAGCAAAAAGATGACGGCATTTCTTCAAGTTTCGGTTAAACCACACAACATACTACATTTCTCACAGAGCTTTTCCATTTTTTGATGAATTGTCTGCCTCGTTGGTCTAGTGCTCGTAAGAGAGAATGCTGAGAAAAAGGTCCTGGGTTCGATTGCCAGGTCGGGCTAAGTGATATTGGATTTTTCCAACAGGTATTTCTTAAAAGCAGCCACAGACTCTGGATTTATTGCAATAGACTCGCCACCTTTTACATGGGATTTAAACATAACTGGTAAAATGTGGGTGTACTATGAAATACACCTCTGTCTAAAAATTTGGGGAATTTCCGGCGTGGCGTTATGTTATTTGATGAATACTCGTAAATAAGTCTTCAACTTTAAAATCACTTCACAAATTTGAACCTGTCATTCATAGATAGATGAGTCTACTTTATTGTACCTCAATTAAAAAAGTTAACCATGGAACCCATCGTATTGAGATCTTTGGCCAGCAGTCGTTATGCATGCGGCTTCGTGACCTGCTCAAATCTATTTGAGCCTGGCAGCCTTGTTTGGTCTCAACACGATGGGTGCCTGACAGCGCCGCCGAGGTCGGCAGAAAGAGGTGGCGAGATGATCTAGACGCGCATCATGAAGGCTGGTTCGAAGTGGCGCAGGAGTTGAGTACCTGGAAGGATATGAGGAAGGCCTTTGCCCAGCAGTGGGACATACAATGCTAAATGCTAATGTGAAACATTACATTTTTATATTTGTTTATTCGTTGTACACTTTATTTTGTATTATTTTATATTCGTGTCTGACCGGGGCATCACTTTATCAGAATACCAGCGCTGTGACTTTTTTAAAAATGTTGCAGCGCCATGCTGAGATCCCTTCTGGCCTTGTACAGGACCAATTTCATTTGTTATATTATTTTCTGATGATTACTTTTATATAATTTTTGTTTTATTGTGATTTTTTTTTTTTTTTGTTTATCCTGTGTGAGTCTAAATACTTTTTGTTTGTTTCTTTCTTTCTATTAAAAAAAACCATGATATTATTTACTTTAAAACTTCAATTAACCTTTACCATTTCTTTGTCTACAGTAAAACCTAAATCAGTGGAAGTAGTAACAGGAGACGGGAAGACCTTAGCTGATGGGGCAGTCTTCGGTCCCTTGCTCGAGAGGGCGAAGGTCAACATCAGCTGCACTGTAAAAGAGGGGAAACCTCAGCCGAAGGTCGTTTGGTACTTCAGGAAGAACAGGGTGGATGATATGAAGGAGTTGGATGGTAAGTGGCTTATAAGATTTATTATAATTTCTGGAAAGCAGTTTGTGTTACTCAAAAGATTTTTCGACGGGAGTCTCCGAGTGAGTGTGTTGGTTACTTCTAGATAAGCTTGCCAAATTTTCAGTAATATTGCTCATTGTCAGGGATGATGGTGACCAAGCGTTTCATCAGTAGTACAGCCTAACAGCTGTGTAGCGGACTGTACAAAAAGTACTACAGCGCCATCTATGACACAAATGGAGAACTAACATAAAAATTCTGAATTGCGATATAAAGTTTTCAGCGACTGTATAGAAAAACTCGACTACAACTGTCGGGCAGTAGTCCACCAGACATAAAACCCGTCTGGTCGGAAAATCCCCCCTTTTCTATGGGGATAGAGACTTTTAACGTTCTTCATACATGACAAGACATGACGCATTCATCTCTGGTAACTTTAGGTCACTTTACTTAATCTCTTAGTTTACTAACGAAACTAATGATATTAAATTAATGGTCGAGTGCATAATATATATTCCGTTGACTGCTTTTATGTACCGATGTAACGTAGTATGATTTTAACTCGTCTTCTTCTTAGCGTGATCATCTGCCTAGCATTTTCCCAACTATGTTGGGGTCGGCTTCCAGTCTAGCCGGATGCAACTGAATACCAGTATTTTACATGGAGCGACTGCCTATCTGTCCTCTTCAACCCAGTTAGTACTGGGATATAAGACACCCCTTGGTAAGACTGGTTGTCAGACTTTCGGGCCCCTGACTATCTGTAACGACTGTCAAAAATCTACAATTGACCGCCGCGACCAATGGCTTAACGTGCTTTCCGAGGCACGGAGGACACTCGGAATGTAATTGGTGGTCACCCACCCATCCACGGATCAACCTAGGCTAGCAAGGCTTAACCTTAAGATCGACCCGAGCGGCTGTTATTATTTAGCCACGAGTTCCTCTCCATCTTCCTTCGCCTTCTTCTCAGCGTGTCGATGGCAAAAAAAAACACAATTTTTTAATTATTTTAATAGTAACTTTATGCTTTAGCTGCTTCCTATTTAAACCTACAACACCATCAGTAACCACTTAATCGAATTCAACCAAAACTCGGTTATCAAAACCGCACTTTAAATAGAAAATCGTGCTCCAAAATCTATAAATTCGTTCGTACCTACTCATAAATTAATGGGCCTCAGTTATCGGCTAAATTAGGTCAAAATTGAAGCCTTTGCCGAGATTTGTGGTCAATCGTAGGCATTAAATCAAAACGTATCCGGCCCGGTCCGATTCAGGTGGTTTTACCCGGTCCTGTTCGCGTAGATTTGTTGCGGTTTCAAATATGGGAAGTAAATAGAATAGACGACTATTTTTTAATTAGTACAAATACTTAAAGGGCTTATTAGATAAGGTCTTGTTATTATATATGTAAAGTCTCAATAAATAATATTCATACACAGCAAAGTTATAAGCGTTTGTTTATATCCCAAAATGTCACTCAATTTATGGAAATATAGTTTGCCGGGACCTATGAATGGCGACAGGAATGGAAATGCACAGCGCGTAGTATTTTCTAGTGGTAATTGTTATGAATGATTGATTCAATTATGAATTTACCAGTTACGACAAATTTTCGTGGACAATTTTGGGATTTCGTTTTTTTGACTTTTGATTACACAAATATGATCAGTAACGAGTACGGATAGAGCTCCTTTTTTTGCACTAATTAAAAATAGTGGTGTATAGGTATTTCTTGTTTGTAGTGCTTGTTTAGGTATTTTGAGGACAATTTTTGAGTGACTTGGGAAAGGAAAGTTTGAATTATGTGTCCATGGAGTTCCTTGCCCGATCTTATCCATAGGTGTATGAGTTTTGGAACGAGTAACTGGTATCAATATGACGGACACCTTGACAATTCTGAGTAGTTAATTGAAATAAATGCCTACTCTTGAGTTTTGTTTACGGTAGATATCTTGGTTATGTTTGAATTCACGGCTTAAATAGCTTAGCTGAAGTACCTAATACAACATTTTTGAAAAAAAGTTCTTCTTGGGAATTTTAATAAAAACCAAGTTCAGTAGATGAACTAAAAAAAAAATGTTTGATGAATTTAGAGATTAATTTTGTCTAGAAACTTTAATATATTTACCAAGCCATCCTTCAGTAAACAAATTGATCGTAATTATTTACTAAGTGGGTATGAAATATGTAAGTAAATTTAAAACTTTTCTTCAGATCAGAAGCCACGTGCGCCCGGTGTAAAGACGTCTGTTTTTTTTATCGAAAATACAATTATTCTATAGCATTTCAGTTAAATTGTTTGATTATTTTATTGTAAAACATGAGTATACATCAAATAATATGTGCAAGGTCTTAAAAATAACAGGTAGATCTACATGTTTTGCCATTTAAGGCGTACAAAACAACATATTTTTGACTTAGAATAAACTAAAAAAATTAAAAATTCGAGTCTACACAGCAAACTATGATAATTTAAAAATAGAAAGTGTTGATTTACAGATTTGGGCGTCAAATTGTGAAAGTATCGTAATTACAGGAATCTATTTAATTAATTGCGGTCATTTAAAAATTCCGATATGGAATAATAGCAATGATCTGAATAAAAAAAAAATATGAAAAAAAAATTGAATTGTAAAAATTATGAAAATATTATATGTGAAACGAGTATTTTTAATTTTTATATCGACGTATTTACGTTACGGTTACATAGCGCGGTTGCTAGAGCCTCAGTTTCAGAATTAGACTTAAAACTTTACTAGGTATACGAATCGCAAATGCTCTGATATAACGCATTTATGTATTGTGTGTCGTTTGACTATCTCGTGAGTCGAATAGTCACAAGCGCTACCTACTGCTGCATAATTAAATAAGAGGTCCTAAGTTCGATTCACGGTCGGGCAAATTGTTATTTGGTTTTTCCATTAAGGAGTCTGGATTTGATCCTAGTTTTTTTCAAAATCATCAAAATCAATATATTTTATTAGGCCTAGATGGGCACTTATAAAACGTCGACAAAAAGGTGCACGGTTCGGGTTGGTCGTTTCCTATGGAGAAGAACCGGCAAGAAACTCCATGGTTACTGTTTTCAATTCATTTGGTATTACAATATTATCATGGATACAGCATTTGTACTTAAGTAGGCCCGACAATAAGTCGTTGCTTACTACACAAAAAATGTAGAACAAAATAAAAAGTTAACAAGCAGCTGGGAATCTACAAAGCCTACAATGTTCACACATTCACAATGATGATAATAGGCTTGTTCCTTATTACATGAAACTTAAACATATCTGGCGAAGTATGTTGTACTTAACACTCCCAACAAGCGATATGTCGCATTATGCTGTTTTTGAAAACATTGAAAAATCAAGCCAGTCCAGAAGAGTTTGATTCAGAACCTGAATTGAACAGATCTCTAAGAATCCCAGTTTGTATTCAAACCTTGTCCAAGTATAACCACAAAGGAAAACGGTTTAAGCGCTCACCGGTAGCGGATTCGATTCCCGAGGCGTTTATATTTATTGTTTGGTTGGCTACACTGAATGTAAAGCAGTACCTATTGACTTTTTGTCTAGGTCAGGTTAGAGACTGTTTCGGTCTGTACTAGGACATAATGAAATACTTTGGTCTGAATTCAGATCATTCTTAGGGGCTCGTGAGCTATGCAGCAACAGTCGTACGGATCGATCTGTACGTTAAGCAATGCTGGCCGAGGTTAGTCCGTGGATGGGTTACCATTTACCAACGTATCTGCGTACTGACTATCATTTTTACACTCTTGAATAGTTGCAGAAGCCTGAAAATCTGATAACAAGCCTTTCCATTGAGTATCGTATTGTTGAGTTGGAGACCCGACAGGCAGTCGCTTCATGTATAATACTGGTATTCATCTGCATCCGGTAAGACTGAAAGCCGACCCCAACATAGTTGGGAACACCTCCCCCGTTTCTTTCCAAGCAATAACTATTCCTTGGCTGTTATAACATAACATAACAGCACGCCTGTAATCCCAGAAGGGTTAGGCAGAGGTGTACCTAATAGTACACCCATATTTTGCCAGTTATATTTAAGTCTCATGTAACTTGAGACTCTGTGGGTGCTTAGAAGCTAGTTATTTTTTTTAAGTCCCATGTAATGCCCGATGGATGGCAATGGGCTCGCCCCCTAGGCGAGCCAAATCAGAGCACAAATCCAGTCTCCGTGGCTGCTACTGAGAAATGCCTGATGGAAAAACCCAATAACACTTTGCCTGATCTGGGAATCGAACCCAGGACCTCATACTCAGCAGTCGCGCTTGCGTCCACTAGACCGATGAGGCAGTCCTGTTCTAACATAAAAAAATATGTTTATTTATTTAATTAAAATACTATCTTGATAAACAAATACTGCACTACTTTTTACCACTTTAATATTCCACCGTTCCACCCCTCAGCCCCACCACCCCACTTTTATCTTCTTCACTCAAAACCGTGAACCCGAAGTGACAATCCAATTGATTCTATAGACATTTGAAATGAAATCAATTTATTCCCGGCACCCTGTAGATTGGAATGAAATACTTGGACTGAAAATATATCTAGGATTAAATATTTCCGCCTAGAATCACGGAGTGGAACCGACGCGATTGACAGATGGGGCTAACAGAAGGGTGAGGAATCAAAGTACTGAAATAGGAATTGATTTTTATGACCTAGTTTTCGATGGCTCTAAGTAAGAGGTTAAGCTACGTTTATTGCAGTTAATACTTGGATGGGTGACTTTTTTTAAGTAAACAAGACAAGTTTAACAGGGGTATAGAACATTTAATAATCTGGATTAGCTGCCTCGTCGGTCTAGTGGTCGCAATCGCGACTACTGAGCATGAGGTCCTGGGTTCGATTCCCGGTCGAGCAAATTATTACTGGGTTTTTCCATCAGGAATTCAGTTTCAGTCTGGATTTGTGCCCGGTTCGGCGCGCGCGCTTGTATCGTTCGCACGTCTTACCTTTAATCCCCACCCACTTATTTTGCATCGCCACTAGTGATGGGAATACGCTCGATAAAGTGTTGTCGAAATGGATCGCTTCCTGATACGCTCCAACTCTGTTGGCAAACGCCCCCTCGAAGGCCCCATTAAAACCAGTGAATGGAAAATTCCCAAAAGAACTGTGCGTCAAGCCGAACAAAGCCTACCGGAGCCAATCAAGACTAGCAACAGCTTTAGCAATCTGCCTGGCAACCAATCATCGGCTGCTGACTCTAGCGCAAGACTTCGAGATGCTTTGACAAAAAAGGCCACTCGCATTCCTCCTATCGTCTTAGACATAGAACCCACTTGGACGCACGAGTTCATCAGAACCACAATCTCGTCTTACTCGAAAAATTTTCACCTGCAGTACAGACGTAATAATCGAGTAGCTGTCAACTGCCACACACCTGAAAGTCATCAAGCCGTCAAAGACGGTCTGCGTACTCAGGATATAGCCTTTCACACTTACTCGCGAAAGGATGAGAAACAGTACAAAGCAGTTATCTTCGGTCTCCCTAACTACGTCGAGGAAGGACTATCAGCCGAAATTGCCTCACTTGGATTCGAGCACGTAATTGTTCGTAAAATGAAAGTACCTGCAGAAAAATCTTCTTACTGCCCTCCTTTTCTGGTTCAATTGCCACCTGGTGCTGATTTCGTCAAATTTCGACAGATCAAGCTTCTTTGTAATACAGTAGTCCAAATACGAAAATACCGAAGCAACAATCGCTATGGAACTCAGTGTTACAGGTGCCAAAGATTCGGCCACTCTTCCACCAACTGCAACTTAGCGCCTCGCTGCGTAAAATGTACCGACCCCCACCAGACTGAGGAATGCCCCAAAAAGACCCGGGATCAACCAGCTAAGTGCTGTAACTGTGGTGGAAATCATCCTGCCAACTTCCGTCAATGCAAAGAGAGAGAAAATTATTTAAAAATCCTGCGAGAACGTCAAGATCAACTCAAATCCGCTAGGACTATTAAGCCTCCACTGAAAACAAACATTGTCGACGGGCGACCCTGGAACTTAGTTGCTGCTCACAATACACAAAAGGTCACCGTTTCAGATAGCGCTCAAGACCCGGCCACAGCTGATATGCTAGCCATATTGATGACTATAAAATCCATCAAAAGCGAATTTCTTGAATGTACTAATATGATGGATAAAGTCATTCTAATTTTAACTCATCTTGGTCAATATGTGTAGAACACAATATGTGCGAATCCTATATTGGAATGCTGATGGCATTCGTTCTAAACTTGCAGAATTGTTGGATCTGGTAAGCGAGCTTTCTATTGATATCATAGCTTTGTCAGAGACTAGAATATCCCCCAGTACCAAGTTACACACTCCGGGCTTCACCTGTTATCGGTGCGATAAGAAACCTGATGGACTCGGTCAGGGAGTTGCCATCTTAGTTAAGTCTGATATTGAACATGCCCCACTAAATTTACCTATTACTAAAAACCTCGAATGTGTTGGAATACAGGTTGCTGTATCGAATCAGACAATTGCTTTTATCTCAGCTTATCAATCGCCTAACCTTGCCCTACTACCTACAGACTTAGACAAAATGATACATGTTCATTCAAAAACCCTAATAATGGGTGATTTAAACACCAAACACCCTTACTGGCATTGCTCTCGCTCAAACATCCATGGCGAGGTACTTTTCGATCACATGATAAGAAACGAATATGTTATCCTAGCCCCTTCTTGTCCTACTCTGGTCCACTACCATAGTACGCACACACCATCTACACCCGACATTATCCTAGCTAACTCTGTCTATCACCTTTCAGAGCCTCAGGTAATCACCCGCCTTTCGTCAAACCACCTACCTGTTTGCTTCACTGCAACTGGTAAAGTCAACAGACAAAGGCACATCATATTTAATTATACAAAAGCGGACTGGAGAGGTTATAGATCTCACTTGAATGAGTCTATAACTTTGAACCAAACTACTTTTAACACACCTTCGGAAATTGACCTTGCTATTGAACACTTAACCACCTCTGTCATAAACGCAAGAGAGAAAGCTGTTCCTAAATTACCCAGTGATGGTGGTTATAAACTCCCACGTCGGATCAAGTCACAAATCAAAACTAAAAATCGTCTCCGAAAACTGGCCTTAGACGAGTACAATCCATATAAACGACGTCAGCTATTCTCCCAAGTGAACATCATGCAGAAATGTATTAAGTCTAAGATCCAAACCCTAAATGACCATGCCTGGAATATCAAATTAGCAAAAGTTACCAATCCCACTACGGATTTATGGAGAGTTGTCAAGTCATTGAACTATCAACCTATCTCAATTCCCCCTCTAAAATTGTCAAATAACACCACCACCTCCTCTGTACTTGAACAATGTGAGACACTAGCTAATACCTTCCTTGAGAACATGAACTTAACCAAACATTGGGTCAGTGATCCTAGTATTGAAGAGGCAGTCAAAGAATCGATCAGGCTGCTCGACTGTTACCAGACGAGTGACTACCCATCACTTGTCTGGCCGAAAGAAATCCGTAAACTACTAGGTAAACTGAAATCAAACAAAGCGCCTGGTTTTGATGGCCTAGGAAATGGCTTGTTGAAGAACCTCCCTCAAAAAGCTATTGTCTATTTGACCAAAGTGTTTAATGGTTGTTTGCGCATTGCACACTTTCCAAGTACATTAAAACACGCTAAAATCATAGCTATTAAAAAACCCGGGAAAGATCAGTTGATCCCATCTAGTTATCGACCAATTAGTTTATTGCCAAGTATTGGGAAACTCCTAGAAGCTATTATTCTATCCCGCCTCACTAAAATAACTGCACATAATTTGATCCCCGAACAGTTTGGATTTCGTAGCTCACACTCAACCACACAACAGCTAGCCAGAGTAGCTGAGCACATAGCTCACGGGTTAAACAGCGGCCTCTCCACAGGCATGATTTTATTGGACATAGAAAAAGCTTTTGATTCTGCTTGGCACGATGGCCTGTTACACAAATTAATTAAACTTGAAGTTCCTCTCTGTCTAGTAAAACTCATCCAGAACTACTTACGGGATCGATCTTTCTCTGTATATATAGGCAAAGACCATTCTGATCCTAAGACCATCCCAGCCGGTGTGCCTCAAGGCTCGCTCGTAGGCCCTTACGTCTTCATACTGTACCTGAATGACATTCCCAAACAGGCTCACACACAACTCGCCATCTACGCTGACGATACGGCAACATTCGCGACACACAAAGACGTTGATGTAGTAACTGGACGACTACAATACTCACTTGAACTACTCAGTAAATATTTTAAAACCTGGAAACTTAAAGTAAACTCAAATAAAACTGAAGGCATTCTGTTTACCAGGAAACGTGCACTTCCCACCAGGCTGGTAAAAATTGATGACTTCCAGATTACATGGCGTGCTTCGGTTAAATATTTAGGTATTATATTAGACAGGACACTCAATTGGAATAAGAACACTGAACTAATCATAACCAAAGGTGCAAAAGCCCTAAATTCATTAAAACCAATTTTGAATCGCAAATCTGTTCTTAGTTCCTCAACCAAATTGCTTATTTACTCTACACTTGTTAGACCATGCCTGACTTACGCTGCACCTGTGTGGTCTAGTCTAACGGAAACTAAATATAGCAAACTTCAAATTATACAAAATAAAGCCCTAAAACTATCGTATAACACACCATTTCGCACAAACCTTAGAACATTACACAACCGCTTAAACTATCCATTTATAAAAGATTTCATTTTAAAAACTTCACGTAAATTTTATTTGTATAAAAACCCAGCACACCGTAACTGCCTAATATCGTCAATTGGTAAAAGTAGACTCAGTACGTTACCGTATGCCCGTACGTACAATCGATACCGACTGCCCCATCACTATTTCCTCCGTGACGTATCATGACGACAGCTCGCTTACTAGCCGACGCCGCTCGTACGGCCGGAGAATGCGTGATCTTTTTGCGAACTACCCGCTACTTATATTATATTAGTATTATAACATAATTATTGTAACAAAAGAGTACTTTTTGTATAGTGTAACATTTTAAACTTATGTGGGTCCATACTAAGACTTGCACATACCCCGTTGTTGAAAATTTAGTAAGAAGTAAGTTAAATCATTGTATATATAATATTAAGTAACAAGATGTTTTAATGTTTGTAAAGGCGTAGGGTGCCTGTGTAACCACATAAATTGTGATTTGTATACAAATAGAATGAGATCGTTTGTAAACTGTATTGTGAACCATATGTACGAATAAAGACCTTGAAAATTGAATTGATTGTGCCCGGTTGATGGCAACAGGCTCGCACCCTATTTCATGGGACTTTAACAAAACTTGCGAAATGTGGGTGAACTATTACATACACCTCTGCCTAACCCTTCGGGGATTACAAGCGTAATGTTATGTAAAGCCTTCTTATTATGAAAATAAAAAACACAGTCACTTCTTTTCCCATAAACTCCAGTTGCATTACAAAGTTTTCCCTCACCGCATTTGCCAGCTCACATTCGGATTCTCCACCTAAAAAAATCCCCAAAACGAACCTAGCTAGAACTATCCTCATATTACCACTGCTCCCTCTTTTCTCTAAACCCTGATGATACTATCAAGCATCAGAACCGAGCACAATATGCCCCACTTCAGAATTCCGTAGCTATCTCTAAAACCATTTGTATGCGGAACCCGGCACAGAGTGATAAATTACACAGCTTGGCACGTGAGCTCTATGATGCATTCATATCGAGTTTTTAGGGGTCCTTGGTTATTTGGTTAACGGTTTTTTAAGTGTTATAAGGGTTTAATAGGGGGTGGGACCAAAAATATTGTCATACAGTTTGTCTCGGGGTCCGGTGTGGTTTCTCGAAAAGTTATGTCATTTTTTTATTACATTAGTAAGTGTACCAATGCAATAGAATTAGGATAAGCTGAAGTATCAATTGCAAGAAATTGTTGTGGACAATCTTTGGCAGCGCATGGTGATTGTATCCAATGCTTATAATAGTGGTCCGTTAAAAGGAGTGGTCTGATTATTTTGATTCGTTCAGCTCGTATGACGATGAAATTCGCTTCAGAAAGATTTTTTAGTCAGTATTGAAGCTAACAACATCAGAATGCTTGACGTACTTAAGTATACAGGGTGACTATACGACAATAACTAAAACTACTGATAATACTAGTTCAGAGGAATATTTTAAACTATCAAATAAATCTTAACATCGAATTAAAAAAAAAAAAACAAGCAAACTAAATTCAGCACAATATTGTTTAATTAACCTTAAGTACAATTTGTACTAATTCGCTTCTGGACATGATATTTAAGTAACGAATTTGGCAAAGGTTTTTAAAGTAGCGAGTTGGCAACATGTGTTTAGTGTGTATACTGATGCGGGGGTCGTTAGCCTGTCGGTGCTAGCCTTTTAATCTACATTATGTAGAAAATGCTGAAAATTTAAAATAATGTCCTGTGACTAAATTACTGGATATATTCGAATGAATTTTGTATGCAGACTAGGAACGTCATGAGGTATACGCAGTTTGATTTATTGTTGTATTGTCAGCGCCACCCTGTATAAACATCACCATCATCATTTTCATCACCATTTCACTCAAACGATGTCCACTATTCCCAATCTTCATCACATCGATTGGTCCAATACACACGTAATATTCTTTATGTACGGAACCAATGAATAAGGTTCGCGCTTGACTGCTCAATGGCTACGTGTCTTATCCAACTCGTTTACGTTATTAGCAGAGAATTTGATACTTTCATGTAAATGATTGCAGACGGGGATTGCATTTACATATTGGTTTACAGCAGTTTTTATGATGTCTGAAAAAACATACTGAAGACTATGACCTGTAAGGACTTCCGGCTCTGTCCAAATTTCTTCACTGTCTTTCTAATCAATTTTTTTTTTCCACACTCAGTATAAAAGGGCCCAGAATTTATATAAATTACCAATGAGTTAGGCGCTATCACTAGCGTCTATCACTAGCGGCTATCACTAGCGTCTATCACTAGCATCTATCACTAGCGGCTATCACTAGCAGCTATCATTACCGTCTATCACTAGCGCCTATCACTAGCGGCTATCACTAGCGTCTATCACTAGCATCTATCACTAGCGGCTATCACTAGCAGCTATCATTACCGTCTATCACTAGCGCCTATCACTAGCGGCTATCACTAGCAGCTATCATTACCGTCTATCACTAGCGCCTATCACTAGCGCCTATCACTAGCGCCTGTCACTAGCGTCTATCACTAGCGTATATCACTAGAGTCTATCAGGATACACGAGACATGACATCACGTGCCCCATTGTTTGTGGAATCAGATTAGCACACCAGCCTAGAATAGACCATAAATCTCCATTGGAACATGTTTTCCTTGCCCATGTTTACTGTTTCTTATAAGTTCCCGATAATTCGGCGCTGTTGCAAGCACCATGATCACGGATAAACTGAAGTTATTGCGGGTGGGTGTTTATGAGCAGACAAATCGGTCTACCCTCTTCCTTGTAAAACACATGGTAACACATGATACATACAACATGGTAAATATCCCGTTTTCAGTGTTAATGATAATGTTAGTGACCAAGTCAGTTTGAAAAATTATTTCGACAAACCTATTTTCATCTGTTTTAAAGAACTTTCGCATTTAAGGTTTATGCACGGGTAAGGTACATTTAAATGATAGACTGATAGAATGATTGAATATGTGTATTGAAAGTGTTCTTTCAATACACATATTCAATCATTCTTTCTTTCAGTTTTGGTTGTTCCCAAAACTGACAACTGATCACTCGCGGCGAATGAGTCTTTGTTGTTAGCCTAAACGGTGCTATGCGACTACTGATCGTTGACTTAAAATTGTATATTTTATTCATTCACTGCGCGTCGATGTCAGCATATAAGTGATACATTTGATATTGTACGGGTATGCTCGCACAGTTTAGAATCTTCAAAGTCAGTGTACACTATCAAAATTATGCGTAGTACTCGCAACCGTAAGGAACGTAGCGGGTTGTGTTCTGTAGTATCTGTCTACTCCTATAGAAAAAGGCATTAATTAATATATGAATGAATTGCTATACCAATTCCTTTAAGAATCAAAGCCGCAATAATGTAGTACTATTGTAATAAGATAAGTAACAGACAGACCAAAGGACAGCCGCAGACATTAGCAACCTAGATTAGATTATAACTATCCCAAAAGTCTGGACCTATCTCGGTTCCAAACTAGTTTCTGTTCAGTTCAATATTCCGCTAGGGATTTGAATTATCTGGGTGTACTAGTGATGTTTTGTTTCTATTGTTTTCTATATGAGAATTTGTTCTGAGGGTTTTTCAACTGATATTTATTGGCAATGTTGAAGTGGGTTAGTTAGTCTGTTTGTAGTGCGTTTATTTTTACACATACACGCAAACACTTACACTAACTTAATAGAGAAATTACATAAAGATAGAAGAGCAAAAAGGTACAGCTTATTTTAATTTTAAGCTTGTTTTCAGACGATTACGACAGGAAAGTTAAATGACAAGAATGTTTGCCTGCTGCGCTGTGTGTCACGGTTCGATTCCCGCAGGGACAAATATTTGTTAGCCTACAGGTAGTTGTTCCGGGTCTAGCTGTTTGTGTATGTGAGTTTAAATGTTTGTAAATGCATCCACGACACAGGAGAAATTCCTAGTGTGAAACGACAATACGGCAAAACTTAAATTAGACTATAGTGACCGTTTAGTATTCCGATCCACTGACATCGAAAATACAATTTCTTGCTTGCGAAATTAATCAGTCACTATCTACGGAAAGTTAATTGTTGGTTAAGCATTCATTCATTGATTCATTTCAGGCATTGATCTTCCTTTCAAATTATATAACATAGTATTGTGTCTCATGTTGTCGGAGTATCCTAAAATCTCAATTGAAAATAAAATAAATCAAAATCAAAAGTCATTATTTCAAATAAGGCTGAGAATGTAATTTTGAATGTAAAAAATACAAAAGACAGCCCCTTTAAAACGCTCTCTCCCTTCTCCACTTCCTAGCGTTTCAGCTGGGGAGAAGATACTCCCACTGAAATTGACCTGGATCAACGCGCGACCCTCCTTGATGATAAAACCGTTACAACAATTGCTACATTAACGTTTTCTGTTTCGCCAACAACGCATTAAAAATCTCCATCACCAATTTCAAAACTACCGTAAACAAAATCAAATTCATTATAGATAATGTTTTTGGTCCTTACCTTACCGGGGTCAATATTCCACTCGGGTCCTCCCAACATATAGGTATTCAGAATTAAATAAATCGAAACCCATTCGTACAGACAAGCTCAGATATTCATAGAAGCCGTTTGGAATATAGTCGCTACATCTACAGAATATATTAGTTCTACTACTGCTGGAACTGAAGGAATTCCAACCTTAACAACACTGTCTAAAGTTTAAAATTGAATGGGTAAGGGTCTAGTTTAGAAAAATCATTTTGAGATATTAGGTATTTTGGCCCGATGTGGTCTGGTTATCTGGTTACAATTGGTTGAATAAATAAAGGAAGGGTAAACAATTGAGATACATTTGCGGAATGATAAGATATTGCCTTTGGTGCCGAAACCATCTGTCAATATGAAAAACATTTATTGTAGGAGGGACTTTAGATAAGAGATGAAATCAGGCGGGGTCTGAAGAAACATTGATGCTCTCTTGAACCTCTATAGATTCAAGATCCATCAATGTTTCTTCAGACCCGCCAATGAACAATGAATCAAGAGGTCTGGTCTACACAGACCTCTCCTGAATAAACATTATATTGATTCTTGGAACAGTGAACCTAGACAAAATTACATTAATAGACTAGAAACGGAATATTTACCATGTTTACTGTTTCTATTGAGTTCCCGATATTTCGGCGCTAACCATGACCATGATAGTTTAAAATCTTATAAAATTACATTAAGTTACGGAATCAGGCGGAAACCCATGATATTAAATATTATGAAAAATGTAATTATAGTTTCAATTCCGCAAAAAGATCGAGGCCTGGATGCAGAATGCATCACCCGCCCGCAAAAATATGCACATGCAGGAAAAGCAATAATAATTAGCATGCCATGCACTCAAACCACCCAAAATATAAGTATAAGTCAAGGTGCATAGTATGTTTTGTTTTTGTATTGCCACCACACTAACTAAATCAAAATTCTATCAAAATAAACCTTCAAGTCGAAAAAAGAACAAAATAATATTTCTCTACAAACGAAAAAAAAGGGTCTGAATCCTAAAATAAAAAGTCTAGCCCAATCGTTTCCAATCTAGTGAGGCATTGGAATGAGTCCCCACAGTGCGATATCAGTAAATCTGTACATATATACTCATGTATATGTATACGTACATACGTGTTCCGAATCGTTAGCCATCGTATCAATTGTCGCGGGATGAACTGGCGTCATTGACCCGTCACTCACCGTTTAACTGGACTGAAAAATAGTGTAAACCTAGCAGATGTACATAGACATGGAAACAGCACGGTGGAAACTGTGAACGTCATGTCAGTTTGAAGTATTTAGAGATTTGGAGTCATGAATATAGATAAAAGAGTGATGAATTTAAATGTTGATGGATGGAGAGGGAGAGGAAGACCCAAGAAGCGATGGATAGATTGTGTGAGGAATGATATGGAAGAAAAAGGAGTAAATGATAGCGTGACGGTTGAAAGGGGAGTATGAGATAAAAAAAATGTGGAGCAAGGACAGGAAGATGATGAGACGATTGGAGTACTAACAAAAAATTTACTTCTTACAAAAGATCCTGCTTACCAAATGCGTAAAGCACTTTTTGCTAAAAATCAATCATTATTATGTGTTACCTTTACCTAAATTAATGAAGAATAATAATATAGCAAATTCTATCTTAATATACCTAACTTTTCAGTCTATTCAAAAGATGTCTTTAGAGAAATCGCTGATGCTAAAAGTCCGCCTACTCTATTCATCTTTCTGCTTTTATGCGTTCTCCAGTGACGATAACATAGTTCTCTTTTCAAACGACTAATAAAGAACAATATCTACCATCTCTTAGTCAGCTCAATCAATAACGAAGGTAGCAACATCAATTCGAAGCACGGTAGATACTGTCAGGTAGGATCTTACCTCCAATTGTAACCCAACTAACTTCATTAAGATTAGTGTCTTCTTTTATTGTTGTACCTCTATTTTAGGACTGCTTCGTTGGTTTAGTGGTCGCAAGCGCGACTGCTGAGCATGAGGTCCTGGGTTCGATTTCTCGGTCGGGCAAAGTGCTGTTGAGTTTTTTCATCAGCAATTTCTCAATAGCAGCCAGTTTGTGGATTTGTGCCCAGTTGATGGCAATAGGCTGCCCTTACGGGGATTACAGGCGTCATATTATGTTATGTTATTGTCTTATTCCTTGGTCTTATAAGACGCAAGTGCTATTGCCGAGCATGTGGTCCTGGGTTCAGGGATAGCAGCCAGGAGTTTGTGTTTATCCTTGGATACATAGGACTTAAAACTAACCGCAGAAATGTGGATATAATTAATGGCAAGACGATGATGATGATGGCTGTATGTATAATATTGTTTTAAATCTGTTCCTGTTAATGTTGTTCTTTGCAGAGCGAAGTGAATACACTTCGCTCTGCAAAGATTTTCATTGTGAACTAGTATCGTACATGTCTGTGTGTGTAACTTAGTGCTCTCATGTTCCGGGTCGTTAACTGTACCATCAGTTGTCATGGAGACCATCATTCATGGTTTTGAGCGAACTTCAGCAAAACTGGGATCGTTTGTAAACGTATTGTTGTGAAGATATGAACCTCGTTTATTTCAGTTGCATAAAATGTCCAAATTCAAATTCAAATTCAAATTCAAATTCAAATTCAGCATCATCTTAAACCCAGACCTTGAGATATGTTTGAAGAAATAAAATATTTAGTAATAATAGGAGTTAGTAGGAGCATAGTATTTCCGTACAACGATGGCACATCAGAGTGCTAACGATGATGGAAAAGTAAATATTTCTTTAAAATAAAAACGTTGCCTCCAACCTCCATTCCGGCGTTTCTCCTGTATGAGGGAAGCGTTTACAAACATTTAAACTCACAAACAGCCAGACCCGGAACAACTACCTGTAGGCCTTACAAAGTAGTGCAGCAGCCAATCGCTCAGCCACAGCGCCACCGTGCCGTCAAAAATGGTCTGACAGAAACTACCGAAACGGTTTTATCAAACCTATTGAAAGTCGTTTGAGAGATACAAAAGGATCTGAAAGTGAGTCTCACTTGTAAACTTGCAACTATTAGGATCTCCCAATTATTTACGTAACAGTGGATCGGCTCCAATGTAAGCTTGAAGCTGAAGATCAGTATATTGCTTAGAGCGACCACCACAGCCAGTTACTAGGTATTTTTACATAAAACTACGTTATATTTTATTAGTATCTATAGGTGAAATTCTGTCGTGTCGTCATAATTTAAAACATTTCCATATTAATAAAACTTCCTTCTTTCAATACCTTACAAAAATACATTTCCTGTACAAAATTCCTTCGATGACAGTCTAGAGAGACAATTCCGTTCAATAGACAGCCGAGCAGAATACACAATGAGGAGCTTCCAGTACCCACCTGCGGGGACTATGATGTCATCGAGGTAAAAGTATTTTGAATTTGATGATAAGTTCGGTTTTTAGTAGTGTTTTCACGAGTGTTTTTGACGACTTTCTAAATGATGATTCACTCACTGTTTGATATACTTACTGTTACTTACTACCTACTTTTACTCTAATTGACATATTGTTATTCAAATTGGCATAATATTATTCCGTTTGACATTGTTGATAATATTTTTTATTACTTTGACCATATTGACATTTTTTTAATAACAAGCCACACACAATGACATGCCACTTATTTTAAATTTATAATTGTACACAAACCATTTGCATGCCCATGTGACGGCAAAATGTGGAGAACCCCTATTACCCATGTTTGCAAAGAAATAAATGATTTGATTTGATTTGAGGATAGGCAGTAAGAGTAATAGGTTGGACGTTATATCTGAACTACGGAACCAGTTCAGAAAAGTCATTCCTAATGGGTACATTATACCCTAGTGTCAAAGTGTCAAATTAATACTATATCTACGCTGTTTTTACAAACAGGGTGTAAACAGACCCTTCACGAACCGTCAACAAAGCATTCTGTACATCAAACTAAGTAACTTTACGCAAAAATCATTGCTGGGAAACGACTTTTTTTGGGGTGAAAAATCACGTTTTACGGTAGGACTCGATGAAACGCACTCAAAGCATTGTGCTGATGAATGGAGTGAATTGTAGGTACGGGGGTCGTGGAGGTGTTTAAAGTAAAAATCTTACATTAAAAACATGTATTTAAAAAAAAACTTCTGAAAAAGTTGGAACTTTGACCTCCCCCCCTTTGTAACTAGAAGGTTCTCAAGTATGGTCTAGAACAAAAAAATGATCGCAAAGACGGGGAGAACAAGTGCCTTTCGGCTTCGTTAAGGTTCTATTTACACCCTTTATAATAGAACATTCATTATATGCTAGAGATAAAATATATTCTAACTATTATTTATCATTTATTTTTTTATTTATTCAGATGCTCGTAACAGATTATGGTTAATAAATTCTCTCACTTATCCAAGAAATCACAAAATTTAAAATCCTCTTCACCTAAAATACCATCCACGGTTTTCAAATGACACCAAAGCCTCTGCTATAATAATTTCCGCTCAGACCACCCAAGCCGGGACTATTCCAAAAGCCTCCAATCTTGGCCCGGAATGCTCGCGAACCTTCTAGCTGGGAAGGCTACGATTCCGGGTATTCCGGTTAAAATCCTGCTCTCACCCGGATAAAATAATGATTTGGATATTTTCTCACGTGATTCGATGTTAAAGATTGTTTCAATACGTTACAAGTATGGAACTAAGTGGGACCTAATAAGTACAGTGTAGGTGAGTTTTGAATAAAGATCTCAAATGAAATAGCATTAAAATCACGCCTGTTTTTACCCACATTTCGACAGTTATGTTTGAGTCTCATGTAATAAGGGGCGAGCCTATTGCCACCAACAGAACCCTAATCCAGACTTTGTGGCTGCTACTGCGAAATTCCTAAAACCCAATAAGACTTTGCCTCACCTGGGAATCGAACCCAGGAATCATGCTCAGCAGTTGCGCTTGCAACCACTAGACCAACAAAGCATTCAATGAAATGACATTTGTATATCAAGTTGTTTCTGTCAATATTATGGTGAACAATACTGAACGCAGCTAAGATCGTTCAGTATTAGTATTAGTTATTAGTTTCGTTCGTAAAATGGTCCTATTCTAGTATAATTATAAGCATGCATGGTAATGACTCGATTCCCCAGCCCGAATTTGACAAGCAAAGCTTAGCCTCGAAGTTCGACTCATGTGTCAGTTATATTTTAGCCAGCAACCCCAATTCTATAATATTTATATGAAAACACATTTTAAAAACTGCACAGACATATCAAACAATTAATAAACATAACACAGCGTCTGGAAACAAAACGTAACTGTCTGCAACAATCTTACATGATCATAAATCTGTTTCGTAGTACCTCCATGCCCGGAGCATTTTCCTTTGAGCTGCAAACGGTATTTTATTTAAAGTTCTGTTTGAAGATAAATATTGTGAAGCCTAAGTGAGGCGTCAAAGGGCATCAGCAGAGCTATATCTCACTGTCGAACCGCCAGACGGTCAAGACGTCGGTACATTAAACAAACATTTTTCAAAGTTCAGCGAGATCAGTCTGGAGGATTTTATAAACTGTTTCTTTGTTGGTAGCAATGCAAATAAAAGAGAATAGAAGAGTGTATGAAAATAAAGAAACACTTGTTTATCTCGCCTCTCTTTATAACGTTTTTATACTCGCTCTAATATTCATTTTATTAACCAATATAATCATATTAGAAATAATCCCTCGTTGGGCTAGTGGTCGCAAGCATGACTGCTGGGCATGAAGTACTGGGTTCGATTCCCGGGTCCGGCAAAGTATTATTGGGTTTTTCCATCAGGAATGTCTCAGTATCAGTCTGGATTTGTGATGATGGCAAGAGGCTCACCCATGGGACTTTAAAACATAAAGCGAAGCAGATGCTACCTAGTATAGGGATTAAAAAAAATGTTGATTGAAAAAATAAAGAAATTTTAGAAATTGATCTGTCTTCCCTAATATATTATAGGAAAGGTACTAACGTAGTAATTGTTGAAGTCAATATTTATTAAGGAGACAACTAATCTATTATTGTTGAGATAATAATTTGCTCATCTCTTTGATATGTTTGTGTTCATTCTATGATTACTTCTAGTAAATACTCAAGTTACCTTCTGTAGCACTAACAATAGTGTTTCATTAATAGATGAGTCTATGATTTCTGTAGTTTACTTTATTAACACGTGTCGATCTTCAGGTTAAGCCGCGCTTGCCAAGGTCAGCCCGTAGATGGGTGTGCATCCATTACATACCGAGTTTCCTCCGCGCCTTAGAAAGCACGTTCAGCTTTTGGTCCCGGCTGTTATTTGTAGATATTTGAGAGTCTGTACAAATGGCCCGAAAGTCTGACGACAAGTCTTACTAAGGGGTATCGTCTAGCCCAGCACTAACTGGGTTGTGAAGGTCAGATAGGCAGTCGCATACTGATAGGCAGGCATATACTGTTTGGTACTCAGCTGCACCTAGACTCGAAGTCGCGGGTAAAAAGTAGTCCACGAAATGATAAAGATAAGATTGACGCTGCTGCGCGACAACTTAAAATTATTTGACTTCAATACTAAGTTATTCTAAAATCTTATTATTATAACACAAGTTAAAAGTTGATACCTATTCGTGGTATTACATGGAAAGAAGGATTTGAACATTCATTTAGAACTATATCAAAATATAACATTAGTTAATTTCTTGACATTCTCTCATTGACCAATTTTTCTTTGCCTTACATTTTAAACTCACGAACTGCACAACTCCAAGAAGGTTTAACGTACCACACAATCTTCTGATCCTCTGCACCATGAAAACTCCTTTCATTAACAAACCAGAAACTAACACCAAAGTTGCTTACACAAAATTACCTATCTCCAGAATCACTGGCCCCAGCTTCGAAGACTTGGTGCCCGGGTTTCGGCACTAAAAGTAACCACCGCTAATACTTCGGCCAAACTTTCGGATTCCTTTCCTTAAAGTTTCCGGTGCACTCTGCCACGGAATCTGGCTTTGGGAATAGCGTTCCTTTGTTTCTTAGTGGTCTATTTTTAATTCTTTATTGAAAATGGGAAGGTCTTGGGCGGGTTGGTTGGTTTTACTTTGAGTGAATATTTTTGGAGCATTATTTTAGTGTTTGAAAATTTTGGTTAAAGTATTTGCATTTTTGTCGAAAATCTGCACCTATGAATCGCAAATGTAACACGTCTGTCTGTTACCTTTTAACGCCTGAGGGCTGAACAGATTTCGATAAAGTTTGGCACTCAAATTGACCATTCCCTGGGCATTCCATTCTAGGTATATACGATACTTTTTATCCTAGTAGTATGTTCCTATGGAACGTTCACATGGGCGAAGCTGCGGGCAAAACCTAGTTTATTATATTTTTTTACGTTGTGTTTCTGAAAAAATGGCTAAATTTAAATATAAAGCTATTTCTTTTCTACAGAATGATCCAAAAAGAAAACTGTTTCGATATTTCAAATAATAATGCAAAAGAAACACAGTTCCCATTGCTATCAGACTTGAGGCAAAAATAGGTGTATTCGAATATTTTCCAACCAATCAAGTTTTATCGAGGAAAAAACCTCAAATCGGCTCGCTTGTATGAAAAGGAAAGAAAGAAAGAAAACAAACACTATCACGGCTGATACGGAAAACGATAAGGACAGGCAGCGAGCTGGAAAGTTTTAAGGCAGGCGCAGACCGGGAATAGCGCATTATAGCACGGGTATTACTGACAAAGAAATATCAACCTTCTCATTTGAAGTATATTGAGTTGAAATTACATTGGCTTGAACTTATACTGTCACTTACGGGATATCTTCCGTGATTGTTCATTATTTTGAGCCCCCGATATTTCGACGCTGTTGCAAGCGCCATGATCGCGGGTTGACTGGAGAATGCGGGTTTTCCATCTACCCGCTGCGGAGCTCAAACTAATGAACAATCACGGAAGATATCCCGTAAGTGTTTTGTTGTAAACCGTGAAAGCTAAAAACAGTGTTTACATTAGCTTGAGGTTAAATAATAACACATAGATCAACCTATAAAATAAAGCATCGTTTACCGAGGTTGGTCCCTGGTAGGGTGATCATTCATTACATACCCTTCCTAGACTTGGAAGGCTTATTAAGCAGTTGGTCCCGTATGGTTCACAGATCTTAATAGTCGTAACCGGTAGAAACCTAAAAGTCTGACAACCAGTCTTGCAGAGATGTTTTATTCAACCCAGTAACTGCATAGGTTGTGGAGGTCAGAAAGACAGCCGCTCCATGTAGAATACTGGTGCTGCTGCGTCTAGTTAGACTGGAAGCCGACCGAAAATTCTAGGCAGATGAGATTTTAAGGCACACAACGTTGAGACCTATTCGTAAAAAAACCGCACTGCTTTCCGCCAGGTCTGTGCTAGCCCTTAAATTCAAAATTATCGGTAGTTTATTTCCAAACGATTTGAGAACAACACAACAACGTAAAGAATAATATACAGGCAAAGAGTGTCAGTTGCAGTATCTTGGCAATATGAAATTTTAATGCTTGCCGTGCAAAAGTTTTGATATTCGACGATAAATATCGCTGCATCGTAACTTACTGCGCTGTTCGAAGTTATTTGGGAGATTGTGAATTTGTTACCGTGATATTGTGCTTCCGGTTACTTTGTTACTGATATGCTCTCGCTCTCCTGCATGAATAAAGCTGTGGATATTGCTTTATGAGTGAGAACGGAAAGTCATAGCTTTTAAAATTCTTTTAAAGCTTGGGAAATATGCGGTAGTAAAAAGTAACTTGTACAATTGACGTAACGTGAAGGTATAACATTGTTTCTTAAAGTCATACAAACACAAAACTTTGAGCACCAATGTTCTTACCAATCAACGGTCCGTCAACCACGCGATATGGACCAGTATCCTAACGTTAACCAATCACATGACAGCTGACAGCCGATTTCAAATTGTTTTTTTTTAATTTTTTTTTTTACATGGCATTCACATACGCGTGATCAGATTACAAACAGTTCTTTTTTTTCGTTTTTTTTAGTCTATGCTTTGATAGAATCCTTTGACGTACAGTGAGGATTTTTTAGATTGCAATTTTTGGAAGGTGGTTGTTAAAATGATGGCGGTACAGTGAATATTTCATTCGGATGAAATATTGATAACGGTTTTAGTTTCAGGCCTGTTCTGACTTACTAATCTGTAGTTTTTTTTTGCCTGTACCATTGAAAACATTGAACAGGTTGGCGCGGTTACATCACATAACATCACGCCTGTAATTCCCGTAAGGTTAGGCAGAGGTGTATATAGTACCCAAATTTCACCAGTGATGCTTAAGTCTTATACAAGGGGGCGAGCCTATTGCCATCAATCGGGCTCAAATACAGACTCCGTGACTGCTACTTAGAAATTCCTTTTTGAAAAACCCAATGGCACTTTGCCCGACCGGGAAATCGAACCCAGGACCTCATGCTCAGCAGTAACGACTGTGACTACTAGACCAACGAGGCAGTCAAAGTTTCATTAATATTTATATACAATTACTACTTTTTCATGAAAAACAAATCTCGAGATCATAAATTATAATCCAACACAACACGCTAAAAAATAACCTTGGAACGACCAAACCCGTAAAACTCCCATAAACAAACTCGTGCGAACAAATTAATTATAAACTAGTTAATTATTAAATTTAATTGGCATTTGACCGTAACGTGCTTGCGTAACGATAAAACTAAAACTTCCACTCCAGGGGTTGTGTTTCATTAAAATTTCTAAATTAAAACGCCAATAGTTTGTCACCCCTGTGTTAGAAGTTGTTGGGAAACTTGTGTGAGAGTGGCAAGATAGTTTGTTTATGTTTATGCGAGTTAAACATAAACAACTGCTTATTTCGCTTTCTTTCTGGTTTCGATTCCCGGTTAGGGTAACTTTGCCCGATTGTTATTGATGTTACTGGTGGTAACCTGCTTGTCGCAGTCACGACGTGCTAGCTGTTAACTTTTTTCTTTTTTTGTTCTGTCCTGATGAATTTATAGTTTATTGTTTTTTTTATTTTTTTTGAATTTTGTGTGATGCACGTCATGTCCCTGCGACAAATAAGTATTTTTTCTTTTATTTTCTTTCTTTTTTAACTGGGTTTTGCCATTAATAATATCTCAGTAGCAGCCACGGAGTCAGGCTTTGTGCCCGGTTGATGGCAATAGGCTCGCAACGTATTACATAACTAAAAACTCTATACAATCCGACACTGACTTGCAAATTGCGAAAAACGTAAGAAAATTAGAATTTTGGCCCGCGAAATTCAAATTTTCTACGTTTTTTGCAATTGGCGCTGGCGCTTTCACCTTGAGCTGTACTCGGAATTTAAAGCTGACTGCGTTTAATCTAGATCTAGATCTCGAGTTGTTTGGAACAGCGGTAGGTAGATTAGATCATCCCAAAACTTACTGAAATATAAAGGGTGTAAAAGTACCCTTAAAGATGCCGAAAGGCATTTGTTCTTCCCGACATTGTGATATTTTTTTTTAGACCATACCTGGGGACCTTCTAGTTACGGAGATATTGGGGTTTTTTTATATAAGTTTTTAATGTTATAACTTTACATTAAATAGCTCCACGACCTCCGTACTATTCAATGCATCCATCAGCACAATGTTTCGAGTACGTTAAATTGAGTCTTACCGTAAAACGTGATTTCTCAACCCAAAAAAAATTCGTTTCCCAGTAATATTTTCTGCATAGAGTTACTTGGTTTGATGTCAGAATGCTTGGTTGACGTCTTCGTGAAGGGTCCGTTTACAACCTGTATAATCGTTATAAAACTCGAAAAGTGGGTGAAAATATGGAAACCATTAAAAAGAAAATCTAGCTTCTGGAATGATGCCTTACCCATATCTTAACAAACGAAAAGACAAAAAACATTTCATAGTTTCTCATTCCAAATCAAAAAACTTCTCCAATTAAATTACGATGCAGGGAAACGTTGAACAGAGAGAACGCGACACAAAACACTCGAGCAAGAAAGAGACAAAGATAATGAAATAGTTGCAGGAGTGAGCACATTGTGCGATTTAATTAAGTATTTTAATTCATTTTAATTAAAGTTGTTGGTGTGATTTCCCTTGTCGCCTTGTTTTGGTTCGGAATCAAACGCTATTGGTGTGATATACGTGGGGGAATGGGTCTAGGAGCTCTTTAGTAGGTAAGTGATTTAAAAGCAGGGTAAACTGATTTGGCCAAAATATTTTTTGAAAAAGGCCTATGAATGACAATGCATGCCTCTTCGTCCATACTTGGTTATGTTATGGGGAAGTATACACTCATCATGGGCCGGTCATATTAGCCGTAGAACCGATGACCGTTGGGGTAGAAGTGTTCTTGAGTGGAGACCGCGAATCGACAAACGTAAGGTGGGACGCCCTCAGACTCGGTGGAGCGACGATCTTCGCAGGGTGGCTGGTAGCAACTGGATGAGAGTAGCAGAAAATCGAGTTGAATGGCGTGCGATTAAGGAGGCCTATGTCCAGCAGTGGACTGCTATAGGCTGATGATGATGATGATGATACACTTATCCAAAACATACAAGAAAAACATAAGAGTAGAGGAAGCACAAAGAAACGATTTCTTTACATTTGTATTTCCAAATTTTATAATGTAGTTTTCTTTTCTTAAAATTATCTACTGAAAACTTCTATTGGAATAAATGCTTCTTATTCTTTCTCACAATATCCAATATCCATAGGGATTTATTTATGGATCATCATTCTCCTGCCTTTATCCCAATTTATTTGGGGTCGGTACAGCATGTCTTCTTCTTCCATGTTTCCCTATTACCTGTCATCTTAGCAGTCACCTCCTTTCTAGCCATATCATCCTTCACACAGTCCATCCATCGTTTCTTTGATCTTCCTCTACTCTTATAGCCATCTACATTCAAACTCAACATTTTCCTAATTCCTCCGCATAGCATGCTTGGACGAGGTTATGACTTCAAAATTATGCAACGCCATTATCTGCATTCACGCGCCAAATGCATTCCAAAAATTCAACAAATAACTTCAGTATTCACCATAAAAACACACGCTTATTAAAATAAAACCGTACAATATTAAAATTATCATACAAATATGTATAACACACATAGTTTTAATTAAACATACGGATAGAGATTTCCCCTGTCGCTGTGGCTAGGTCATGCGGCGCTGTTGTTCAACTTCCATTCTAGGTAGTCTATGTTATACAGGGTATATACAGAGGACATGAGCTGCAATACTGGGTAATATTTATAGAGAATGATGTGTTTCTAAAGTTATGAGGAGAAGGTATAATGGGTATAAAAGTATCCTTAACGATGTCGATAAGCACTCTTGTTCTCCCCGTCATCGCGATCATTTATTTGTTCTAGACCATACCTTGAAACCTTCTAGTTACGGAGATATTGTCGGTCAAAGTTACAACTTATTCACAAGTTTTTAGGGTGTTAAAACTTTACTTTACATACCTCCACAACCCCCGTACTATTCTGTGCGTTCATCAGTACAATGTTTTGAGTACTTTACATATTAGTTTGATGTTTAGAATGCTTGTTTGACGGCTTCGTGAAGCTGTATAGGGGTAATTTTGTCGATACTAAAGTTGGGAGAATTAAAAGCAGAAAATATGGTAAATACACAAAATAAAAAAAAATAAAAAAAAAATTAAAAAAAAAAAATAAAAAAAAAAAAAAAAAAAAGGAAATAAAAATAATAATAATATGGTAAATATCCCGTTTCCTGTAGTAATAATATTTAAATTAATTAAAAATGGAGAGCAGTGGGGTTAGTGACAACGACCCCGACTCACCCGGCCGTTGGTTTTGGGTTAAAACCCAAACAGGCTCTTTACTATGTGTAGTACGGTGAGGCAACCGGCTTGTCCTAGAACTATATATTCGAAGACAGAGCAGCGGTGGCCTAGTGGTGCGGCCCCGACTTACAAGCAGTTAGTTGTGGGTTCGAACCGCGGCAGGAGCAGTACTTTGTGTAATTTATTTCATCACCACTACTCTCAGAACGGTTAAGCAAAACATCGTGAGGAAATCGGCATGTCCTAGAACCAAAAACTCGAAGACATGTGATATCTAACCCGCACTGGGCCCACGTAGTGGATTTATAGCTTATTCCCACTCATAGAGAGAAGGCCGGGTGTCCCAGCAGTGGGAACATTATAGGCTAATTATGCTATGTCCACTCTTACACACTTAAAGGGGGTCAGTGACAATAACAAACCGTTATAAAAACTCGATTCGACCTCACTGTGACCCGTGACAGACAGACAATAATTTATCACAAGGATTTAACCCCGTTTTTTGCCACTCAACAAATTCCTAAAAGGCCCTACCTACCCTCCACACAAATAAGAACATAGCTTGTAGATATAGCTACAGTGACTAAAAAACTGAAACAACCGGAATGGTTGAAAACTTTCTTCCATTATATACAGTTGGAACTAATTAAAATGGCCGTCTCATGGGTCGAAGGAACGGGAACAGTCGCGAAACAAGCCTGTATTTGGGTCACTGGGTACTTTTTTATGTGCATTTTTTTGAGAAATGATAGTTATTGATTTGGTTGTGTTGTAATAAGTATTGTATTTTTGTGACATAATTAGTATTGTAAAACTAAGAAAAGAACTTTTTTTTTGGTTAGTGGATATACAACTCCATTGCCTAGCCTAGCCTATTTCCAACTAAGTTTGCGGTCGGTTGTTAACGGATGTAATTGAATACTAGTATTTTGGGTAGAGCAACTGACTATCTGACCTCCACGACCCAGTTACCGAGTAATACGATATCTCTTTGTAGAACTGGTTTCCAGAATGGATAAAATTGTTTGTTTTTTTTTAACATGTAATAAATCACTGATTTTATAATACGTGAGGACTGTCAGGTTGGTTGAGTGGTTGCAAGCGTACCTTATCCTCGGTAGTACTACTAGCGACCAATGGACAAACGATGCAGTCTGTCTAGTACGGTACATCTGGCACTTAATAAACATTCATTAAAAAGTATTTATTTGTCTCACACAGGGCAAAACAATAAAACAAAATTAAATAAAAAGAAAACAACCAAAAACAAAAATTGAAAATAAGACATATTATGTACATTAAACTATCCTGTCCTGTCCTGTGAAGGTTGCAGGGATCTGCTGGATGCGAGTCGCACGGGACCGGTCAATGTGGCAACACTTGGGGGAGGCCTATTTCCAGCAGTGAATTCTAAAAAAATTTCCGTCTTTCGGCTGACTGAAATGATGACGATGATGATGATGTACGAGGCGAAAAGTCTCCTATCTTAACATGGTGCTGTAACATTTAAAGAAAAAATGTCACGGCACTGGTATTCTGATAAGATCCAAGTGATGCCACGGTCAGACCAATCTATGTAGTACCTACCTTACTAGCTAAGTATTGACGCCACAGTAGAAGCTATTTTCAAATAATTCAAGGAATCTTAGTCCAAGACTGTAGCAACATTAATAATACATACAGCAAGAAGTAAACTAACAAGTACACCCAAACACGGGTACAACAAAACATCGCATAGTGGACGAGCAAGCAGTAAGTTAGTCAACGGACTCACAGGGCATAAGTGTAGCTCCAATCATAACTAGGGACTGAACAAACTAGGCTAAGTTTACGAGCTAGGCTAAAATCTAGCCAAGTCGTCAAGTGTGGGCTGGTGTGAGGCATAGGAGGAAGCGGGTTGGTACATTGATGTGTATCCAGTGGCGGTTGTAAGTCGAAAAGCTGGGCTTGCCATTATGACTAAGTTATAGTCATAGTTTTAAAGGTATCTGGACAGTCTGCTTGCCCTAATTTGCTATGTTGCTACTTCACTGTATGTGTCTGTGCTTTCCGAGATATTGCTCTGTAAGTAATAAATAAATATGTTTAAAAACGATTAGTCTACTTTTTGGGAATTTAGGCGTCAAAATTAGACATCGACAATAAACTGAAACTAAAAATATCTTCAGTCTTTGCAAACAGGAGGACATACAAACTATAAATATTAGCTTCGAAATTAAGTTGCATGAAAATGAAAATTAATAAATTAAAGTTGGAATATACACGGTGGCGCCGACAATACGACAATAAATTAAACTACGTATACCTCGTGACGTTCCCGGTCTGCACACAAAAAATCATTCGAATATATCCAGTAGTTTAGTCACAGGATATTATTTTTCATTTTCAGCATTTTCTACATGATGTAGATTAATAGGCTAGCACCGACAGTATAACGACCCCCGCATCCCGCAGGAAATAAAATTAAAGAACGAATGTGGCGAATGTTTTTGAAGTAGAGAGTTGGCCACATTTGTCTTTAATGTTTAAAGCGATGCGGGGTTGTAGTCTGTCGGTGCTAGCCTATCAACAGTCTTCTATACATCATATTGAAAATACTAAAAATAAACCTATGACTACATATTCGATTAAAATTTTGTATGCAGATTTGGAACCGCGTCACGAGATTTACGATGTTTAGTCATTTATTTTCATAATGGCGTCTCCACCTTGTATATTTCCTCTTTTATTATTTTTATATATTTTCTCTTTTTACTTTCAACCTCCATTACGTGAGAACCATTCAACCATCTTTATTTAGCCGGCAAATTTACCATATTTTTTTAATCCGCCCCGCTGCCGCCTCACCCCCGCGATCCCCTAACTTGTATGACCACACGAATCTACTGACAAAGCCGCTCTACACTAACTCGTTTACATACTAAGTGCGCTTCCACTAACACATTATTTATACAACAAGAATATACTTCTTATATACCACTATATACTGCGTAAATATCGGGTGGAAAAACATCCTTAACGTAGCTGAGAGGCACTCGTTGTTCCCGTCACTGTGAACATTTTTTTGTTCTGAACCATACCTGGGAACCTTCTAGTTACGGAAATATTGGAAGGTCAAAGTTCCTTTTTATTTTTATTTTAATGTTAAAACTTACTTTGAATACCTCCATAACCCTGGGATTATTCAATGATACAATGCATCTACCATAGTTTTGAGTGCGTAACCATAAAAAGTGACTTTTCACACTAATGAAAGTGGTTTCCCAGCAATCAAGGTCGACGGCTTGTGTCCGCTTACACCTTGTTTGCTTATGCTAGTTTGTTATGCATGAAAATATCAGTTTGTCAGGCCAAGATGGTGATTAAATTAGTTCTGGGAAAGAAAATTGTGTTGTTAAAGAAGATTGTGTAGTAACTGGAACCAAGACTTATTGTTTATTCTGTAAACATTTTTAGTTAGAAAACTTGTTAAGAATAGAGGCATCACCTTCAAAGAAAGAGCTGGAATGATTATTCTTAGTATTTTTGCATATTGAAGCAAACACAATTAACGAAATACAAAATATTAATTTTGAAAATTCCGCTGTAAGATTTTACATTAGGCACAACAAATTGCTTATGGGTGCTCCTGTAAACCAATCTATATCATCCACGCAAACAATCAAGTAGGTTCGCCCATTCCTACCAAAGTAAATCAGACACATAACTAAACATACAAATAACATAACATCACTCCTGTAATCCCCGAAGGGTTAGGCAGAGGTGTATCTAATAGTACACCCATATTTCGCCAGTTATGTTTAAGTCTCATGTAATAGGGAGCGAGCCTATTGCCATCAACCGGGCGCAAATCCAGACTGCGTGGCTGCTACTCAGAAAAACCTGATGGAAAAATCTAAAAGCATTTTGCTCGACCTAGGAATCGAACCCAAGACTCAAAAGTCGTGTTTGCGGCCACTAACACCCTCAAAATAGTAATCTAACCACCATAACATTTCACACCTCCCCACTATCCACATTCAATACCCACTAATAACTCCAAAAGAATTATCACCCTTCCTACCAATTTCTCTTCAAACCAATCGTAAGTACTTTCCACCAATTTAACGTTCATTTGTTTCCGAAAATTCTGGAAACTTCGAGGGAACTCAAGGAAACTCAAGCCCCCAGAAAATAAGAGAAAAATCAATCAGAATAAGTTGGTAGAACTTGGTACTTAAGGGCCTGACTCAGTTTAAACGTTGGAAAAGGACTGGCTTGAGTTTTTGTTGAACGGTTCTATGCGAGAGCTGGCAAGTTAAAGTTTCAAAGGTGTTTTTTTTCTTCTTTAGTTTAGGGTGTCCGATTTTTTCGTGCGTTTTTTATTTCTGGACTATTACGTTATGAAGGATGTTGCAGTCAGGTTGTCAGTTAAAGTACGAAAAAGTTTGAGTAAAAAACAAGTTTAGGATAACGCAATTTTTCGTAGTATCGATATATCTAATGAGGAGAAACTTTAAGTAGTACTAACAGCAGTCTCCGATAGTTCGGAAAAAACTTTTTTTTTCTATTACAATTTCTTTTTTCTACTCTTATAAACGGCTCTTTGAATTGAAATGTGTATCAACATTTTTCATTACATTTGTTGGCGGTTCAAATACAAAAAATTCATTCCATATAAACCTTCATGGGCAACGTCAGCCTTCATATAGTTATGAAACATCAAAGATAGGTGCACGGTTTAAATTGGTCGATCTCTATGGAGAAGACCAGGAAGGAATTCCACGGTAACTTTTCTTTGAAAACTTCTCAAAAACACATTCTTCTCCATTCAACCCAGACGTAACAAAACAAAAATTCTCTCAAAACGGTTCCTCAAAAGACTGTATTATGTTTATTAGACTCGTATAATATATTGACCAATAAAAATGGTAATTTCGCGGACAAAATGAAATTAAACTGAGGAGCTATGTACCAAGAGATTATCTACGCGATGAGCAATTTGATATATTACAGCAATTTTATTTATGACTCGAGGAGAGCAAAATGATTCTTAAATCTGCTTATTCATCTTAAATTTTTGGGAGGATTATTGTATCGTTGGCTTTAAGGTTGAGGGAAATTTAATGAGGAAACCATGACTTTATAGCCTGATATTAAGCAGTAAATAAATAAAGAAACAATGGTCTGAAATTGGCATACGTATTAAATCAGTGTCATGATTAATGCTCGGCTTTTATGTCGGAATGAAAGGTAGTCTATCAGTGGATATCTTTCGTTGGGGTCGGTTTTCAGTCTAACGATTTGGAGCTGAATATAGTAGCGTAAGGTGTGAAGTGTGTAAGGGAACGCCAGTGACAGACAGTGTCTGGTGGGATACTGCCCGACAGTTAATATCTTTTTTTTCTATATAGTCTTAAGTCGCGGATAACTTTAACTGCGCGATTTAGGAATTTGATGTTAGTTCTTCATTTATGTCATAGATGGCGCTATAGTACTTTTTGTAGTGCCGCTACAGAAGTTTATATGGAGTGACTGGCTGACTGACTTAAATTCTTCTTTTTATGAACATAGCCCTTGAACCCACTTCGAAACTTCCACATTAACTTGACCAAGAAAGTCAATAGTTCCTTATTACATAACACTGTCCCCACTTGAACTAGTGAGCGCTCCATTGGTCCGGAGCGCCACACTTATACGACCAGGGGAAAGGATTTCTGTGTCTCCGGGTGGAGGCAGGGTTTTTATATCGGCTCCTAGGTTCCTCTGCAATACGGGGTTATATTGGACAGCTGCAGGTACTCACATTGGGAATTGAAGATAGTTGGACATCTGTCCAGTTTTTCTCTGTTGTTTTAATTTAATATGATGTATTGTATCGTGATGTGCATGTCGTTTTAAGGAAAACTTAATAAGTTTCCATTTAAATGTAACTGTAGTTTAATGTTTTTTTTTATTATTAGAACTTCGTAAGGGAGCGTGAAATTTTTTAAAGTAATTTTATTGCGTGTCTCTTTTTTCTGTGAAACATACTTTGGCCCGGAAGTCAAATACACGCAAATAGGTACTATACCACAAAAATCATCAGCCTAACATTTTCTTACGCACAAAAATAAAGCCCACGTTCTCACTTCTGCAAGAAAGAATTCGACTTTATCCACCACGGAGGCATAGTGCAGATTGATTAATGTTACAAGTTTTAAAATTGTTGGTTCATGGACATTCCCGTTTCCTCACGATCCACAAATTTAGAACGCCCTAGAATGAAAACTCATGGCCTTTTGCTTCACCAAAAACTACAGCCACTCTTTAACCACTTTATTTTCCAAGGCCCTTTTTCAAGTACCGAAATAAATAAATTAGCGATCGCCAGTATTGAGGCACGCATCGCGCACAATTCACAATTAGGCCCCGCTTCCGAAAACGCTATTAATTTGTGTTGCCAGCTATAAATTCTAGTTAACTCACACACTGCCGTAGTTTGGCCTTTTCCTGTTTTTTTTTTTTAAATGGTAGTTGATTTCCGTTGCGGGTAGAATAGGAATGGGTATTTTATAGTTTCGGAAAGAAAGGTGCGTGTTTTCAGTTTTTTTTTCAGCTGGTTTATTTAATGGAGTAATTGAAGTGTTATTTTCGGCCATTTTTTAGTTTTGAAAAGTTTTTTTAAGCTGGTTTATGTATAGATTAATTGAAGTGTTATTTTCGGCCTGTATTCTGTTTTAAGCAAAAATATGAAGGGGAAATATGGCTCAAGGTAAAATTAAAAAAAAAAATTGTTTATAGTGCTTATAAATGAACAAATGGTTTTTTTTTCTAGATATTAAATTAGTTGTTATTTGAATTTTACTGATTGATGCAATACTAAAGTAGTTTTAAGAGCTTTGTTACTAATAATTACGGACAATTATTAGGACTGAATTTTATTTTTTGGCTTCTCGGTAAAAATGCGTTTTATTTCATTTGCCTCATTAATCTATTGGTCCCAAGCTCTATAGCTGAAAATGAGGTCGTATATTCGATTCTCAGGTCAAGCATAGAATTATTGTGTCTTTTCATCAGGAATTGAATATCTCAGAAGCAGCTGGTAGTCTGAATTTATGCTCAGTTGATCCTAATAGTCTCGTTCCATATTACGGGAACCTTAAACACACAAAATGTAGGTAGGTATGCTATCGGTACGTTCTGCCTACCCCTAACCCTTCCAAGGATTACAAACGTGATGTTATGTTAATTAGACCTAAAGTAATCCCTCAAAAATCTCGCTGGAAAGTTCCCAAATGTACCTGTAGCCGTACCAGGTACCTATAAGCACCAGGTACTTTTAGTAAAGGTTTTTGATACATATTTCATGAGAGCGATCCTTCCGCCAGATGGCGCGTTTTCACTTCATTGCTTTGGATTTCGTTTCACCTGGTAGGATGGGTGTACGGTTCAATTGAGGCGATTTATTTTTAGTTTCCTGAATTGTGAGAATTGTGAGCATCGAATTAGGGGTTTGGATAACGTTGTGTTGTTATGTGTAAGGTCGTTAAGAGATATTTTTAGAAGTAAGGGATTTTCCAATTATCGTCAAAATCTTTCGTTTGCCTGCCTCGTTGGTCTAGAGGTCGCAAGCGCGACTGTTGAGCATGAGGTCCTGGGTTCGATTCCTAGGTCGGGCAAAGTGTTATTGGGTTTTTCCATCAGGAATTTCTCAGTAGCAGTTACGGAGTCTGGATTTGTGCCCGATTGATGACAATAGGCTCGCCCCCTATTACATGGGACTTAAACATAACTAGCGAAATGTGGGTGTACTATTAGATACATCTCCGCCTAATTTTTCGGATATTACAAGCGTGATGTTATCTTTGTTGGAATAGGTGAGAATATGGACTTGTAAGTCAGAAACTGATGCCCGCTTTCACTAACCTGTGTCGCCTAGTACAAAGCAAGTGATTTAATGCATAGTTCCTACTTATTGGTTCGTAGTCGTAGTACTAATTTAAGTACTTACTGTAATGTCTGTTAGCTTCAAATTGTGAGTTTTGTTGATAATGCACAGAAATCTTGAGTGATTACATCATGGACTCTTGGAAAATAATGTCCTGTTTTCTTGGTTTGAATTTAAGCGAGGTTGCTTATGTAGATCACAAATTCCGCAAATTATAAAAAAAAACCTTCTTACCTAAAACACAAATTATCCACATCATCATCTGCCTAGCCTTTTTGCAACTTTATTGGAATAAGCTCCCAATCTTACCGGATCCAGCTAAATACCAGTATTTTTTGTCGAATTTCTCCACATACAGATGTTAAATCATCCTCATATAATAACAACACTGCTAAATCATGGTCAAAACCCATATAATACCAAACCCATATATTACTACCCACTCGAACGAAAACCATCTGTTTTTCTTATAATATAACCCCAGAACAATTCGGCAACGGTAACAAAACATTCATCTCAAATAGATTGTGTCTAAAGTACCAGTTTACCTCAAACGGGCTAACCGTGGCACACAATTCATATTTTCGGAATCCAACCCCCCTGCTGTTGTCCAAATACCTTCCCATTTCGTGTAATAAACGGGTCTTTTGTACCCGTATCAATACAGGGTTAAAATACGACTGGTATCTATCAAAATGATGTATGGGTTGTGGAGGGTTATTTTTTTTATTTTGCAATTATGGATAGCCTTGAGTAAATTGAGAAATCGGGAATGGTTTAGGGCTTCTAGCTTATAAAGGTTGCGGGTTCAGTACCTGGATTTTAAGTACACCTGTTATATTAAAACTGTCAAAATTTTCTCATTCGATTTTGAACTTAACCATCAACATTTTATGGTTTAAAAACATTTGGAGAAATTTGACAGCTTGTGGTAACTTGATGTTCTGGCGACTGTATCTAGAGTAAACCCACATTTTGCTAGTTATGTTGAAGTCCAATATAATAAGAGATGAGCCCGCAGACCTGAGAAAATCCTGATAGAAAAACCCAATATCACTTTCCACGACCTGGAAATCGAACCCAAGACCTCATGCTCAGCAATAGCGCTTGCTACCACTAGATTAACGAACCAGTCTGGGTCGAGAGATCCAGTACAAACGTAATTTTTCACTGCCTTTCAACTAAGATAGCTACCTACGTTAACTTATTGCTCCTCATTACGGTTCCCGAGATAGTTATAACAAACATCTTCTTTCAGACAGATTCCTTTTCTACGTTCAACAATGGAAAATCTTAACATGAAATAAATGAAGTCGCTTTTCGTGTTTCTGTGTGGGTCCACATTGTTCTCTTTAACTACGCCACAAACTTGGATGTGGTTCCCATCATTCATCATCATCATCGATTGCCAAGCCTTTTCCCTACTGAATACTACTACATTTTACATGGACCGACTGCCTATCTGACCTCCACAACCGAGTTATTACTGGGTAACACGATACCCCTTGGTAAGATTAGTTGTCAGACATTCGGGCCACTGACTACTTATAACGACTGCCAAAGATCTACAAATGACAGCCGGGACCATCGGCTTAACGTGCTTTCCGAGGCACGGTCGTAACTGGGTATGAAATGGGTAGTCACCCATCCACAGACTAACCTGGCAGGCGCGGTTGTTATTTATGTAGCCTCGAGCCACCACCATTAATTAGAGCATTTATTCTAGAAATCTTGTGTGTTTAGCAAAATGTGCCTAATATAATGTACCCAAAGCTAGCGTTCTCTATGCTGAATCATTGCGGTTTATAATTAAACTAATATTAAACTTACATTTAATAAAAGAATATATCCTTTTGTCAAGTTTTAAAAACCGTACAAAATAGGGGCTAGTTATAATAAATTCAGACTGCCACACAAACAATGCCGTACAAAAAGCAAACTGCTGAAATCTTAGCCTTGTTTCACTGTTTCAGCACTTTACAGGCAGAAAACTAGGCGTTTCGAAACTGCGCTGAATTTCAGTTTACAGATCGTTATGAAGCTTAGAAGCTAGATATTGTTTTTAGTTCAAATATATGGTATCGTTTTGAACTGCAACTAAGTTAGATCGTGCTTTGTTTTTAAATACAAACTTTTTTATTCTTCCTTTTTCGAAAATCACGCTTGTAATCATCAAAAATAGGTACCAACCTAATAGTAGGTACACCCACATTTCACCAGTTACGTTTTTTAAGTTCCATGTAATAAGGGGCGAGCGCCTGTTGCCATCAATCGGGCACAAATCGAAATTGCGAGGCTGTTACTGAGAAATTCCTGATGGAAAAACCAATAACAATTTGCCCTACCCGAGAATTGAACCCGGAACCTCATGCTCAGCAGTAGCGATTGCGACCACTAGACCAACGAGGCAGTCTCCTTTCTACCTTTTTTACTTTTGGCATAATGGGTTTGATTATAAAAATAAAGGCACATGTGAAAAATGTATTCCAGTTGTAATAAGTTGAAGAATAATTCCAAAACTTATTTGTTCAAAATTCCTTCCATGACTTTCTTTTTACACCTGCAAGAGGAAGACAGCAATATTTTCCCCAAATGTTTCCTTTTAATCCAGCCATTGCAAAACCAGAATTGCACCAAACATGTCCCTTAAAAAAACCTAGAAAATCCAGGACAATTTTTTAACCGAAAACTCTGTATATTGTATCCAAGCGGCCTGTTTGATCGGAATGGGCATAAATCTTCGGAGCGTCCCGTACTGCGGTCGACATTTATTTTGTTTTGTGTGCCATGGGAAGTACTGGCTTTTAATCACTGAGTGAGAATTTTCGACGATTTTCGTCCTTTATGGGGACAATTGTAGACACTGTCTGTTTTTGTTTTTTTTAATGGAGAATTAAATTCGAAGTATCGAGTGTTTATTTCTGGCCAGGTAGACCACTTTTGCATTCATGTTCATTTTTATCCATGGTGCGGAACTTGAGTTAGTCGACGCAAGTGTGAGGGACGACTGAATGACCACTCCGTTCTCCCCAAAGCAGAGGGCATCCTTTAGGATACCCACAACTAGTAGAAAAAAACGGTCTGTTCTGTCTCCTGCTGATATGGAGGGAAGTAGAAATGTTTTTCTTACTCCTCCGCTGTTCTTTTCTGATTAATTTAATTTTGGAACCAAAACAGTTCAATTGTTTATCTCAGACTCATTATATTGCCAGTTTTGATTTTGGTTTTTAGAAGTTGTCACGATTTGGCCTAGTGTGGCGGGCTTGACCAAAAAGATAAAATGAATGCGACATTGGGACAATAGTAGGCTTGTTACAAGTGACCTGTAATCAGTTCACGCATAATTTACTACATTCTATTAAATCCTATCTACTTCCAACTAAACCGAACAACATGATTCGTGCGCTAACTCAAGACCAATAGCAATACACTCGTCAATAAACGGGTTAGTAGCAAAGTGTTCATCTTGAGATTCCCTCGCTCAGCTGGTAAATTAAGAGCTGAGCCAGGTTGGATAAGGCACGCATACTAAGGAGGGATTATACTGCGGTTAGCTTGGATAAGAATTAAAGTAGGATGTTGAATAACATTGTGATTATATGGAGACAGATTTTATTAAGCTTTGCTCGTCCCTTTAACTATGCTACAACCACAGCTAATTCTACCGCTAGTCAGAAACTCCAAATTTCTAACTGCTACTAAGTTGTCAGAAATTGATGCTTCTGCAGTACTGACGTTCGACTGTGCTGGAAGTTAATTTAAAATATTCATATAGCAACTTCTTTGGATAGGCATCGCTGGGCCACTATCTCACCTGAGGTAACACGCTTGCCTGATATTTAGTCGGGACCTGAAGACAGCCATGCTACTGTAGACAGACTCCAGTAGAAAGTTTTACAAAAACATTGGGCTTCCCATACAAATAAATATCGTACCGGCTGCCGCAATTTGTATGAAGACTCCAATTTCTTTTTTTTTCGACCTATTTTGCTTGGTTATAGTTGTCCAGTTTGACGGTCTGAACCACCACCTAAGAGGTGCAGCGCTTATTATGTTTAGGAATCGGATATTTGGATGCATATTTACCTGAAGTTTGAGTGTTGACTACATACTACATAGTATAGAGCGCACGTCAGTACGGAAAAAGTCCCGGTTTATTTAAATACATAGTATTTTTTCATTTTAGTGTTTTACTTCAAATTAATGTCATATTTACCATTTTGTCCTATTCGAATATTCAGCAGCAAAATTTAAAATTAAATAATTTTGTATTTTATACGTGTTATTTTGAACAAACTTCTGGCGTGGTTTTAAATAGATTTTAAATATTCGTTATGCTTATGAGTACTACACACACTGTATTATTTATAAAATACCGCGAACCCGAGAAAAATTGAAATTTGAGAAGCAGCTTTCATACTTTTGTACTCTATACCGGGAAAATACGTACGATCTCTAATTACGTTAAAGTTACTACACGCATTTTACAAAAACCTTGCTACATAAACCTGATAATCATATTTTTCTATCCCTTGTCCACAGGAGAAACAGTAACCCCAGACAACTCAACCATCACCCGGCTTCTGCTGCTCACAGTCACGCGTGAGGAGCTGGGGGGTGAGCTGACGTGTGTGGTCAGCTCCGCCGCTCTGGATGCTGATATCGTGAAGAAGATCAAGCTTGACGTTCGAGGTAAGTGGAAGATATAGATGAATAGTAAAATAAGGTAAAGGGACACTGGTGAGCTTGATTAGTCGGGAAATTCATGATTTTTCCGATAGGAATTTTAGTCAAATTGCCTCATTGGTCTAGTAGTTGTAAGCGTTACTGCTGAGCATGAGGTCCTGGGTTCGAATTTCCAGGTCGGGTAAAGTGTTATTGGGTTTTTCATTAGCAATTTATCAGATTTAAAATCTTATTAAAATCATTACTATCATTGATAGAAAACTACTTTGCTGCACCATTTAACTACTACAGCTGATATTCATCATTCATTTACGCTCAAAATACCTTTGCTACAAAGAATCTTCTTTTATCAGTTAAGTAAGTATTTTTTTCGAGACCAACCCACCGTAAAATTATCATGCTCACATATTTTAAAAGCCAATTTTTACGTCTTTAATCTTTAATTCACAAAAAGTATAAGATCGTATCCAGACGGCGCGTTTCGCACGAATGCACACACATCGCAGCGAGTGAATCCAATACTCAACGTTTAACGCGCGTGAATTTTATTGGAATTTCCAACAGATAGTCGCTTCATCGCGTCCAGTATGTAGCTGCCTTTATATTGACCGTTCGGAGTATTTTATAAATTAGGTGGCGAATTTATTGTCACACTTAAAAAGATTTTGAAGAATTGAGAAACTCTTTCTTTGAAGTTGGTTAACTTAGGTAATAAAGTATGATCGAGCAATTTTTGAAAAAAAAAATACAATGGACTGTTAAACAGATAATGGAGAGGATTTAAAAAAATTGTCGCGTAATATCATGATTTAGAAGGCGCTTCATGCTACTGGAAAAGTTTATGATTTTTTATACCTAGTGCGTGTGTGAAAAAAACTGCAAAAAAATATCTTTAATGAAACTTGTAGTTTTAGAAGCATGCAATATGAGAGACAGCCATCCACTGACAAAATGACACATTTCAATTCCACTGCAATCAAAAACCGCTTCATCTTACCCCAGTCTTTTAATCCCAAAACGAACGCCCATTTTTACCAGAATGAATGAAAGCACGCTGTTGGGTATAAAAAGCTCAGCTCAGCGTCAATAGTTGAAAACTCAACAATTGTGCAATACAAGGTGTAAACGGACCCTTCACGAAGCCGTCAACCAAGCCACACCAAGCCACACCAAGCATTCCGTACATCAAACTAAGTAACCTCACGCAAAAATTATTTCTAGGAAACGACTCTTTTTTGGGGTGAAAAGGTACGTTTTACGGTAAACAAAACATTGTGCTGATGGATGCAATTAATAGTAAATGTGTCATGGATGAATTTAAAGTAAAGTTATAACCTTAAAAACTAGTATTTAAAAAAAAATGTGAAAAAGTTGTATCTTTGACCTCCAATATGGCCCAGAACAAAAAAAATGATCGGAATGACAGGGAGAACAAGTGCCTTTCATGGGTCCTATTTACACCTTTTATGCTTAGGCGTTCACCTAGGTGTCGCCTAGTCTTAGTAAAAACGTACATTACCCATCAAAGTTTCCACTGTAATGCCATTCAAACCAGCCCGAGAGACACACTTTTATTCAAATCCAAAGAAAGTTGTGTCAAAGTTAAAGCTAAGTTGGAACTGCGGTGAATCATGTTACAGTTATATGGCAACCTGGTCCCGAGTGGCTGAGGGTGATTAGAATATAGGTATTTGTTGAATAGAACTAGCAAAACAATACATCATCATCATCTGCCCAGCCTTTTCCCAACTATGTTGGCGTCGGCTTCCAGTGTAACTGGATGCAGCTGAATACCAGTATTTAACATGAAGTGACGGCCTCCACAACCCAGTTAGTACTGGGCAATACGATACCCCTTGGTAAGACTTGTAGTCAGACTTTCGGGCCACTGACACACAACGACTGCCAAAGATCTACAATTGACAGCCGGGACCAACGGCTTTACATGCTTTCCGAGGCACGGAGGAAATACGATGTAATGGGTGGTCACCCATTCACGAACCAAACTGGGCAAGCGCGGCTTAACCTGAAGATCAACCCGAGTTGCTGTTATTATTTAGCCTCGAGGTCCTCCTCATAACATTACATCAAGATGATGATGAGGGTTATTGACTATCCAGAGGTGTACCTATGAGTGCTTGTTGCCAGTTACGAAAAGATTTTCACACTTAAAAATATATATAAAGTCTTGGGTTCGATACCCAGTTGGTTAAAATATTATTGGGTGTTTCAATAAGTGATTTCAGCAGGCCGTATCCGATTTGTCACCGGTTGATGGCAATTGGTTCGCTCCCTATTACATGGGACTTAAACATAACTGACGGAATGTGGGTGTAGTATAATAGCCAAACCTCTACAAAATATCTATTTAAAAAAATGCCATCTCACCAAGCCCACTAGAAAACACCTGAATATTTCGTTCTTCATTAATTAAACTTTCAAAACATATTACGCAGCTATATACAAACTACTACCGAGTACCTACTACCCCTGGTCGTTCCAAAAATAGTAATAATTCTTTCCCAAAACCTCGATAGCTATTAAACCTTAAAATTGGCTCCAATTTTTCCAACAACCGCCATCTTACAGCGTTGTCTGTATAATTGAGCACATTAATAAAACGGTATCAGCAGACTAAATGAAAATTTATTCCTTCACGAAATTAAACACGAAAAAGTTAACGAATTACAGTCAAGGGCTTATACGATTTAAATGTTTTGGATGAAATTTAGTGGAGCTTAGTTTAATCGTTTTAAAACTAAGAGGCTGTGAGGGAATTAGTTTTTTTTGTATGTTGTAATCCCACGGAGTTTTGGAAATGCAATTATCACAAAATGTTAAAACATAACTTTAAATCATGCCAGTATTTTCCAGAAATTTAAGCTAAATTATGAATTTGTATTTATATCCCATGTAATTGTGAAGTTGTGGGTAAGTCTATTGTTATTTACCGGGTAAAAATGTAGACTCTGTTCAGTAAAACCCAATAACACCTGCCGAGTTGAGGATCAACCGAGGAGTTGAGGAGTAACAGAACCGGTGATCACTAGTGCAACGAAGTGATAGATACATAGCTATAAGGAAAGTTTTGAGCATGAATGGCTATAACAATAACATAAGACCAAAGAAACGATGGATGGACTGTGTGAAAAATGATTTGGCTAGAAAGGAGGTGACTGCGGAGATGACGAGTAACAGAGAAGTATGGAAGACATGCTGTGTTGACCCTGACCCTGAAAAATTTGGGATAAAGACCAGGAGAATGAAAAGCAACTGTCATACATCATCCGCCTAGCCTTTTCGTTGGGGTTGGCTTCCAGAGTAAGCGAATGCAGCTGAATACCAGTATTTGACAAGGAGTGGATGAAAGTCATATGTCTACTATCCTACTAATATAATAAATGCGAAAGTTTGTGAGAAAGGATGGATGGATGGATGTTTGTTACTCTTGCATGCAAAAACTACTGAACGGATTTGGATGAAATTTGGCATACGGCAGTAAGATCCCGTGGGAGAATTACCCAACTCCACGCGAGCGAAGCCGCGGACATAAGCTAGTGTTAAATATGTTGAGAACTCACTTTCAACCACCAATCATTACTTACCAAATTAACTTCAATACGAGACGGCTGTAAATCGCTAATTCTCACTTGTTCAATTAGGACCAGAACCCAATCTCGTACTAGTCTATTGAACCCAATACATGTAACTCGTTATCAACTACTTTAGTACTTTATACACATAAGGGCGCTTGCATAAAGATACGGGGTCCAGTACGGGCAAGTCGGAACGGGTCGGTACCGATGTGGGCGGGTAAAATAGTTCTTATAGTTTCTGAATGCGCTTGCACATTTAGAAACCGGTGCATAAAAACATTATCATAGAATAGAATAGAATAGGTCTTTATTTGCTTAGAATGTAGGTACATAAAAATAGGTTGTTAAATTATATAACACATTTTTCTGTACCCTGTTTTGTGGCAATAAAAAAAAATATTATTTATTATTATTATTATATAATAGGATCCTTGTACATTCTGCCTTAATATAGCATGCAAATGTAGTACATAGCAAAGGATATTACAAAAAATTATCATTTAAGAAATCCTGCACAGAATAATAACATTTGTGTACAAGTAAGTCTGTGAAACAGACTGACCGACTGACTGTCTGTGTAGTCTGTGTGTCATATGTCTTAGGCTGATCCCAACTGAATTACGGTCGGGTTCCAGTCTAACCCGATGCAGCTAAATACCAGTATGGACCGATTGGTCTGCCTGACCTCCACGACCCAGTTAGTACTGTGTAATACGATACCCCTTGGTAAGACTGGTTGTCAGACATTCGTACTTCTGACTAACTGTTGTACCGACACTGTCAAAGATCTACAAATGACAGCTATGACCAACGACTAAACGTGCTTTCCGAGGCACGGAAGGAACTCAGTGTAAAGACCCATCCACGGACCGACCTTGGCAAGCACTGCTTAAACTCGAAGATCGACCTTTGAGGCTGTTGGTATTTAGCCACGACCGTCAAAAAAAAAAGACAATGACAAGTTTTCCGATACCAACAAATCGGACCTGATAACCTGCATCTATACAACATTATTTTTAGTATATGCGAAACCTGAATATAGTTTGTTCAGAATAAGTAACTGAATCGATTCAAATAATTTTTAAACCATGTTATATTTTTTCCCAAAAATATTTAAAAATGTTACAAGTTGGACACCGAGCGACACTAAGTACCTATCGCAATCATTTAGGTACTTACTGCCAAATTATTATTAACAAAGAGCTCAAGACAACGCTAGAGGCAAGCGCGCGGCTGCGCCGCGTGGTGACCACGTTTTTGTGCGGACAACCAGGTAACAGAAGAAGCTTATAAGTTTGTGATTTTTCATGATACAGTTTTGAAATTTTGTACATAGATTCTTTACATAAAAATACTAGACACGTGATTCAGGTTTCGCATATACTAAAAGTAATGTTGTATACAAGCACCCCTAGAACCAAAGGGACAGTTTGGGTAGAAACCCAATCCAGTTGTCCAATGGTTGTTGGGCAAAGTTGTTTATTAATTGTCAATTTATTGGCTAATACATTGTTGTTGGGAAGGGTATTTGAAGGGTTGTAGGGATGTTGGGGTGATTCGTAAGTTTGATACAGTCTTGAGTCTTGGGGGTTGTGGCACACTAAGATGTTATGTAGCAAAGAAAATTAAAAACTACTGAACTGTAAAAGAGGTTAAGGAACTGACTGTTGATCAACTCAAAGCATTTATTTCAATTAGACCATCACAGGCATTTTTGAATGTCGAATAAAACAAAAAAAAAGCGAAGCTACAGTCACAGTCACAAGGCATAAAATTTGAGAAAGTACTGTAGTTGCACATTCCAAAGCGTAGATCTCTATGGAGAAGAATGGGCAAGAAACTCCATGAACACTCTTTTAAATCAAAATATTCTTCAAAATCTTGGTTACATCGTTCATGTTGATCTTTAAATGATGATTATTTTTTAGTAAACTAGCTTGTGCCCGCGGCTTCACCCGCCTGGTATTCGATAATTGTACCACGGGATCATACTACGGGGATAAAAAGTATTATATGTGTTAATCCAGCTTATTAACTATCTGTGTGATATTCAACTCCGTTCAGAAAGAGTAAGAGTATAAGACATCCATACATTCTCAAAAACTTTCGCATTTATAATATTAGTAGGATTAGTTTTTTAAAATATAGGTAACGTCGGTGTTTTCCATCTGACTACTCTGAGAATAAACACCGAAACAAACTCAGGATAGGGACATCATTTAGATCACTTCACAGTCTTTCTAATAGACACCGCTCGTGCGCAATCGGGCGGTGTACGTGTGTTAGGCATCATTGAATTTCGTACAATCCAATGAGGTCCGCCTAAAATATTATGAAAGTACCCTGTGTACTGACAGAGTATTACTTGCTTATAAAGAAAAAGCGAGGAAAAGGGATCAGCTATTAAATAAAATAAATAAATTCCATTTACCGATATAAAATATAAGATATAAAAACAAAAATAGATGAAAATACAAATACAAACACATAAATTATTGCTAAAAATCAGAATTACATTTCATAACATTACATTAGAAACAGCAGTGTTATTGCAGCGCAACTGTACCTACCTTGCTCTGATAATATGAAATACATTTATGACACATAGATTTTTGACCTTAATATAAGAGAGGTAGAGGATGACCTCTGGCTATGTAGTGGACTGGCCCGACCCGAAAACCCAGGACAGATTGAACTGGTGCCAGAAAATTAGGAGAACCGACCCCAGCTAAAGTGTGAAGTGGGCTAAGAAGAAGAACAAGTTACATAGTTTTATAGAAAATGATTGTCTTTGGTAGAGCCTCATCTGAAGTCATCTCTGTCAGTCATACAGTGTGGCAGTCTCTTTCAATAGCTCATTGTATCATGATAACAGTGCTCTGTTTATATTACTTTCAAAACCTGATCATTTAAAAAAAACTGTCTTTTAAACTCACAACCAGTTTCTAAGGCAACTGTCAGTCATACTCGTGTGACAGTCATTTTCATAATCTCATTGTATTAAGAGAACACTGCTCTATTTATATTGATTTAAAAACGAGATCCTATAAAAAAAACTGTCTTTAAAACTAACTACCAATTTCAAAGGCATTTTTTCTGTTGAAACTAAAACTAGATGCCCCGCAAATTAGTCTAAACCAATTAGCCCTCTCCCACCCACACCCACTAAACACAACACCCGATACTTTACATGTAAGGCACATTGAACCATCGCTTAACTAACTTCAGCGCTACACTGGCGAGCAATTTTCGGAGCCCAGCCGATAAATTGCGAGACCATATAGCTAATAAGTGGCAAGATAGTGTACTGTAGTGTTGGGGTGAGTGATGTCGATAGATTGTTTAAATCAATCAGGGAATAAGTGTTGTTTAGATGGATTATCAAGTTATTGGTCACGATAAGCTATAACCGCCTCGTCGGTCTAGTAATTGCAAGCGCTACTGCTGAGAATGAGGTTTTGAGTTCGATTCCCAGATCGGGTAAAATCGTGGATTTTCCATCAGGAAGTTTAGATTTGTGCCCGGTTGATGGCATTTAGCTTTTTCCCTATTTCTATAGACTTAAACATATCGAGCAAATTGTAGATATACTAGAGGATACCTCTGCCCAACCCTTTGGGGATTACAGATTTTCTGGTGGTACAGTTAACTCGACACCAATTTAATCAACAATATTTTTCCAGAAAACTTCACGACGTAATACCTTTTTATAAAACCAAAACTATGAATAAAGCAAAAAGATTAAATCAGTACAGCCTAGGGGTCAAATCACAAAAAGCGGATTATATTCTAGACCTAATTTCCCCAATCGCTTTTACTTATCACAATAAAAAAGTGGGATAAAACCAAGGCCAACATCTCACGAAAAAGGTCTAAATCTCAGGCACATGTCTCACCGCTAAAGATTAGCGATAATCGAGTTGAGCTAGTAACTAGAAGCGCACCGATTGTGTAGTTCCGATAGTTTTGTCGCTGGGCGATGAGGGAGTATGACTGCCGATTACTCGCGCCTCGTCTCTTGCTGGTGTGCACATCTATATTGTACCAAGCGAGAGTGTCTCAGCGATTGTTCTGCCAGCCAAGCGAGTGTCGCCGGGCGAGTTTTTTTCAATGAAAAATAGCTATGGTCAAAAGTGTGGAAAAAGAGTCCTCGCAAGCAATGCGACCACTTAACGGTCAACTACCTTTTGAACGCCATTGTCACATATACGTGACAAGCAAGCGCGTGCTCTGTACGCCAAACGACACAAATATGTGACAAAATGGGAAGTGAAATTGTGGTTTGGCGTAGCGGCACGCGCGTACGCTAAAACGGTTACTGATTACGTGGTAACCATTTTAACGTCGATGTCCCTTCCACCTTGGACATTATGTAACTCATTTCTTATCCACACACCAAAAGTTCTAAGACTTGACCTGTGTCATCTACCAACCCGAACTGAGCTGCACGGTGATAGACAGCCCCAACAGTGGGAATATTAAAGGCTGATTATGTTCATTGACACAGAACTTGAGCGAGAAAATACTCCACAAATAGTCGCTTCGCCAGCATAGGGACAGGTGCTCTACTCACTAGATCCCTGGGCGTAGCTATCCACTATAATTAGGTTAAGTAACCCGTTTCTAGGACGCCGGTCCCCGCAACCTGACGTTTAGGATCCTGGCTGTCATCCCCACGTCTTGTGGTACCTCTGAGCGGTCAGATTATGGGACCTTAAGAAATTTATTAGTTGTAGAATGGTAGTGTTTTTGGAGGCTAATGTAGGTTAGTTTAGCATTGTGAATATTTCGATATTTGTAGGTTAGTATGTGAATCTTATTTTGTAGGTCCTTTTTTTTACGAGATTTTAATTATAATACCTTTGAAACTGCTACAGGCCAATCCAATTGCAATCTTTGATATATCTAACTTCCATCGCTGGTTAGCAGCCTCTTTCAAAAAACGTCAATATCATTCAGGCATACATTTATAGTTGTACATGGATCGTTTGGCCTGTGCCCAAAATCGAAACTAGCGATGCCATCATGGTGTGTGTTCTTTCATTTCACTAAACTATTTCACATTTTTTGCCAATAGCGACACCATGGACACTCGAGCGCTGAAAATCCGACAATTTTTAAACTATACCCGACTACTTTGTAATATAATTGCTCACTTTTTTTTTTGTCGTCAGTCTATCTTTATCGATATACCCACATCACTACAAGTAATGGGGTCGGGAATTTTACCACCTTGCAATATTGGGGGCCGATAGGATCTCGGGGTGGGCCAATGTTGGACACTACACGAATATGTATGTACGAATATTTGAGTTGTAGCCCGTTATGAATACTGGGATTGTCGAGAAGTTACTAGATGGTGTTGAAGTTGGTTGAGTTTATGTTCTAACTAGCTTGTGCCCGTGGCTTCGCCCGCGTGTTGTCCGACAATTGTCTCACGGGATAAAAAATATCCTATGTGTTAATCCAGGTTATAAACTATCTGTATGCAAAATTTCATCCAAATTCATTCAGTAGTTTTTGCGTGAAAGAGTAACGAACATCCATTCACCCTTGATGCATGGATGGATGTTTGTCTCTCTCACTCCTCACAAACTTTTGTATTTATAATATTGATAGGACATTAGTAGGTAGTTGTGAGTCTTTTATACCAGAGGCTGTTTAATCATTATATTTAGGGCCAGTTCTGTTAGGTCACACGTAAAAATAATTACTTATACCCATTCAAAATAGTAATTGTACCCAAGGCCTTTAAAATTATGTCATTACATACCTATTCTTAAATGCAATGTCAAATAGGAATTCAGGTGAATCATATTTTTTTAACATTGCCATATAAAACTATGTAATTCAGTCACATCTGGTTTAAACTGGAAACCGACCCCATAAGTACACCATTAACTTAAAACGATAACCCAATAAAAAACCCCCACACACTACAGTTCCAACTAAAAACTTAAAACATTTTCTCCTACAAACTCTCTAGAACATTCTCAAACATTCTTTACAAAGTTATCCCGCGTCTAGAATACTTATTAGCAGTATCCTTGCTAATTATGCTACGTAAATTACCCTTCCACGAGAAATAGGGTAATAGTGCACACGATGGAACGGCTACCTGTTACTCTGTAGGTGCTAGGTTTAAAAATGGTACGTTGGGGAGGGAAATTTCGGTGCTGGCAACTCTATTTCGGAAATCTTTGTTTTAGTGTTGTAATTGTCTCTTGCTCTGCATTGTGTTAGGGGTGGTAAGTGTCTTTGTTTGAATTTTAAAGTGACTTTTGCTCATTTACATCATTTTGAAATTACTGAATAAAAAATTTGTTATTTTGATTAAGTGGGTCCCATAACAATAGAATATAGGAATCTTTTTATGATCAATTTAGCTTGCAAAACAACCACCTGTTCTAAATTTTCATCATTCGTTAAAAGTTCTATTTCAATAATAAAAATAATAATCATCAGTCTCGAAAATATTAGTCTTACCTTACTTAAATGAGAAAGTTTATCAGGATGGATGGATGTTTGTTACTCTTTTACGCAAAAACTACAGAACGGATTTGGATGAAATTTGGCAAATAAATAGTTTATTTCCTGGATTAACACATAGGACAGGCTATTTATCCCAGTAGTATGATCACAGGGGATAATTATCAAACAACACGCGGGCAAGCCGCGGGCATAAAGTAGTACTCTTTAAAAATCCTTAGCTCTTATAAATAATCATAATTTGTCTCAAGTTACAGACAAATCACAGACCAAATCCTTTAGAAACTCTCCCAGTTTTATCATAACTAGAAACATTACCAGACGTCTAATTTCGCACACACCCCGCAACATAATATAGGAAGCAGTGAGGATAAATGAATTAGGACCCTAACACACACCAATTTGTCATCAGACTAATAGATTCCGCCTAGTTATTATCGTCCTCTCTTAATAAGTTACCGATTGAAGCGAGAAAGAATATATTATTAGTTGATCTTTGGTTTTTAGATTGGGATATGAGATCTCATAAACTTCTGGAACCAATGGTTTGTGTTCGTGAGATTTTTCTATGCTATTTTCGAGGATCACCTAAAATTAAGTACACCCACATTTCGCCAGTTATGTTTAAGTCCTATGTAACAAGGGGCGAGCCTTTTGCCACAAACAGGACGCAAATCCAACCTCCGTGATTACTACTAAGAAGTTCCTGATACCCAATAACTCTTTGACCGACCTGGTAATCCAACTCAGAACCTCAAGCCTAGCAGTACCATAACTGGAGCAACGAGGCAGCTGTCAGCATAACGATTCCAAAGCGTAATGTGTTGTAATGAGTAGGGAATGAGTCACCGACGTACAAAAAAAAAAACAAAATAGAAAATCAACAACAAAAAAACTAAAACCACCCAGTTTGGACCCCAAGTTGTTGCAAATAAGGTCTACTATCACCCACTTCAAGAACTGCACCCAATTACCAATCAACCTGTATAACCTCATATAAAGCAGCTTAATTTCACAGATTATGTGTTTTAAATGCTAACCATCGAATAACACCACCATCTGCCTGCCTTTTCCAACTATGTTGAGGTCGGCTACCAGTCTAACCGGATACATACTCACTGAATACCTGTATTTTTACATGGAGTGACTGCCTATCTGACCTTCACAACCCAGCTACTAGGTAATACACTACGACGTGAGGAGCAACACCGGGAGGGAACGAACTAGAAGGTCATACACTGGCCCTATTGGTGAGGTTTTTCAGAAAGATCTGGTGCGTAGTACTGGCAACAGGCGTGCGTGTATGACCAGGTGCATGAACGTCTGCATTACATGGGAGTATGTAATGCAGATGGCGTTCTGTCGGTCCTGCCTACCATCGGTCGTAAGAAAAACAAGCATACACCTGTCTATACTGCCGTCATAATGAAAAAAGGCACAACTAACATTTTATAAATATGGAGAAAATCGACTTTAAAGTTTATGACTTTTCTTTATGTTATGTTGTAAGTGTGCCTTTTCAAAGTAGTTTTTAGTAAAAATCTGTATGAAGTAATAGTCACATCTACGTATTTGTGCCTTTTCAATATAATGGTAAATAAATGTGCCTTTTCATTCTATAAAACATGAATATTAGTCTCATTTGTGCCTTTTGAGCCTACTGTATCTCCGAATTCCTTGAAGATAAAATTCTATAAGAAATTGAGTAGATGTGCCTTTTTTTCTGATTCTAAATATGTATATAACTCAATTTTGACAAAAATTTTAGTTGTGCCCTTTTTTCTTACGACGGCAGTATATGTGTACGTACAAATACAGTTTACTGTCAAACATACATAGTACCATTACCACAGGCACAAAACTTGATTCTCCTTCCAATTCCTCGTCCAATATTCTTCTCACAGAACATAATCAGGTATTAATTAACCTTTCAGGTACCGAAAGGTATTTCTTTCCTTTCAATTACACTATATTATGTCTCGACGTTGATTGGTGATCTCAGTCAATCAGAGGGACGATAATAGGTGCTGCTACCCTATTAGTTTGGTATCTATTACTGATATTGGAAGCGTGCTAGTTTTGTCAAAGTAATAAAAGATAGTGGTGAAGAAATAAAAGTATCTTTTACTTTTATTAGTTACGTCAAAGATAGATAAAGTTTCAGCTGTTACATTAATGTCAGGTTGTAGCTGAAAGATTACAGATCTCCTGTAGTGGATTGGAATCTTAATTTTATGCCTGTTTTCACTAACAAGCACCGAAATTCATGTCTAAATAAAAGCAGTACAGTTGCATTTTGAACCGTTTGGACGTGATAATCACATATACGTGACAAGCAAGCGCGTGCCCTGTACGCCAAACGACACAAATATGTAACAAAATAGTAGGTGAAGTTGTGGCTAAGCGTGGAGAGCACGCGCGTGCGTTTATGCTCTAACGGTCAAAATTCCAATGTCAGCATTAACTTAGGCATCTCTTAGTGTTAGACTAAAAGTGAGCTAACAGTCTTATGTTCAAATGAATCTGATAATCACCACTTTTGAATCGTAATTAAAACAAACAGCCATCAAAATGCAATTCCATGCAGGTACAACTTACTTCATTTTAGATACTTCAATATAAAATATACCACGACTGAATTTCAAAGTAACTTCAAAGAAAAAATCTATTCAGATACATTTATTATTCAATGAAAAAACACAGCTGAATAACTGAAACATTCACTTATAGAAAAGAAAATTAAACTTAATAAAACTACGTAAAAAACTTAGGATACTACGAAAGTTGGTCTTTTTACTCCCGAAGGACCAATCCCATCCGAGGACCGAACGAAGGACCAATGTAATACTTTCTTTTCATAGTTTAAGGGTGTGCTTATAGAACGAGCGTTTTTCTCTTGATTTTGGTCAACGGGGACGGGCTATGGTCCCCATGTAGGTATTGTCATCATAACATAACATCACGCCTGTAATCCCCGAAGGGTTAGTCAGAGGTGTACTTAATAATACACCCACATTTCATGTTTCAGTCCCATGTAATAGAAGGCGAGCCTATTGCCATCAACCGGGCACAAATCCAGACTTGTGACTACTGCTAAGCAATTCCTGATGGAAAAACCCAGTAACAATTTGCCCGATCCGGGAATCGAACCCAGGACCTCATTCTCAGCAGTCCGCGCTTGTGACCACTAGACCAACGAGGCAGTCTGTCAGGCTGTCATCATAATAGCAACGGAATGACGTCTCAAAGCGTCATCGTCATTATAATAACTCAAACATAACATAATAACATCACGCCTGTAATCCTAAGAAGATTAGACAAACGTGTGCTTATAGAACACTCCCGATACATTTGGCCTGTAATATTATTACCAGGTAGTCAATCTACGTTAACTGTGAAAAAAGACTCCTTCTGAGAGTAAATTGTCAGAATCACCAGCATCACCTTACAAGCTAATGATTACAGCATTTTATCATTAGTAGACAAGAAATTTCTGTATATATTTATGAATTCTACGACATCAACATTATCTCCTCGAAGCTCCCTGCTGGTCATAGACCTGTCCAATCGCACGCCACAACAGACTGCAAAACTCCATGACAGGACGAAAACAAATCGCTGTTCCAAGAAAAACAATAAAAAAGCGTTGTTAACACCACGCTAAACGCTCCGCTACCTTATAAACACAGCCTAAACCATAAACCAAGACACTGATCTAGCATATTTTTTACTACTACCAAAAATTGGATAGATTGGTGTCAGAATGTGATCTGAGGATTATTTGCAATACTAGGTAGTGCGTCTAACCCCTCTGCCACGACGTGCACGCACAAGCGTCACGCGTGTTGGCAGCGACTGCGGAGAAAACCAAGTTGCACGCCACGACTCAACACGACGCGACGGCACTCACGCGAATAAAACAAGTAGTTATAAGATTTTAAACTATCATGGTCACTAACATTATTACTTAGACAGGAAACGGGATATTTACCATGTTTACTATTTTTGACGAGTTCCCGATATTTCGGCGCTGTTGCAAGCACCATGATCACGGATAAACTGAAGTTATTGCGGGTGGGTGTTTATGAGCAGACAAATCGGTCTACCCTCTTTCTTGTTCGTTTTTTGCACTCAGTACCGCTACCACTGTCACTCGCAACTCGATTCTGTTCCCGACATACGAAACTCACTGTGTCCGCTCGCGAACTTTTTTCCGCACTTTTTCGCTTTTTACATAGCTGGACCACTGGATTCCAAGCTCTCGACAGTTGAAACCCATCTTCCCGGTTGAAGTTCCTATATTTGGTAATCTCAATGGCTTCTCTAACCAGTCTAGGAATATAGTGGCGTTCTGTCGAGATGACCTGAGGGTTATGTAACTCAATCCAGTGGTTCGATCCTGATTCCAGGAGATGTTGAGCAATGGCCGATTTTTGGGTGTCGTTGTTCTTCACCGCCCTGATATGTTCCGATATTCGACAAGCTACCGTACGTTTCGTCTGACCGATATAAGACTTGCCGCAACTGCAGTCTACTTTATAAACACCGGGCTTTTCCCAGCGGAAATTTGTCTTTCGGCGAACGCAGCATCTGAGACACTTTTTTGAAAGGAGTGAAGATAGTCTTTACGGCGTATTTCCTAAGAATGTTGGCAACCTTATCTGTCACTCCCCTCACGTACGGCAAAAATGCTGGCTGCCTCTCAACCTCGCACTTCCGGTGCTTACAACCAGGTTCTGGTTTAGGCTGCGCGGGTTTCACTTTATATCCGTTTCTCTGTAGGACTCTCTGCACATGTGTTAGCTCAGCACGTAAATGTTCCTCGTCGCATAGATCATATGCGCGGTTGGTGAGTGAAGTCACTACAGAGTTCAGCTGTCTGGGATGGTGGTGAGAATCAGCGTGTAGATATCGATCCGTGTGAGTCAATTTCCTATAGACTGAGTGGCTTAGAGAACCGTCAGTACGGATCCCTATTTTCACGTCCAAGAATGGAATTGTCCTCTCGTTTTCCATCTCGTAGGTAAATTTTATTTTACCATGTATGCTGTTAAGATGTGCCAAGCATAGTTCTACCTCTTGTTGGTCTCCTTCAATGATCCCAAAGACGTCATCAACATACCTTTTCCACAGTTTTATAGGTGTGCATGCAGTGGA